>CM021105.1:150791201-151391201 GCA_007115665.2 Sequoiadendron giganteum
GATAGAGTGGGAGGGAGAGAGGGGGAGAGTGGGAGAAAGAATGAGTGGGAGATAAAGAGGGAGAGAGGGAGGGAGAGGGAGTGGGAGAGAAAGAGGGAGAGAGGGAGGGAGACAGAGAGGGGGAGAAAGAAGGAGAGAGGGAGGGAGAGGGAGATGGGGAGAAAGAGATAGTGGGAGAGATGGAGTTAGAGAGGGAGGGAGAGAGGGGGAGAGTGGGAGAAAGAGAGAGTGGGAGAGATTGGGAGAGTGGGAGAAGGGGAGAGTGGGAGAAACATGGAGTGGGAGAGAGTGGGAGAGTGGGAGAAAGGGAGAGTGGGAGAAAGATAGAGTGGAAGGGAGAGAGGGGGAAAGTGGGAGAAAGAGAGAGAGGGATAGAAAGAGGGAGAGAGAGAGAGGAATGGAGAGGGATAGGTGGAGAAAGAGATAGTTGGAGAGATGGATATATAGAGGGAGGGAGAGATGGACTGAGAGAGATAGAGGGTAGAGGGTTAAGAGGTAAGGGTTTAAAGGTTAAGGGTTTAAATGGTTAAGAGATAGAGGGTAGATGTAGATAGTGGGAGAGATAGATAACCCTATACCCTCTTAATCCCTCAACCCTCAACCCTCAACCCTCAACCCTTAAACCCCTATCCCTCAACCCTTATACCCTCTTAATCCCTCAACCCTCAACCCTCAACCCTTAAACCCTAATCCCTCAACCCCTATATCCTCTTAATCCCTCAACCCTCAACCATCAACCCTTAAACCCTAATCCCTCAACCCCTATACCCTCTTAATCCCTCAACCCTCAACCTTAAACCTTTAAAACATAATCCCTCAACACCTATAGCCTCTTGATTCCTCAACCCTCAACCCTCAACCCTTATCCCTCAACCCTCAAACCTTCAACTCTCAACCCTCAACCCTCAACCCTCAACCCTCAACCCTCAACCCTCAACCCTTAAACCCTAATTCATCAACCCCTATACCCTCTAAATCCCTCAACCCTCAACCCTCATACCTTAAACCCTAATTCCTCAACCCTTATACCCTCTATTATATAACCTCTTAATCCCTTAACCGTAAACCCTAAAATCCTAACTTGTAAACCATATACCCTCTACCCTCTACCCTCTACCCTCTACCCTATACATTAAACCCTCAACCCTCAACCCTTAATCCCTCAACCCTCAATCCTTATACCCTAAACCCTCTACCCCTTATATTGGACCCTGAATCTAATCCTTCAACCATATACCCTCAAACCTATACCCTAAACCCTCTACCCTAAACCAAGTAAACCCTTAACCATTCAACCCTAAACCCTTAAACGTTCTACCCTATACCCTCAACCTAATACCCTCAACTCTCAAACCTTAAACTCTAATACCCTAGAAACCATCAACCCTATAGGTCATCCACCCTAATCCCTCAACCCTATACCCTCAGCCCCTATCACTTTCTCTTTATCTATAAATATCACCTCTCCCCAGCTCCCTCCCTCCTACCCTCTCTAATTTTCTCTATCTATCATCTCCCTCTTTCTACGTACCTCTCCTTCAATCAATCCCTCCCACCCTCTCTCGCTCCCTCTATCTATCTCTCTCTATGTCCCTCCCACTCTATCCCAATCTCTCTCTCTCCCTTTCTTGCATGTCTCTCCCTCCCATCGCCCCTCTCTCTAGTCTCTCCCTCTGGAAACCTACCTAGGTAACTCTATCTTTGTCTCTCTCCCCTCTCTCTATCTATCCCTGCAACCCTACCTACATAAGTCCCTCTGACTCCACCCCCCTCTGTCTCTACCTCTATCAGATCAGTCCCTACCACACCCTCTCCCTCTCTTAGGTCTCTCACTCACACTCCCTCTCTCTCCCACTCCCTCTTTCTCTCACACTCCCTCTCACTACCTATCTCTCAAGTCTCTCCCTCTCACCCTCCTCACACTCTCAAGTCTCTCCCTTTGGCACCCTACCTACATAAATCTCTTTTTCTCTCCGTCTCTCTCTCTCTCCCCCCTCTCTCTCTCTCCCAATCTCTCAATTCTCTCTCTCCCACCCCCCCTCTCTCTCTCCCTCCCTCTATCCCTCCCACCCTACCCAGATAATTCCCTCACTCCAACCCCTTCTCTCCCACTCCTTCTCTCTTAAACTCTCACGTCCACCCCCTCTTCATCTCTCTAGACTCTCTCTCTCTCTAAATTCTCCCTCTGTCTAAAGACATATGTAAATACATACATACAACCATAATACATATGTACATATAATCCTACATCCATACAATATATGCATTGATACATATAGGCATACGTACATACATAAAAGCATGCATACATGACATACGAGCATACATGTACATACAAACATACAAATATATGAGCATACATTCAATATACTGGAATTTAACATAAATGAGGACATAACACAAGTGCATTATAAATCACACGTGTTATGTCTTAGTTGACATGTTTCTTGCATAAACAGAAAAAATGTCAAAACTAAAATATAATGTGAGCACGTTATAGCCCGCTTGCGTTATATCTTGATTTGGGAATTCTTGAGCCTTAGGCTTTGTATTTTCCTTGGAATACCAACCCAAAGGCTTGAAAGGCATTCCTAATGACCAGAGACGTGTTTTTAAAAAATCTACCCTATTTCACATAATCGAGTTCGTGCTCACCATCAAGATTGCATGTGGTTCAATATCGAAAAAATCGAACACATGGGTAATGTTGGGTTCTCTCTTAGCTATCCAACGATGTAATTTTTTTCACTTTCTAAAAATGTTAAGCCTTTCATCCATAAATTTTGTTATTTGTATGTATTTTTTTGGCCAAAAAATGGTGTTTGGTTTTCTTTTCGTTATAAATTAACTGTTCATCGAATTTTCAAATAAACTACATTTTTAGAAACTAGACTCCATTCTATAAATTTAAAAAAAAATAAAAAAAATTGAATTAGTTTCCAAAATTTGTAGGGGTAGCACAGCGAAAATTTTGTTTTTCACGAAATGTCCACTTTGAAAATTAGTAAAAAATCAAATATTTTTTAAAAAATTATCAAAAAAATCGTGCATCAACTACATACTATTAGCTAACTTCTGGCTGTTGCGATTTTAAAAATACTAAAAACAATTTCTTCATACGAGGGTCGTACAAGAGTTGCTATGTTATGTTTTTTCTAACAAAAAAAATAGCAATTTGTGTACATCCCTCTTTTGAACCCCTTAATCTCAACCATTTTAAAAATAAATTAGTAGTTTAGAAATTAGACTCAGAGAAATTTCATCCTTTTTTTTCTTCTATCTGAAAATTTTGAGTGTAACTATCCTCAATTTCACATCCATGGTTAGTATTTCCTGATTTTAGAAAATATTTGTCCACTTAAGTCCCCTTTTTGGGAACCATTTTGGTGCACTTACCCACACACTAGGTATTGATGTCCTCATTCCAACAAAAAATAGAAAAAATAAATTTCAATACATACTAATAAATTTATGAGAGCCAAAGTGCACCTATGTCTAAATTATAATTGTTTTGACTTCAAAACTTAATTAAAAGAAAAATATTCAAAAAAACATTATAAAACAAAATGAAAGCATTAGATACTATTAGAAATATTGAATAAGATTAATAACCAGGAACACCTGCAAAAACAATGATAAATCTTCCACAAGAGGATATGCAAGAGCTTGCTTGATATTAAGACCTCTCAAATGATGAGGTAAAAGGGATGATCCAAATGATATAAAAACCCTCCTTATATAGCAAAGGGTGAGAAACAAGATGCAGTAAGATGTTGCCATGTGTCTTGATCTAACAACATGTGACAACAAGGAAACCCTAAAAAGATTAAATGCACCCATAGGTTAAAATAACCTGAGTTAACTTATGCTAGTGTAGTAAACAAATATTTACACTAACAGATACTAGTGCTACTAACCTAAATGCAAAAGAATAAATTTTTTATCTTTTCTAGAAATAAAGTTATGCGAGTCAAAGTACACACCACTTTTTTAAAATGTTGTTTACTATTAAAAACTAGTTGTGAAAGGAGATACAAAGAAAAAATAATAATAATTTTTTATTTTAAATACATTTAAAATATATAGACAAAATCTCACAAATCACTTTCCAAGTGTAGATGACTCCTAAGATGACCTTGGCCGACTTGATGATATGTAAGTAAAAAGAGGATGAAAAGATAACTAACTTTATCTCCCGATATTAATCTCTTTATTCCAAAGTCGATGTCAAGATCCCTGACTCACACCTTCAAAATATGTTTATAGAAAATTTTCAAAAAAAAATCAAAGACAATTTGACCATGATGAAATTCCCATCCTTCATGCACTTGACCACTACCCTATGTGATTACCAAAATTTTCTTTATAGTTGAGATACAAAGTCTACCTCTAGCCAAATTGAGAGATCCAAGCCTAATACCAAAAAAAATCTCAACTCTTTAGAAAAGAAAATAAAGGGTTCCTTGAATTTAACCCTCCTCAACAACCAACTCATAATGTCCATAGCCAAGTTGTTGTTGTCAAAGCCATAGTGCCCTTTTTCTATGGAGATCCAAAGAGACAATTCACCCCCTTACCTGAGAACCTTCATAATACCATGTCCCAACTTCTTAACCAAAAAATGATTACCTTACCTCCCATAAGAAAAATTTACAATAATACACCTTTACCTTTGAGCTTTACATAAAATGCTTATTTCCACTGTAGTATTATTTAATCAACTCAATAACTAGGAATATGATTTCCTCTACTTAGGGATTGGACATCACAACTAGCAGCCATAATCTGCTAAAGAATGTCATTTAATCATCAACCTGAGGACGTAAAATTGAAATGGGTCAGCACAATATATGCACTAATCACCTTTCCAGACATGCATGATCTCCTAAAATGCTAGAACTCTAATTACTAGAATTAATTTACTGAATAACTTGCTTTGGAAATGAAAACTGAAAGATGAATCTACTCAGTTTCTAGTGGCTGCAAGAACAAACACATTAACTTCTACAAAAGCAAGTACAACTATCCTAATCTACAGAATGAAAGTACAGACAATTCCCTAAGTGGGCCCCCTTAGGTCATGCCAAAAGTAGACAATAGATTAGGCAAAATACTTCATAAACTTTATTGATTTAAGGCAAAACAATACATAGCATGCAATCTCTCTTGCTTGTATTTCTAAAAATGAAAATGTGTTTACAACAGCAACGGTTCAGCTTCTTCTATGAAGGAGAGTGAGCTATTTATTGAAAAGCTAAATCTAACTACTAACTAACCTTCCCTTATAAATTGGGAGGTCTTTATTACATTCAACTTACTTAGAAAAGTGATGGATAGAAATGAAAGGACTGAGTCAAATTAGTTTCAATCTTAAAGTGCCATCATCCTAGATTCATGTGCCATCAAGACGCCTAAGCTAGATTTCTGAAACACTTCTCTTGAAAGGCGAATGAGTTGAAACTGACTCCCTATCTTTCAGCAGCAGAATTGGTCTTGATTGATTTGATCTTTCACCTGTGAGAGGGAATTGAATTCCTTCCTCAAATCGTGGTACCTACAAAATATCCCGCCGGCTATTCCTGAGGTAGAGAGTTAGCTCAACACGTTCAACATTTAAGATGATTCATCATTTTATTTATACATCTATTTAAGTATTAATCTAAAGAAAACATTATTCCAGGCATGGCTGCAGGAAGTTCAATAGTAGAGGCTCTAGGAGGTTTTTCATCACACAAGGTTTACTAAGTCATTCAAACTACTAAAACATTTAAAGTAATAACCATGGAAGACTTAGTGTAATATACCTATTACTTTAAGCATAAATTTTGTGTTTTATCCCATAATCAGCTCCAAATGTTTGTTTTAGCATAATGAGAAAGCATAAAAATGTTTGTAAAAATATGATCTAGATGTGCCAAAAATTGGGCTCATCATTCCCCTCAATCGATTATTTGCTGGATCCTTCAGCAAATCCGGCATTTCTCCTCCTGGAAAATTCTCTTAACTTAGCATTTTGCTGCTATCCACACTCTCCATGCTGGAAACTCCAGAAGTGAGCTCACATCACCTCCAGCCTTTGCCATTTGTTATCCTCAGAACTCATGTTATATATGTTGTCGTCCCCCTGCATAGAAAGTAATGGCCATAGGAGAATTGGTGGTTGCATAACCAAAGGCAACCAATTATCCCTTTTTGTCTTGGCATTTATCATATATCTCCCTGCCCTTTTGGTTGCTGCATACAAGGTATTGGGAGCGTGTGGTTCTGCTTTCTTTAACTGGAATAGAAGATGTTCCCATCTTGTTTGAATGTGCAGGTTTGTAGCCCCAAGATCATTGTTTATTACCTAAGAATACTGAGAAAATATTTCTTGCCTTAAAGGCTCAATCAATGGCCTGGCCCTTTCATCTCTCCATAATTTCTTCCAATCCAAATAGATACCCATTCCATTCTTTGATTCATTCCTTACTAATAATGCCATATTAACCTCATTATGCTGATGACTATCAAATTGTTCCTCTCTACTTATTTCATTGGTGATCTAGGAGATCAAGGCGCTGATATGAATATCACCAACATAACATAAAGGGTTCCAATATTTATCTTGAGGTACAGCTAAATTATGCAGATAAAATTCACACAGAAGATTCCTGATGTGTAGAGGTGAATCCCTATATGCCTCATAAAATTCTTTTGGGGTATCTAATGAAGGATTTTTACCTTTCCAAATTTTAATCAATTGGAAGTTTAAATACAACTCCTTGAGATACATTGCATAAAGAGGTGAAGGTGCTTGACACTACATCATACATGGAACAAGATCTATCACCTGGTTGAGAGTGTCATTTAAATTAGCAATTTCTAGATTCTTGTTCTGGATTATTCTTTGTAATCTCTCAATTTCAAGTGCAGCAGTAGTTTGTTGATGTTGGAGTTCTTCAAAACATGCCATCCCTACAGCAAAGTTTGTGACATGGAGTGGAGGTCTATGATTATAGCCTAATGCAGGTGATCCCTGTATTTTTTCAGTTGCATTCACCTTTCTTTGTTCCTCTTCTCCAACTACCTCTGTTTTATCTGATGGTTCAAATTTTTCCTGCCTCGAATTTCCTTCCTGAGCAACAAGAATCTCATCAGTCATGCCAATGTTGTCTCTCTCTTTTTCCAATGGAGTCACAGCTGATACCTTTTCCTTCTCAACATATCCTCCTTCTTCCTATAGAATTCTTGTCATACCTTCCTACATCTGCTCTACAATGGCAGCCAATTCATCTAGGCCTGCTCCTTCAGGTGTATCTACGGTTTCCACAACATTAGGTTCCTCCATTTCTAGTATAGGACTAGAAGGTTCCAAGGTTGGTGGTGTGGCAGGAGTAGCATTAAGTGACTATCGAGCTTCCAGGTTCTGGAGTCTAGAACTCCTTCTTATGGGAGTGGGAATTGTCTGATGCTTCTTTGAGGGATTTTCCACAGGAACAAAGGGGTTTTCTTTTTATTTCCTTTTTGCAAACTTAGGGGTTGTCACAATGAGCAACTTACCTTTTCTAACATTGGAAGAAGACTCAGGATTTTTGATAGGGGTTCTTTCAGAAAGAGGAATGTCATCTTGCGTATAAGATGACTCTTGTGTAGGGAACATAGTGGCAGAGGTTTGGCCTATGGATTGGGAGGTTCGATGCTTGAAGGTAAAAGGTTCTCCTCTAGGTACAAAATTTTGAATTTTGGGATTAAAAAATTCACAATAAACTCCTCCCAGGTCATCCCTGATGTATCTTGAACAGATTTTTCAACAAGAAATTTAATAAGGCAGTGGTGGGATATAGAGTTAACCCTACCTTTTCTATATTTAGTAGCACTATTGGATAAAAAATTGTAAAGGAAGTCGGGAATATTCATCAACAAGCCATGGCGTAAATGAGACAAAATTTTAAAGTGATGAGAATGTAGGACTAAGAATCTACCTTCATAGGTTATGTATTTGATTATATACCCTACTCGTGGCACCTAGTACTGAGGCAAACTCATCCTTTGCGCACCTTGTTTGTCTACCCATAGAGGAGGGTCATTTGGCCGAGTATACTCTACCCTGGCTCTCTTTGCATCCCTACCTCAAGGAAATGTTTCTCCGACTTGAGGTAACCCTGTTATCTCAACAATTCTATCAATTGAAGCATTCATTGTTATTCCTCTAATTTTTGCTTTTCCTTCTTGAAATGTTCTGGTAAATTCCTTTGCGATGTCCACATAAAATTTTTCAAGCTTCAAGAAGTAATTAAGCCACCCATATTGCCTGAACGGTGGCACATGAAGCACATCCTACAAAAAAAATGTTATGATCTGCAGGCTCATGTCGAATCGACTGACCCCCCATTTTCAATGTTTTTCTGCAATTAAACTCCTTTAGGTGATGATCACCTGGCTTTTTCGAATTCACACAACCAGAACTTCCTACAAACCCACTCTTAGCACTTCCCTCCCCTCAACCAAAACTTTTGGACTCCTTTTCAAAAGATGCAAAAAATATAGAAAAAGGAATTCAAACATTCAATTTTCAGTGAAGGAGAAAGTAATCATAGATGAGAAAAATATGTTTAGGTTCATTATTGTAGGAGGTATGGCGTTCAGTTCATTAATTGGATTTTTTTTCAAATATCCGGAGCTCATGCCGAAAAGACAGTGACAAGGATTTAAGGTGGAAAAAACAATGATGTGGCATAAAGATGTAAAATGGAAAAGCATGCCCAAGTGTACGAAAAGGCTAAAAGCGATGGCAACAATATAGGAATGTAGTTTGCATTAATTAATATCGAAATAATTGTAATAAATAAAATAACTAAGCAATCTTAAAGTGAAGTGGAACTCACCTAGATGGAACTGTCATAATTACCTAAGGTGACTTCACTTCTTCATTGAAAAAATGTGATCCGTAGAAACATGGATGGTATGGAAAATGATAGATGGATGAGGTGGCAGAAAGAGTATGATTGGATGGATTACAAATGGAGTGAGTGAAGGGAATGGGGATCCAAGTGGATGACCCCTTTATTATGACAATTTTATGTATTTTATGCAAGGCCTAGGTAATTGAGTGATAACTCTATCCCTTTGGCTGCAGGATCAACTGTTTCCTGCACAAACTTGAACTAGCTCAGAAATTCTTCCTTGGCAATGGGCTTATAGTAGAGTTTCAGACAATGCCCATTGACTAGTAGCTTAAACCAGACCTCATCAATGGTCCTCAATTATATAGCACCATTTGTGAATACTTCTTCTATTTCATATGGACCTAACCATCTAGTCTACAGTTTTCCTTGATTGTCCTTATACCGTGAGTCATATAACAGAGCCCAATCTCCTGCTTTGAATTTATTTTCTTTAATGTACTTATCATGCCATTTTATTCTCTGATTTTGGAGCTCATCGAAGGCATTGAGCTGCATGACTCTTTCCTTTTCTATAGTTGTTAAGTCCATGTCCATCTCCAATGTTGTTCTTAGAGTTTTATGTTCAAACTCTAACGACATCACAACTGTTTTACCATACACAATTTCAAAAGGTGTGTATCATGTAGCAGTTTTCTATGTAGTTCGGTAGCCCCATATAGCTTCAAGTAATCTTGCAGCCTAGTCCTTTCTATGCAAATCTATAGCCTTAGTCAGAATAGTCTCTATATCCTTGTTGGTGATCTCCACTGGGCCACTAGCCTGTGGATGATAAGGAGTTGATTTCATGTGCCTTATGTTATATTCATTGACTAAGGCTATAATTAGAGTAGAGGGAAACTGTGCCTCCTGATCTGTCACTATTTTCCTAGTGACACCAAATCTAGTGAATATTTCCTCATAGAGGAATTCTGCTACTTTATTATCCCTAACATGCTTCATAGGTTTAGCTTCTACCCACTTTCTCACATAATCTGTACATACAAGGATATAAGACTTACCATTTGAAGGAAAATCACTTGGTCCTACAAAATCCAGCCCCCATTTGTCAAAGGGGGTAACAATTACTTATGGAAATAGAGGCATCTCATCTAATCTGGTTGGCCTTCCCATCCTTTGGCATCTATCACATCTCCTGGTATATCTGGCTGCATCTCTATGAAGAGTTGGCCAATAATAACTAGTATTTAATATTTTCATTGTTGTCCTATTTTAAGCAAAATGCCCACCACAGGGCTCATCATGACTTGCATACAGTATATCATGAGTATCTTCCTCTCATATACATGTCCTTATAACTTGATTTGGCCCTGTGTAAAACATGCAATCTGCAATCTAGGAAAAGTTAAAACTTTTCTCTACCAATATTCGCTAGGGGAGAATTGAGGAGGGGTTCTTCCTGCACCAAGATAATTTGCTATATCCGCATACCATGGATGAATAATCTTGATTGCAAATAAATGCTCATCAGGAAAGGAATCCTCAATAAGTGCAGAGTCATCTTGCCTTTGAATCCAAGATAGGAGATCAACAACCACATTAGCTTTACCTGGCTTGTCCACAATTGTAATGTCAAACTCCTAAATGAGCAACAACCACCTTGCTAGTCTTCCTGTTATTGAGCTTTTTTTCATAAGATACCTGATTGTTGCATGATCGGTTTGGACAAATACCTGATAGATTGTTATATAATGCTTGAATTTTTTGAGGGCATAAATGATTGCTAACATTTCTTTTTCTGTAACAATGTAGTTGACCTCAGCTCCCTGTAAGTTCTTGTTGATGTAATACAGTGCATGTTCAATTGAACCACTCTTTTGTCCTAAGATAGCACCAATAGGATAATCTGATGCATTAGTATGAATTTCAAATGGAAGTGACCAATCAGGTCCCTTCAAAATAGGTGCTTGTGTAAGGGCAATTTTCAGATCAAGGAATGCTCTTTCACATTCCTCTGTCCAGGAAAAATCTGCATCTTTCTTCAACAAACTATATAGAGGGGTTGTTGTTTGACTGAAATCTTTGATGATTGTTCTATAGTATCCAGCATGCCCCAAAAAGCTTCTCAGTTCCTTTTGCTTGGGAGGAAAGGGAAGATTAGAGATGACTTCAATCTTAGAAGGGTCAACCTGTATCCTCGCAACAGAGATATAGTGACCAAGCACTATTCCCTCTTGCATCATCATGAAACACTTCTGACTATTTAGTGATAAGTTATGATCTTCACACCTCTGTAGCACCTTCTTCAATTGTTCTTGCGCTTCCTCAAATGTTGCACCATAAACAGTAAAATCATCCATATATATCTCCATGCAGTCATATGAAATATCTGAGAAAATACTTATTACAGCTCTCTGGAAAGTTGCAGGTGCATTGCAGAGACTGAAAGGTAAGAAAGAGTAGGAAAATGTCCCCCAAGGGCATGTAGAAGTAGTCTTTTCATGATCCTCTAGAGCAATCTTGATTTGATTATATCCACTGAAGCCATCAAGGAAAGAGAAATACTTTTTCCCTGATAAATTATCCAATACATGATCAATGAAGGGAAGAGGAAAGTAATCCTTCTTTGTTGAAGAGTTGAGTTCCCTATAATCTACACACACTCTCCATTTCCCTCCTTTCGTAGGGATGATAACCAGTGGAGAGATCCATTGGCTATCCGAAATTGGGTAAATAAAGCTAGCATTCAACATATTCTTCAATTCTTCTTTAACAATTTCTCTCAAGGCTTGGTTGATTCTCCTCTGGGGCTGTCTAATAGGTTTGAACTCACTATTGATGAAAATTCAGTGTGTACATAGCTTTGGATCAAGCCCTTTCATGTCACTATAATCCCAAGCAAAAGAAGGTTTATGGTTAGTAAGAATTTTCACCATTGATTCTTGCTGCTTGCCAGTAAGTTTATTGTTGATATTCAAGGTTTTCCCTGCAGCTACTTCTACTTGGGAAGTTAATTCAAGCATGGATATTTCAGGCAGGAAGGGCATGTCCACTTCATGGGGCAATAATGTGCACAAATAGTCAGTTGTTGCAGGATAATGAGCTGATGTAGGCGGAGGGAGAATGTTCTACAAAGAGCATGGATTTGTATCACAATGAGGGTATTTGGTTCCATATTTATTCAGTAGGATATTGGATAGTATATCTTCCTCTTCTTGTTGTGCAATGAAAGGCTCTCTGGTAATCATCATGAGACTAGCCATTGAGTTCACTTCCTCTTCTTCTCCCAAATCAGGCCAAACGACCTATCCAAACTCAAGTTGAGGATGGGCTGGAGAATAGAGGGTAAGTTTCTTTGTGTTATACCCATCAGATATTGTCATGTTACAAGTCCTACATCCTATATAAGCATCTGCAGTGGCTAACCATGGCCTTCCTAGAATTACAGGATAACCTCCTAATGATGCCTTTGGAGACAAAATCATAAAATCAGCAGGATATTCCCATGAATCTAGGGTGACAACTAAGTCTTCCACTACTCCATCAGGTTTAACAGTTGAACTGTCAACAAATTGCAAGACTATAGGTGTAGGCCTTAGGTCATAAATACTCAGCTTTAGCACAAGGTCTTTGGCCATGGCATTGATAGCATCTCCAAAGTCTACTAAAGCATTCTTAATTTGAACCCCATTAATATTAATTTCAACAACAGGGCTGCCAGGGTTTGAATATTTTGGGATGGTAAGCTTCCCTAGCATCAAATCAGAGAGTTGGCCTAACACATGAATAGTCTGAGGTTCCTTCTTCTTCCTACCCAACTTCTTTATACATGCTTCTTTGATGGACTTGCTATAAATAGGTACTTAATTTCTTGGAACAAAGGAATTTTGACACATATGTGCTTTAGTTGGTCAAGAATATCAAAGGTGGGCTCTTCCTTATTTTTCACAATTTCACCTTCCAACCTTTGTGGGAAAGGAGGTGATGGTGTATTAGATACCTTAGGTAATGATGGAGTCTATATTGGCTCATTGGGTTGGACTAGGCCATTGGCATCTTCTTCCTACTCAATGTCCTCATATGGTAATTTTGAGATTATGGGAGGAGATGGTGTGGGCAACATAGTTCCTGAATGTAATTTAATATTATTCAGGTTGAGAGCATAAGCAGGCTGATTATTAGGATCAACAAAATAAACTTGTTGCTACTACTGCTGAGGCTGGCTATTTGGATTAGGCATTGCTTGAGTAGGTAGTTGGGTTGGCTTTGGATTTTGGCTTTGATTGGCTATAGGAGGTGGATTTGACCATTGCTGGCCTCCTCTCCACTGGTTAGACTATTGCCAATTCCCTTGTAAAGGTTGCCACTGATTTTGCTGTGGTGACTGCCAATTTCCTTGCGAGGGTTTCTAATGGTTTTGTTGAGCATTTGGCCAAGGGTTATTCCATTGAGGTTGATAATATGGTCCATAACTTGGAGGGTACTAGTTTTGCCACAGATTATTATATGAACCAAAATTTTGCAAGGGGTCCTGAGGCATACCTTGTCTCGAGGCCCATGGCCTGCGCTGAGCAAAAAAGAACATTTCTTCCTCTCCTTCAATGGCTTTGAACTTAGTAGGAAGTTGTTGTACCTCCAAATTAGGCATTTCTTTTCATCTATAGTCCTTCTTTCTCTATCTGCAGTGTGGTAAATATTCAGCCAACATCACATCAGATTCTTCTTTCTTCCTTCTAGCTTGCATGGTGTCTAGCTGAGTAGCTACATCATTTATAATATCTTGCTTGAAGTCGAACAAAAGATTAGAGAGTTCCCCTTTTGATATGCCTGAACCATTTCCTTTTGCAATAGAGGGTCGAAACCCCCTACCTTTCTTCACATTCACCCTAGAGTAATTGAGGCAGATCTTCTTAATGTCATCCCAATTAATTTGGGTGATATCTCCTCTAGCCATGAGGTCTAGTGCTTCCATGCAAGTATCATTGACTCCTCTTAGAAAGAGAAGTTTTTTAGAATCCTCATTTAGCTGGTGCTAAGTGTCTTTCTGCACACTGAACAGAAACTTGGATACATAGTCCTCCAAGGTTTCATTTTCCTTTTGTGACATTTTAAAGATGTCATCTCCTCTCATATCATTTCCCCTACAATATTCCTTATACTTTCCTAAGAACAACTCCTTCAATTCATCCCAAGTGGCTGTTGCATTGCTCCCTAATCCCATGAACCATTTCAAGGCTGACTCCTTTAGAGTAGAAGGAAATAATTTCATCTTATGGGCTTTAGTACTATAATCATAACTCCTACATAGGATGTCAAACTCAAACAAGAAGGTATGAGGGTCCTCTGTAATAAGGTCATATAATTTTTGAAGCAATGAGGCAGGGATATTTTTGAGATTATTATTGTCATGCAAGTCAGGGAGAAGAAATGGAAAAGTAGGCCTTGCCATTCTTGGTGGTGGTCTTAGGTTAGCTCCTGGCTGGTAGGCAACAAGGGCAAGTGGATTATTTTTGGGGTGTTGGTTGTTGAAAGTGTGTAGGTTATTCAATTGTGCTGTGAGTAAATCAAGATTTTAAGGCTCATCAAACATGTTCAAATTGATCTCCAAGGAAGAAGAAGATGAAGTGACTAGATCCAGACCAACATCCAAATATGGTTCTTTTGGGACAATTTCTAGGTCATTTTCTTGGGTATATAAACTTCTAGGAAGGAATCTTCCAAATTGGTCTCTTCTTCTAAGCATACAGTATGAAGTAAATCTAACTATGAAAAAATGCTAAAATAGTGAATTTTGATCTAAGTCTAGGAATAAGCTTCAAGCTACCTACTAGCATTCCTGCAATAGGTCCTTAGTTTGACACCATCCCTGGCAATGACGCGAAAATGTAGTGTTCTTTAATCATCTCAATAACTAGGAATATGAATTCCTCTACTTAGGGATTGGACATCACAACCAACAACCATAATCTGTTAAAGAACCTCATTTAATCATCAACCTAAGGACATAAACTTGAAATGGGTCAGCACAATATATTCACTAATCACCTTTCCAGACATGCATGATCTCCTAAAATGCTGGAAATCTAATTACTGGAATTACTTTACTGAATAACTTTCTTTGGAAATGAAAACTGAAAGATGAAACTACTCTATTTCTAGTGGCTACAAGAATAGTTGATAGTTCTGTGTTTCTGTCAGCTGCAGGAGCAGACACATTAACTTCTTCGAAAGCAAGTATAGCTATCCTAATCTACATAATGAAATTATAGAAAATTCCCTAAGTGGGCCCCCTTAGGTCATGCCAAAAGTAGACAATAGATTAGGCAAAAAACTTCATAAAATTTATTGATTTAAGAGAAAACATTACATAGCATGCAATCTCTCTTGACTATATTTCTGAAACTGAAATTGTGTTTACAACAACAGTTCAACTTCTTCTTTGAAGGAGAGTGAGCTACTTATTGAAAAGATAAATCTAACTACTAACTAACCTTCCCTTATAAATTGGGAGGTCTTTATTACACTCAACTAACTTACAAATGTGATGGATAGAAATGAAAGGACTGAGTCAAATCAGTTTCAGTCTTAAAGTGCCATCATCTTGGATTCATGCGCAATTAGGATGCCTTGGCTAGATTTTTGAAACACTTCTCTTGAATGGCGGATGAGTTGAAACTGACTCCCTATCTTTTAGCAGTAGAACTGGTCTTCATTGATTTGATCTTTCACCCGTGAGAGGGAATTGAATTCCTTCCTCCAATCATGGTACCTGCAAAATATCCTACTAGCTATTCCTAAGGTAGATAGTTAGCTCAACACATTTAGCATTTAATATGATTCATCATTTTATTTATACATCTATTTAAGCATTAATCTAAAGCAAACATTATTCCAGGCGTGGCTGCAGGAAGTTCAATAGTAGAGGTTGCAGGAGGTTTGTCATCACACAAGGTTTACTAAGGCATTCATCAAACTACTAAAACATTTAAAGTAATAACCATGGAAAACTTAGTGTAATATACCTATTACTTTAAGCATAAAAAGTTTGTGTTTTATCCCATAATTAGCATCAAATGTTTGTTTTAGCATAATGAGAAAGCATAAAAATGTTTGTACTAATGATCATGGACTGTGGAAACAAAATGTTATCAATTGATCTAGATGTGTCAAAAACTAGGCTCATCAGCCACTATCATCCACAAAATGGACATGACAAAAAATATTTCAAGCATCTTAAACATCTTGTGCAAGACCTCATTGAGTTTGGTCATTTATCTTTTGTGGGTACTAGTGATCAAGTCAATAATTTTGCTTCCCCTTTGAGCCAAAACTTGCAAATTTTCACCATCCCCATGTCGAAACATAATATTTCATTTTTCAAATCTAGCGACACACCTAAGAATGATGTGATGAATGTTGATACAGATGATGAATGCATTGATTATGTTCCAAATAATGCTATCAATGTTAATCCTATAGATGAAATGATAAGGGTGATAGATTTCATCCCTCATAAGGGCTGAATTAAGAGTCCTCTTGATTTTTCTCTCCTCTAAGGATATAATTAAACATTTGCACGATAGTCCTCTTTACATTGTTGGTTGTATCTATGATAAGCCCACTAATGGGATATTAATAGATCCTTCCTATAGAGAGAACGTGATCACTGATGAATTCTTACTCTTGCATGAGCTCTATGAAGATGACTATGACAAATCAAAATGATGATTCGAGACACAAAATGGTTTTGCAAACCCTATGATCAGATTGATAGAGTGGGAGGGAGAGAGGGGGAGAGTTGGAGAAGGGGACAGTGGGAGAAAGATAGAGTGGGAGGGAGAGAGGTGGAGAGTGGGAGAAAGAGAGAGTAGGAGATAAAGAGGGAGAGAGAGGGAGTGGGAGAGAAAGAGGGAGAGAGGGAGGGAGAAGGAGAGGGAGAGAAAGAAGGGGAGATAGAGGGAGAGGGAGAGGGGGAGAAAGAGATAATGGGAGAGATGGAGATAGAGAGAGAGGGAGAGAGGGTGAGAGGAGAAAGAGAGAGTGGGAGAGATGGGAGAGGAGAGGGGGAGGATAGAAAGAGAGTGGGAGAGAGTGGGAGGTGGGGAGAAAGAGAGAAGGGGAGAGTGGGAGATAGAGGAGGAGAGAGGGGAGAGTGGAGAGAAAGAGGGGTGTGAGAGAAAGAGGATAGGGAGGAGAGAGTGGAAGAGAAAGAGGGAGAGAGGGGGGAGGAGAGGGAGGTGGGAGAAAGAGAGAGTGGGAGAAAGAGAAGAGAGAGAGGAGAGGAGGAGAGGGAGGGAGGGAGAGGAGAGGAGGAGAAAGAGAGATGTTAGGAGAGATGGAGATGAGAGGGAGGAGGGGAGAGAGAGTGGGAGGTGGAGAAGAAGTAGGAGAGAGTGGGAGAGTTAGAGAAGGGGAGAGTGGGAGAAAGAAAGTGGGAGAGAGTGGGAGAGTGGGAGAAGGGGAGAGTGGGAGAAAAATAGAGTGGGAGGGAGAGAGGGGGAGAGTGGGATAAAGAGAGAGTGGGAGAGAAAGAGGGAGAGAGGGAGGGAGAGGGAATGGGAGACAAAGAGGGAGAGAGGGAGGGAGACTAAGAGAGGGAGAAATATGGAGAGAGGGAGGGAGAGGGAGAGGGGGAGAAATATATAGTGGGATAGATGGAGTTAGAGAGGGAGGGAGAGAGGGGGAGAGTGGGAGAAAGAAAAAGTGGGAGAGAGTGGGAGAAACAGAGAGTGGGAGAGAGTGGGAAAGTGGGATAAGGGGAGAGTGGGAGAAAGGTAGAGTGGGAGGGAGAGATGGGGAGAGTGGGAGAAAGAGAGAGTGGGAGAGAAAGAGGGAGATAGAGAGAGGGATGAAGAGGGAGAGGTCAAGAAAGAGATACTGGGAGAGATGGAAATATAGAAGGAGGGAGAGATGGACTGAGAAAGAGATAGAGGGTAGAGAGTTAAGAGTTAAGGGTTTAAAGGTTAAGGGTTTAAATGGTTAAGAGATATAGGGTAGATGTAGAAAGTGGGAGAGATAGATACACCTATACCCTCATAATCCCTCAACCCTCAACCCTTAACCCTTAAACTCATATCCCTCAACCCCTATACCCTCTTAATCCCTCAACCCTCAACCTTCAACATTTAAACCCTAATCCCTCAACCCCTATATCCTCTTTATTCCTCAACTCTCAACCCTCAACCCTCAACCCTCAACCCTCAACCCTTATCCCTCAACCCTCAACCCTTCAACCCTAATCCCTCAACCCCTATACCATATTAATCCCTCAACCCTTAAACCCTAATCCCTCAACCCCTATACCCTCGGAATCACCCAACCCTCAACCCTCATACCTTATACCGTAATCCCTCAACCCTTATACCCTCTACTCTATAACCTCTTAATCCCTCAACCCTAAACCCTAAACCCTAAACCCTTAAACCCTAACCCATAAACCATATACCCTCTACCATAAATCCTCTACCCTCTACCCTCAACCATAATCCCCCAACCCTTAAACCCACTTAGTAAACTCTCTACCCTAATCTGTCAACCCTCTTGATCATTAAACCATCAACCCTTAAACCCTTAAACACTCAACCCTAAACCCTTGACCTTGAACCCTCAATGCTTAAACCCTAAACTCTTAAACCATCTACCCTCTACACTCTACCCTCAACCCAATACTCTCTACCCTAAACCCTAATCCATCAACCATAATCCCTCAACCCTTACACCATTAAATCCAAGAAAACTCTCTACCATAATCCCTAAACCATCAACCCTTAATATCTCAACCCCTATAACCTCTACCCTATATATTGGTCCCTCAACCCTAATCCCTCAACCCGATACCCTGTACCCTCAACCCTCAACCCTCAATCTTAAACCATTAATCTTCAACCCTCAACCCTTAAAAACTAAACCCTTAAACCCTCTACCCTCTACCCTATACATTAAACCCTCAACCCTCAATTCTCAACCCTCAACCCTTAATCCCTCAACCCTCAATCCTTATACCCTAAACCCTCTACCCCTATACCCTCTACCCCCTATATTGGACCCTAGACCTAATCCTTCAACCATATACCCTTAAACCTATACACTAAATCGTCTACCATAAACCAAGTAAACCCTTAACCCTAAACCTTTCAACGATAAATGCTTAAACCTTCTACCCTATACCCTAAACCAAATACCCTCAACCCTCAAACCTTAAACCCTAATACCCTAGAAACCATCAACCCTATAGTTCCTCGACCCTAATCCATAAACCCTAAACCCTCAACCCCTATCACTTTCTCTCTATCTATAAATATCACATCTCCCTCCCTCCCTCCCTCCCTCCTCCCCTCTCTAATTTTCTCTATCTTCCATCTCCCTCTTTCTATGTACCTCTCATTCAATCAATCCCTACCACCCTCTCTCGCTCCCTCTATCCATATCTCTCTATGTCCCTCCCACTCTATCCCAATATCTCTCTCCCTCTCTTCCATGTCTCTCACTCCCACCCCCCCTCTCTCTCAAGTCTCTCCCTTTGGAAACCTACCTAGGTAACTCTCTCTCTGTCTCTCTCCCCTCTCTCTATCTATCCCTCCCACCCTACCTAGATAAGTCCCTCTCCCTCCACCCCCCTCTGTCTCTACCTCTATCAGGTCAATCCCTCCCACACCCTCTCCCTCTCTCAATTGTCTCACTCACACTCCCTCTCTCTCCCACTCCCTCTTTCTCCCACTCCCTCTCACTACTTATCTCTCAAGTCTCTCCCTTTGGCACCCTACCTACATAACTCTCTTTTTATCTCCATCTCTCTCTCTCCCAATCTCTCAATTATCTCTCTCCCAGCCCCCCTCTCTCTCTCCCTCCCTCTATCCCTTCCACCCTACCTAGATAAGTCCCTATCATTCCAAACCCTTATCTCCCACTCCATCTCTCTTAAACTCTCACTTCCACCCCCTCTCCATCTCTCTAGACTCTCTCTCTCTCTAAATTCTCCCTCCCTCCAAAGACATATGTAAATACATACATACAAGAATAATACATATGTACATATAATCCAACATTCATACAAGCATACCTACATACATACAATATATATGCATTGATACATATAGGCATACATACATACATACAAGCATGCATACATGACATACAAGCATACATGTACATACAAACATACAAATATATCAGCATACATTCAATATATTTTCATTTAACATAAATGAGGACATAACGCGAGCGCATTATAATGCACTCACATTATGTATTATTTGACATGTTTCCCGTAGAAACAAAAACAATGTCAAAATTGAAATATAACATGAGTGCATTATAGCGTGCTCACGTTATATCTTGATTTGGGAATTCCTAAGCCTTAGCCTTGTTATTTTCCTTGGAATACCAACCCAAAGGCTTGAAAGGCATTCCCAATGACTAGAGACATGTTTTTAAAAAATCTACCCTATTTCACATAATTGAGTTCGTGCTAACCGTCAAGATTGCACGTAGTTCAATATCAAAAAAAGTGAACACATGGGTAATGTTGGCTTATCTCTTAGTTATTCAACGATGTAATTTTTTTCATTTTCTAAAAATGTTAAGCCTATCATCGATAATTTATTTTATTTGTATGTCTTTTTTTTGCCAAAAACCTATGTTTGGTATTTTTTTTCATTATAAATTAACCGTTCCTCGAATTTTCAAATAAATTACATTTTTAGAAACTAGAATCCATTCTACAAAATAATTTAAAAATAAAAAATAAAATTCAATTAGTTTCCAAAATTTGTAGGGGTAGCACAACCAAAAATTTTGTTTTTCATGAAATGTCCACTTTGAAAATTAGTAAAATATCAAATATTCATTAAAAAATTATTAGAAAAATCATGCATCAACTACATACTATTAGCTAACTTCTAACCATTGCGATTTTAAAAATACTGAAAAAAAATTCATCGTACGAGGGTCGTACAAGAGTTGCTATGGTATGTTTTTCTGACAAAAACAACACCAATTTGTGTATGTCCCTCTTTTGAACCCCTTAATCTCAACCATTTTAAAAATAAATTAGTAGTTTATAAAGTAGACTCGGAGAACTTTGATCCTTGTTTTTCTTCCATCTGAAAATTTTGAGTGTAACTATCCTCAATTTCACGTCTAAGGTCAGTATATCTTGATTTCAAAAAAAAGTTGTCAACTTAAGTCTTGATTTTAGGAACCATCTTGGTGCACTTACCCACACACTAGGTATTGATTTCCTCATTCCAACAAAAAAATAAAAATTAAATTTCAATACATACCAATAAATTTATGCGAGCCAAAGTGCACCTATGTCTAAATTATAATTGGTTTGACTTCAAAACTTAATTAAAATAAAAATATTCCAAAAAATGTTATAAAACAAAATGAAAGCACTAGATACTAGTGTTACTAATGTAAATTCAAAAGAATCAAATTTTTTTCATTTCTAGAAATAAAGTTATGCGAGTCGATGTACACACCAGTTTTTAAAAATGTTGTTTACTATTAAAAACTAGTTGTGAAAGGAGATACAAAGAAAAAATAATAATAATTTTTTTTAATAGACATTTAAAATATATAGAAAATCTCACAAATCACTAGTTTACATGATTTGCAAATTTCTAATAGTTTACCTACTATAGGTGTCAGAAAGTGAAGTTTTTTTTCTTCTGAAAATGTTGATTTCAATGTCAAGTTTGGCCAAAAAGTGTGACCCATTATTGTGGGATGACCCTTACCAAATAACTCAATTCATTCATTTGGTGAACATTTTGAGGCATTTATAAACCATTTCCAAGTGTAGATGACTCCTAAGATGACCTTGGTTGACTTGATGATATGTAATTAAAAAGAGGATGAAAAGATAACTGACTTTATCTCCTGATATTAATCACTTTATTCCAAAGTCAATGTCAAGATCCTTGACCCACACCTTCAAAATATTTTATAAAAAACTTTAAAAAAAAAATCAAACATAAGTTGACCATGATTAAATTCCCATCCTTCATGCACTTGTGCACTGCCCTCTGTGATTACCAAAATTTTCTTTATAGTTGAGATACAAAGTCTACCTCTAGCCAAATTGAGAGATCCAAGCCTGTGCACCAAAATAATTCTCAACTCTTTAGAAAAAAAAAAAAGGGTTCCTTGAATTTAACCCTCCTCAACAACCAACTCATAAAGTCCATAGCCAAGTTTTTTTTGTCAAATCCATAGTGCCCTTTTTCTATGGAGATCCAAAGAGACAATTCAGCCCCTTACTCGACACCCTTCATAATACCATGTCCCAACTTCTAAACCAAAAAATGATTACTTTACCTCCCATAAGAAAATTTGACCATAATAAGCCTTTACCTTTGAGCTTTACATCAAATTAGTATTTCCACTATCATCGACAAAATGGACATGACAAAAAAAATTACAAGCATCTTAAACGTCTTATGCAAGACCTCATTGATTCTGGTCATCTATCTTTTGCGGGTACTAGTGATCAAGTCAATAATTCTGCTATCCCTCTGAGCCAAAACTTGCAAATTTTTACCAACCCTATGCCGAAACATAATATTTCATTTTTCAAAGCTAGTGACACGCCTAAGAATGATTTGATGAATGTTGATACAGATGATGAAAACATTGATTATGTTCCAAATAATGCTATGAATGCCAATCCTACAGATGAAATGATAAGGGTGATAGATTTCATACCTCATAAGGGCCAAATAAAGAGTCCTCTTGATTTTTCTTTCTCCTCTAAGGATATACTTAAACATTTGCACGATGGTCCTCTTTACATAGTAGGTTGTATCTATGATAAGCCCACTAATGGGATATTAATAGATCCTACATATGGAGAGAATGTGATCACCAAGGAATTCTTACTCTTGCATGAGCTCTATGAGGATGACTATGACAAATCAAAATCATGATTCGAGACAAAAAATGGTTTTGCACACCCTATGATTAGATTGATCACTCTACCATTATAAATAGGACCTAAAACATTAGATGTTGCATTCTCCATCATCTCGTAGCTAGACCAATTTTTTGTGAAGCTAGGCCTTTGATGGCTTCACTCCATGAAATTCATCTCGTCAGTTGTGCACAAATTCTTAAACTTTCTCTTTGACAATGAGATTTCCATTGTTCACCATAGTGGCTTTAACCCCTTTTCATCTAAAGGAAACTTTTCCCTAGATTCCTTTTGGCCCAAGACTATAGAACCTATCAAGCCAAGAGAAGACTTATTTTTCTTGTCCTATCAAAAGTTCAAGGGAAAGAAGATAAAAAAGCTATCTCTTCATAGCATGTCCCCATCCACCTCTGAGCCTATCATCCTTGATGAAACCATTCTTGAAACTAAACAAGACCAAAAATAAAGACCAACCTAAACCTTAAAAATTACCTACCTCTTAAAAGTGACCAAGAAACAATGAAACCAACCTTGCCACACCTGCAAGATTAAAAGAATTTTATAGAGTAAAAGAGAAAGCAGTTGAACAACCTCTTATGGTTTCTTCCATTCCTCCCCATAGGGAAGAAAACAAACCTATGATTGATCAACCTGCTACAATGCAGCTTGCAAAAAAAACTAAAAGTAACAAAGGTGTTAGGGAGAGTAGACATAGATGTGGTGCTCTTTCTCGCAAGTTACATGATGAATTAAACAAATAAAATAAAGATCCAAACTTGATTGAATCAATACATGATGATCTTCCTCCCCAGTCATAGCAAGAAATTTCGATGCATCCTCCACAATAATATTTGAACTCTTTTGTAGATATTATCCTTCAACCTCCTATTGTGATCAACTTAGATGATGATGATGAGGATGCCAAAATTGATGAAGAGGTGCATAATGAACTAAACACTTTTTTTTTCTCTTCCATGAGCTTAAATGAAAAATCTTCTATAAAGAGTGTTGAACCTAGTGCCTTTCCTAGTTTGGTACTAGATCTTATCCCTCTAGCTAGTTTCCCTCCTTTGATATACATAGAATATGATTGAGAGGCGGATGAATTTCTCATAGGTTGACTCTCATTTTCCTTTCTCATATTTTTCATTATCTCTTTTTCATTATTTTTGGTTGCATGTGCGTAATGTGTTTCCCCGTGAAAAATTATTTTCTCTCTCTTTGTGACATTCCTCTATCTGTACCTTTATTATTCTCTATGTCATTTATCTTTTTTCTTCCATATTTATCTTTTTTTTGTGTTTTCCTTTTGGAAATGATGCAAGGAATCGATGCATTCATGTCTCCTTCATGTTGATCCAAAATGCTTTCTTTTCTTTTATCTTTTGATTTCATCTTTATCTTTTTCTTGTGTTTTCCTTTTGGGGATGATGTAAGGCATCAATACATTCATGTCTCCTTCATTTTGACCCATAATGATTTCATTTTATTTTTCCTTTTCATTTCATATTTATCTTTTTCTTGTCTTTTCCTTTTGGCGCCGATGCAAGGCGTTGAGACACCCTATGTCTCTTCCATGTTGACCCAAAAAAAAATTCTTTTTTTTTGCTCTCTTTGTGTCATTCTTCCAATTCTATGTGTATTTTGGGGATGATGAAAGTTCCTAGATCCTTAAAAACATTGCAATAAAGAACATGCTGACCCCAAATCCATAGATCGCTTATGTGTTTTTTGTTTTCATTTTGGGGGAAACCCCTCTCTTTTATTTTTATCTTGCATGATGTAGCATTACTCAGCAACATATAACTTGGCATAAGGGATTTCCAGGTTGGCTCTAATGTCCTCCTATTTTCATTTTTCACCTGCTACTTTAAAGTGATTGCTCACATCATGGTGTTTAACAATTTCTTTAAAGTGGGGGCATACATTGGCATTATTCTTCTGCATTTTCTCTTTTCATGGTTCTTAGTGCAACCTTCTTACTTCATACAATGTGTTTTTCGCTTTGTGGATGACATTGGGTGTGATGTCCTTCATGAGCATGATCTCTCTTAGCATATTGCATTCCTCTTAGTGGCTTGATGTGACACACTGCATCCCCTAAGTTATGAATCTTCTATTCTTTGATTGGTTCTCTCTTGAAGACATTAGAAACAATGTTCCCTAAGTTAAAAACTTCGTATGAACTAAGCAAGATGAAAACACATAAATATGAACAAAATCTATTAAATATTCTCCAATGCAAATCAAACTCTTAATCCCATAGGGGAATTGGTGCCAATTGTGTTTATAAATTGGCCCTTTCCCAACTCCTTTGTAAGCTTGATGATGATTTGGTGATGGTTATAGGTCCTTGATGAGATTTTGGCATAACCTAGCTATGAAACCATAAAAATGATGAACACTTGCTATGAAGTAGAAAAAATTAGCTCTCAATGTGAAGATAGTAACTTTGCTCAAATTGTGGATGAAATGAAGTATAGTAGACTTTCTTGGATTTGTGGATGAAGAATGAGACAAAGAGTCTCTCATTTATAGATTTCCAAATTGGAAAAGAGAGTGAAATTGAGCAATGTAGGATCATTCAACATCCAATGGCCAATTGCCACTTTCCAGGATGTGAATGGGTGAAGGTTGTGCATATTTTGATGAAAGTGCCAATAAATGATATTAGGGGTATGTGCAGGGTCATGATGGGCCGAAAAGTGGCGATACGATGGGTATGTGGATGATGACCATTTTTTTACCCAAAATTGATGAACCGAAAAGGGTTTTTAAAGGTGATTCTCAACTTTCCACCAATATAAATTATGCTTTACTTTGAATTTAATAAATTATTATTATTCATTTTCTATTTGAACTAGGACTAAAGTCGTCATTGATAAGCTGATTGAAAAACATCTATAACTTTCAAACGGTGTCACATTTTTTGAATCCAAAACATGCATCACATTCTATTCTTTGCATACTATAGGATTAATAAAATAAAAATGAATTTCATGAAGTTTTGACCAAGTTAAGGTGGTTAGACATACAAGTTTTTATATTTTTTAAAATTTGTAATAAAAAAATCATAATTAATTTTTTACTTGGAAAAAAATTACGAAAAATATGCATCACATCGAGACATAAGTTCCTTGCTTATATTTTAAATCTTATAAAAAAATACTATCATTTTATTGTGGTTAGGGTGATCAGACACACACCTACTTCTTATTTTTTCCTTGAAATTTAAGTACTACTGCATTGAAATTTCAAATTTTTACCAAATAGATTTTTTTTAAAAATAAACCTAGTAGTTTAGAAACTACATTCAATTTGCTATAGATTATGTTGTTACATATTTTTGAAATAATATAGATAACTTATTCAATTTTTTACGTCAAGTTTCCTAACTTTGATTTTCTGAATTTTATTGCCACTTAAGGGGTTGTTTTTTCCATGATGATCCTGCACATACCCTATTTCTCACCCAACTGACAGCTAGGAGTTTCATCGCCTTAAAGTGACTATGATTTTTTTTCGAACAAACAACCTACATTTGATCCACTTCACGATGGAAACACGATCGAAGATTGAACCAACTTTCTCCTTTATTTATTTTTCATCTTTGGCAGTGTATGATTTTCCTTATCTCTATTCTTTACATCATTTTCATGTGTGTTTCTTTGTGCTTTTTTGGTTTTCCATGAGATCTTGATCCTGTTAGCTTGATCATCCCTCTTGACTATTTTTGTCTTATCTTGCTAGCATTGGTATATTAGAACCCCTCTTGGTGTGTGTTTGTCTACTTTAGTGTGACTTTGAAGCAAGTTCATCCTCAAACTAAAGTAGGGGCTAAATGTACAATAAAAAAAGGGTCCTTTGGCTTTTTTGCACTTGTTTGGGTCCTCCTTGTGGATTTTGGCTTAATTTTGCCTTGATTTAGTGTTTTAATGTGGATAAAACATTCACATTAGGTCTTGGGTCCTTGTGAACTAATGTATTTTAATGGTACCTTGTAAAGGTGTTGTAAAGTGTTGTAATACACTTTCACACTTTTCTAGGGTTTTAAATAAGTATAATAAACATAATTTCAATCATAATTTATCTTAACTTGGACTTATTTGGTGTGTTGCAAAGTTTTGTAACACACTTTCACATTCCTCTAGGCTTGTCATTAATAATTGGTATTTTTTATGCTTTATTTAGCTCATTTTGCATCCACTACCCTTATTTATGTGTATTTTTAGGATAATCTCGACAAAAGGGATTTAAAACATAAAAATCTTGCAAAACCCACATCAAATTCCTAAGGTGGGAATCATTCACCATTCTGGGTGAATGTGTCCCCTTATGTGGGACCCATTCATCCAAGGTGGTGAATGAGTCCCCTCTAACTAAAAAACATATTTAATTTAAATCTTTGGTGAGATTTTATTCTCCAAGGTCCAATGTTAGCTTGTAGTGTTGTAATTTTGGTAATTATTGCATAATTGAGTATAAATACAAGGTTCTTTCTCTCATTTCCTCCCCAAGCATTCAAGTAGACATCCTCATAGAAACTTGAGTTCAAAAGAGCATTTGAGCAAGAGCATTCAAGAAATTCAAGGGCAGATTATCAAGTATTGAAGAGCATTCTTCATGATCAATCATCATGTCAAATATCACATTCTTCATGTTTTTCATTTTACTCACAATTGTGATGTAGAGTTCATGATCCAAGCAAGCTTTGCATTTAAGATATATCAACATCAAGAAAGAGTCAAGAACCATATCCATTGTAGCAATTTCAAGCATGATTACAACACTTTATTGCTAGGGTTTAGGGAGTTGCAACATCATATTTTGTTCATTCATCATTCCCCCTTTACATTTTCTTTCATTTCAAGGTTTAATTACCAACAAGGGGTTTGACCAAGGTAAACCCCTATTCTCTAACCCCACAACCATTTTTCACTCTCTTTGCATGTGATTTGTAGGTCTATGTTATAGATTTATCAAGAAGAAATATTGGAAAAGTTTTCATCAAGTTGTCAAAGAAATTGAAAGTTTTCCAAGTTGTGAACAAGCCTTGGAGAAGCTTAGGGAAGGTTTATAGATTGAATTTTACATTTTTAGGCCCAGATCTGAATCACTAATAGAAAAGTAGATTGAGAGCTATAGGATCCAACTTTGAATTTCTAGAAATTTAGAAGTGGACTGATTCACCACTCTTGGCAAATGAGTCCCACTATACTTGTCTGTCAGGGATTTTTGTAGATCTAAGTTCCCAATTATCTGAAACCTGCTCTGGCCTAGTTTACCTAAAACTAGCCTGATTCACCTAGCTTGGTGTATGATTCCTAGTTGGCTCCTGTTGGAGTTGAGAAGATACAACACCACAGAAGCCCAAACGATCTTTGCAAGCAAATAACCTGTTACAAGGAGAAATAAAGAGAAGCAACAAAAGAAGTGCTCAAGAATGTGGAGCAATGTATTCACCTGAAAATGTAAAATGAATAATGATACAAAAGATAGTTTTCAACTACATATAGATGAAAACCCTAAAAAGGAAAACCCTAGGCTTGCACAATAATAATTAATAAAGTAATTAATTATTATGCACCTAATGTTAGCTTAAGTGAAAAAGAGTTAAAAGGAAACTTTACGTAATTAAACAAATATTGTTTAATTAATAAAGTAAATGTCCAATTACTCTAACACCCCCCCTTAAGATAGACATAGGGAGAAGCTAAAACCTAGAAGAAGCTACTGAAAGCAAAAGAAATGGGTCCCGACAACAAGGCCAAGATCAGGTACCCAAGTACAATGAAATCTCTATGAAATGGAGAAAAAGAGAAAACCCAGTGGGAAAAACTCCTCTCCAAAAAGAGATAGAACAACATGCTGAAAGAAACATGAAGGAAGGAAGGCCTCATAAAGACCCCCCAAGGACAACTTCCTTCACCCCAAGCATAGAGTGCAACTGAAGATAGCGCGGAGATGCAAAAGGTTTTGTGAAGATGTCTACAACTTGCTCGGCAGTGGGAACATACTCCAAGATGAGAGAACCATCCTGAATCAACTGTCTAATGAAATTCATATGAAGCTCAATGTGCTTCATCCGCTGATGCTCCACCAGGTTGCGCGAAATGTGTATAACACTCTGATTGTCACACCAAAGAATAGTGGGACTATTAGGAGGAAAACCAAACTCAGTCATCAACTGACGAAGCCATAAAATCTCTTGACTAGCGAGCATAGCAGCTCGGTACTCAGCCTCTATAGATGATAATGTATGAGCAGTCTGCTTCTTGCATGACCATGTGATAGGACCAGAGCCAAGACAAAAAGCAAAGCCAGAAGTAGACTTCCGATCATTGACATCACCAGCCCAATCTGAGTCAGTGTAGCCAACAATGTGAGGATCCCCTAATGTGTAGTGAATTCCATATGAAGTGGTGCCCTGAATATACCTCAAAATACGCTTGGCAGCTTGCCAATGACTCTCATGAGGATCATGTGAGAATCGAGAGACAAGACCAACTGCAAAGGAAAGATCAAGACGAGTGTAAGTCAGGTACAACAAACTGCCAACCAACTGCCTGTAAAGTGTAGCATCTACAGAAGGAGTGGGGAAAGTAGTAGTCAAAACAACCGCTGATTGAAAAGGTGTGGGGGCAGGCTTGCAATCAAGCATGCCAAAGCGCTGAAGCATATCAAAAGAATACTTCTGCTGGTAAATGGAGATCCCCTCTGAAGACTGAATCACTTGAAGACCAAGGAAATAGTGTAGAAGGCCAAGATCTGTCATCTCAAATTGCTCCATCAAGGTTAGTTGAGAATTCTGAATCATAGAGGATGAGCTACTTATGATGAGAAGATCATCAACATATAGCACAAGAATCAGGATCTCACCCTCAAGATGTTGAATATAGACTATGTGATCAGAATGACAACGAGTGAAACCAGTGGAGAGCAAAAAAGAGTCCATCTTCTCATACCAAGCCCGAGGGCCTTGTTTGAGACCATATAATGAATGCTGAAGTCTATAAACCAAAGAAGAATCATGAAAAAATCCCTGAGGCTGCTCCATATAGATCTCCTCCTATAGGTCACCATGTAAGAAGGCACACTTCACATCCATCTAAAAAATGAGCCATCCTCTAGAAGCTAAAAGTGATAATACAAAGCAAATAGAATTCATCTTGGCAACAAGGGAAAATTTCTCATTGTAATCAATACCCTCAACTTGTGAGAAACCCTTCGCAACAAGACGTGCTTTGTACTTATCAATAGAACCATCAACAACATACTTGGTGCGATACAACCATCAGCACCGAACCATCTTTCTGCCCTTAGGAAGAGGACAGAGATCCCATGTATTATTCCTCATCAAAGAAGAATACTCTTCCTCCATGGCACTATCCCACTCAGGGTGACCTGTCACCTCTGAAAATCTCTAAGGATCCTCTGAAAGAGCATGAGTCAAAAGACTAGAACCCGTAGTATGAGAACAAGTGTGACGAGTGTCTGAAGGATCACTAGCCATAGATCCTACTGCCTCAATAGTAAAGCGAGCCCATTTGGGCCTCTGAGGTGGAGCAAGTGGAGGTGGAGATGGGGGATCATCAATATCCTCATCAGAATCCTCAAAATAATCCTGAAGAGTTGTAGTGGGTGGAGTAGGTAGTGAAGTGGACACTGGAGACAGGGTATCAACTGGAGGAAGGCGCTCATCAAACTGAACATCCCGTCGAAATAGGACCTCTCTGGAATCAGGATCAAACAACCTATATGCCTTAACATCCTCACAGTAGTCGACAAAAATGAGGGGTCGACTCTTCCACTCCATAGCTCTCCTCTGAGCATCAGGAATAAAATTTGATGCCTCACTACCAAATACTCGAAATGATGAAATATCAGGCTTGTCATGAGACCAAGCCTCCTTAGGAGTCATATGTCGAATCGCCTTGTGAGGCATCTGATTCTGAATATAGTTGGCACAATTGACTGCATCAGCCCAAAAAGATGAATCCATGGACCTGGACTGAATCATACAATTAGCCATCTCCTATAAAGTTTTGTTCTTTCGCTCAGTGATACCATTCTGCTGTGGGGTGTAGGGAACAGAAAACTGATGCTGTAAACCATGCTCAGTGCAAAATAATCTGAAAGCCTGATTCACATACTCCCCCCCATTATCTGTACGTATCCGCTGGATAGAAAGACCAGACTGCTTCTCTACAAATGTCTTGAAGACACGAAAGGAATCAAAGACATCAGACTTGTACTTAAGAAAGTACAACCATGTGCATCTGGAGAAGTCAACAATGAATGTGAGTACATACTTGGCCCCTGAAAAAGAAGGAGTGGGAAATGACATGAGGTCATTATGAATTAACTCCAAGGGTGCCAAAGCACGAGTGGTACTTCCCTTCGGAAAGGGATCCCTATGATGCTTTCCAAGCACACAACCATGACAAACATCGTCAGTGCAGGAAATCTGTGGAAGACCAAGAACAAGTGACTGTGTACTCATCTGCTGAAGATATCTATAATTGACATGGCCCAAACGCTCATACCAAAGCTGACTCACTGAATCTGCATGTGCTATAAGAGATGAACCTATACCCTCAGAAGGTACAAAGCCATCAAATCTATAAAGATGAGATGCAGTATCAACACTACCAGTAGCCACAACCAAATCAGAATCATGGAGGTCCTGAATAACCACATCATGTGGTGAGAACTCAACTGTCTTACCAAAGCCAGTGTGGAAAATTTGATAAATGGACAAGAGGTTCGTCGAAATTTCAGGAACAACCAAAACATCTTGTAGAGTGCTGCCATCCAAAGAGACATAACCTGAACCCAAGACAGAAAGTTGTGAAGTACCATAAGAGGCAAGAGAAGTGACCAACTACTGAGTGTGAGTCATATGGTGAGAAGCACCAGAGTCTAAAATCCAAGTGGACCCATTGGTCGATGCACGTCCAGTGAGAGCATGACCCTTCCCTGTGGTGGAAGAAGAAGAAGACGGCGGTGAGGAGATGTGTTGTTGCTGCATGGCCTCCTATAAAGCCTCTAATTGTTTCCAACACCTATAAAATAGATGACCTTGCTTGCCACAGAAACTGCAAGTGTCTCCTGATTTCTCCTTAGTCTTGGAGGAAGACTCACCAGACTTCGAAGGTTTCCCATTTTTTGGATTAAATGGTGGTTTAGAATCAGAATTAGGAGGCGGTTTGGAGGAATGCTCACTACCTACAAAATCTTTCTTGGGCCTCGGTTTCTATTTTTGTTTCCCCTTCGGTGACTGAGCAACCAATGCTTTGCTCTTTGAACCTGAGAGCATATCCATCTGAGAAAGGTGAGACTATTCCCGAGACAATTTCTCACAAAATAAATCAAAGGAAGGCATGGTAAAATTGGCACCCAAACCATCCATGGTGGAGTAGAAGGAGGAAGCAAATATCTAAAATGGACCACGAAGCTTCGAAAGAATCAAGTAAATGCACTCTGTGTCTATCTTGTTCTTTCCACAAACCTGTAAAATAGTACGGATAGTTTTGAACTTGTTCAAAAAATCTTCAATAGTGGGAAATGAATTAGGTAACAATGAAGTCAGCTTTGCCTCAATCTGTAATGCACGAAACTCATTAACGGCCCCAAAAAGTGTCTCAAACTTCAACCACATGGCTCGAGGAGTGAGCAAAGCATTAAGGTGAAACAAAAGACTATCTGAAACATGCATGCATAACAAACCTATAGCCTCATCCATCTTGTTCTTGTGCTGCATAATCTCAAAAGGACACTGCAACTGAGGCTGAACCTCATCTAAACAAGACCATAACCCTCATGACCTGAGTAGCCTCATCATACGAGACTTCCAAGTGTGATAGTTATGTGATGTGAGTACCTCAACTGAAGAGTCTACCATAAAACCCTGCACCTGTACCTGCTTGTGTTTTTTTTATTATTATGTGATCTTTCAGAATAGACAGAAGATGCAGAAGGGTTTGTGTTTTTGAGAGTTTTGGTGTTCTGGTTTTTTGATATAAATGACAGAAAGCAAGAGAAAAAACACCCCCCACAAAAGATAAACCCAAACCCCAGTACAAACTAAGAAGAAGGAAGCAATGCATAAGCAAAAAATACTTCAAGACAAATTCTCATGTACCTAGTGAAAATACTGATAAAATAGATCACATCACTGAATAGAGCATGTTGAGAGCTTTCCAACGCCTATTCAAGTTTGAAAAACGGAGTCCGTTTGCACCTTCTATGACCCCGAAAGTGAAGAAATAAGACCTCACTTTGACTGGCAAAAAACATAGGAAAACTACAAAATCAGGAAAAATTACCAGTACCACTGGAACGGCGTCAGAACCAGCTTTTCGATGATATCTCATTTGCAAAAAATGGAGAAAAAATTCCCATTCTACACCCAATTTAGCGCAAGCTGCTCCAATGTGCAAAAAAAAATGTTTGCAGCCCTCAAGGGCTAAAGTCTTCGGCCCCTGGTCACGTGGATGACCAGGGGGCTGGCGGTTGGGGGCTGGGCCAAAACCCTTGGTCACCCATAAGACCGACGATAGGGGTTTAGAGCCCGCAGGGGCTGGCATGGCTGACTCGGGTCGGCGAGCTCACATCGATGTCAGCGGGGCGAGTTGGGAGCTCGGCAGTTTCGACTGGGCGAGTTGGGAGCTCGGCGGTGTCGGCTGGGTGAGCAGGGAGCTCGGGTGGCAGCTGGAGTGGCCGGAGCGGTCGGTGGATGGAGGAACTAGGCGGAGCGGGCGGAGCACGGGTTGAGGCCGCTGGTGGTGGTGGCTGAGTGGTGGCCGCCGGGTGGCAAAAAACAAATACATTGGCCGCGTAAAATAAAATAAAAAAACCTTAGATTTTTGACGATTTTTTTAATTTTTTTGTGATTTTTGCTCTGTACGGCCCTAGGGCAAAAAAAATTTTGCCTTCCAAATTGACTGTAACCGAAATCGATGATTTGACAGTCGATTAAGGGGTTTTTGGGTGCTACAAATCCAATGGAACTGTCCATTTGAGATCAAAGTGAACCCAAAAAATGGAGTATGCTAAATCCACCCAAAAAAACTTTAGAACCCTAAATTTGCTTCCAATGCAAAATCTCAAAACAAGAACAAGCAGCTGCAAATTTGAAGCTTTGATACCATGTTGGAGTTGAGAAGATACAACACCACAGAAGCCCAAATGATCTTTGCAAGCAAATAACCTGTTACAAGGAGAAACAAAGAGAAGCAACAAAAGAAGTGCTCAAGAATGTGGAGCAATGTATTCACCTGAAAATGTAAAATGAATAATGATACAAAAGATAGTTTTCAACAACATATAGATGAAAACCCTAAAAAGGAAAACCCTAGGCTTGCACAATAATAATTAATAAAGTAATTAATTATTATGCACCTAATGCTAGCTTAAGTGAAAAAGAGTTAAAAGGAAACTTTACGTAATTAAACAAATATTGTTTAATTAATAAAGTAAATGTCCAATTACTCTAACAGCTCCAACAATGGGATTTTCAATATTCTAGATCTCCATTCTACCTTCTTCAGTTTCCTAGGTGCACATTTCTAGTTTTACAACTTTCTGTTACATTTTACTTGCATTTCTAGGTCATCTTGTATAGTACACTATGTTTTCAAACTTTTTTTTTCCAAGTTTACACTTGGTGGTGTAAACCTCATTTCTTATCATTCAATCCCCTAGAACATTCCCTTTTCTAGATTTAAATCTCATTAACATTGAAATATCAAGAGTTTTTTCTTGAGTGAAAACCCAAGAGGAAAAGTTGACCTTTCTCCTTTTAGGTCTAAAACCCTAGAAGCCCTAGAGAGAGTGTACACCCACTTTTTTCTACCTTTCGAAAGGAAGGAAATTTCATCATGCGAGGCTTATCTTGCATCTTAGTTTGTAATTTCTCAATGAACATTCATTGAAGGTGAGGATAACAAATCTTTATGTCAATTGGCAATAAAGCAATTGGTAGCATGAAATGAAATTAGTAACCTTTTCATCATCCTTTTTCTTACATCTCATCAAATCAGCTAATGTCATCTTTGGAGTCATATGCTCTTAGAAATGGTTAATAAAGGCCTCAAAAAGTTCATTGAATGAATGAATTGAGTTATTTGGTAATGAGTAAAACCATTCTAAAACAATATCTTTCAAGGACCCATGGAAATGCTTAGCCAAGAGCTTATCTTTAAGGACAAAATCATTACATAAGGCAGTGTAAGTAGAAACATGGTTAGAAGGATCTCCTTTTTCTCCATATTTATCAAATATTTGAATCTTTCTACCTTGTGGTATCAGTGTTCTTAGTATCTCCATGGATAAGGGATTTATTTTGAAATAATATGATGGTTTTCCATTTTGCAAAAGGTGGTTAAGGATGGCATCATTGGTTGTGTTTTAGGATGGAGGTGAAGATCGTTGAGGTGTGTATGTGTTTGAGGGGAAAGTGTATGGAATACTTATGGGAGGTAAAGTTGTAGAAGATATCACATGAGATGCCAAAAAGTGACAAGGATTGCTAGTGGAAATAGCCAAGGTAGGAATGACAATTCTAGTAGGTCACATTGTTTTGGAAACTTGAGTGTTAGTGTAAGTAGGAATAGAGGCAATGGTTGTAGGAGGAGTAATTTTAGTTCCTCCTTGATTTTGAGAATTTTTTGAAGTTTGAGAACAACTAATCATTGAGGTAAGATGTTTGCGAAAAAATTGAGCTAAGTTACATGCAATCTCTATTCCTTTTTCACTTCCAATAATTCAGTGTATCCTATCTATGGTAGGAATAGAAGTGTTGGAGATATTTTCAGTACTCACTAGTTTTTGTAAATTTTCCAATTCCTCATTAATTTAGATTAGGTTTTCTTGAGGGACACTAGCAACCATTTTTTCTATGAACCCCAATCCTATTCTTGAATAGACATGACAAAAAAACACATTAGTTAGTTGATATGCAAGATAAAAGAGGGATTCCCCATGAAATCCATTTACAATGCTTAAAATAGGAAAAACGAAGAACAAGACATTAAAAACAATGAAACCCTAATTAAGAAAGCAAACTCTTGATCCCATGGGGGAGTTGGTGCCAATTGATGTGTTGAAATTGGCCATTTCCCAGCTCCTTTGTAAGCTTGATGATTTGATGGAGATTGATCCACTTTGTTGATGAAGAAAAATATGAGTTCTTGAGAAAAATTGCAATAACCTAGTTAAGATCTTGCATTGAGGATGAAGTTGAGTAGAGTAAGTTTACTCAAATTATGGATGTTAGAATGAGAGGAAGAGTCTCTCATTTATAGATTTCCAAATTGGAAGAAAGAGCAATATTTGAGCAATGTGGGATAAAAGACCAATAAATGACAAGAGGCCACTTGTCCACATGTGATTGGAGGAGGAATGAGCACATTTTGGTCAATGTGTATGATAAATTCTATTGGATTCAAATTTGAATGTGACATGTTGGAGGGAGAAATAAATGGAGTTAATGTCACTTGGTTCAAGGCCTAAGACATGTAAGAGGCATTAAATGCCTTGTTGGAAGGACCAAGGCCACTTGAATTTGAATTCAAATTTGAAGGAATATTCCCCTTTTATGCCATGTTGAGAGAAAATAGGAAAATTAATAAATCAAAGTAATTGATTTATTGTGCAAGTTGCATTCTCTAGAGGATTTTAGTGATTTGGATTAAATTAATCAAGGTTCGATCAATTTAAGTAGAGATTAGATGATGTGAAAAAATTGATTCACATTTTATGATTTATTTAAATCAAAGTTGAGAGGAATATGATAAAATAATTAATTAAATAAAGACTTCATTTATTTAACTAAAGGGGGATGATGTTAGATTAATTTAAATAAGGTTTAATTTATTCAAATTAGTGAGAAGACTTTAGGGATTTAATCAAATAAGATGAATTATTTAATTAAAGAGGGATTTAGGGTTAATTAAATTAAATTGATTAATTTAATCAATAGTGGAGAAAGACCTAATTTAGGTGAATAATGATTTATCTAATTAAGAGATGACTCATGATGAGAAGCTTAGAGTGTGATTCAGGAATAAATGTCATTAGTAATTAGGATCAAGTGTGTTAGGTCAAATTGTATATTTTCCATGTCTACATTTTGCCCCTCTTTGAAGATTTTCCCCTCGAGAGATTGGGCATAAATGCTAATTTTTTGTTCGATATCGTGATAAAATGTGAGAGGAGTGGTTCTATTGATCAAAGGAAAAAACATAATTCTTTGATGTAGATAATTCTGATGATATATAGACACTCATCAACCATGGGTAGGCTTATGTATATTTTGAGATCTCACACCTACCTGATACTTAGATAGAAATTTTAGTAAAGATAAATGGATAAGAAGAATAAGATGGATGGAAGGAGGATCCAACAATCCTATGTTCTGATGATGATGGTGGTAGTGATTTTCTTACCAGGAGTTGTGTTTTTCAAAAGGCCAATTACTTTATGTTTGATAACACACATAGGTACAATGCATAAAGGTATAAAGGACCAGGATGACATTGTACCTAGTGTGATGGACTTTGACTCGTCAATCAGATAGGAGTATTCTTGTTCACACTTAGCTTGTATAATTCATTAAAGATGTAGTTCAAACATTCTAAACATCTCGGGCCAAAACATAGGAAAGAAAGCTTTCCTATGTGGTCAACAATATATGTAAAACATCCTATCCACAAGCCAAAAAAAATACGTATGACTAAGTTATTTTACAAGTGTATCCCACAAGAGCAGTAGATAAAAAAGATAATGATCGTTGCCCCATTCCTTTCTCTCTAAACCTGTTTTGTTTAGGCATCATTGAGAGGTCCTTGGAATGAGCACAAAATAAGATAAGCCAAGAAAAGACCAAATAAAGAAAACAAACAAGATAATGTTCTTCATACCGCTAGCCAAGACTAAAATACTCCGAGGTACCTGATGCTTATGTCCATCTTGGGAAGGATTCATCCTAGGAAATGTTGTGATAAGGGTTTTGATGGGATTGATTGGGTGATAAGCTCTTGATACTCTGAGTTGACCAACTTGCTTGCTTACTGACTTAGAATTTTGAGACTCTAACGATTAGGTGTTCACATCTGAAACTGCTAGACTTGCTTCTAACTGAATCACCAAAGGGTGAGAGTGATGACCGATTTTATTATGAGTGATGAAAATCGTGGGTGAAAGCGAGATGAAATGGATGCACCATTTTTTATTTTTTCAGATATTTTGAGGTTGTTTTTGGTATTTTTGAAGTGTTTTGCAATTTTTTTTGGTATTTTTGAGATTTACGACAAATAGACTAACTTAAAGACCTATCCTAGGGGTCTTAGGAGTTGATCCATAGATTATCCTTGCCTACGTTATACACATAGAGACCACATCATATGACTGATGACAAACTTCACTCAATGATGAGATAGGTGGGCAAACGGGTTGCCATTTTATTGTGACGAATGACTAAGGACTGACCTAAAATGTCTCGAGGGATGATCAAAGATCAAACTTGCCTATGTTCATGCCTAGAGATGATGTATTTCAAACAAGGTGAAAGACTAACAAGACTCAATGATGAATTTTTTGAAGATTTTCTGATATTTTTTTTATGTTTTGGATTTTTGATTTTTTTAATTGTTTTTAGATTTTCGCATGATTTTGACAATTTGGATATGGATATGTGATGATATCAGTGCTCTTTTTTGGGATTTTGTTGAAAACCAAGATAAGGTTGATTGATCAGATTGATGGATTGATAGTTTGACTAAGTGTGTTAAGTCAAACAAAAGTGATAATGCACTCATAAACTCTAGGAAGTTGTGTTATCCTAGATTAAACTCGTACACAAGGGGGTATTTTGACTAAGTGTGTTAAGTCAAACAAGTTGATGATGGATTGGATAATTTGACTAAGTTTGTTAAGTCAAATAAGATGATGATGCACTTGTAAACTCTAGGAAGTTGTGTTATCCTAGAGTAAAATCATACAAAAGAGGGTGGTTTGACTAAGTGTGTTAAGTCAAACAAGGTGATAATTGATTGGATTCGATTGATCAAGATTGATGAAGCTTGATTTGGAAAAAATAATTTTGATGATGTAAGTGATATTGATTGTTCAGATTGATTTTCGATGAAAGATAAAGCTCGATAAGGAGCATTTTCTTTTCAAAATATGCCGTGGGATAATGATTTGGATTTTGGCTCACAAATTCTTGACCAATTTGATTTCACGTTTGCAAATGTTCGGATCAGCACATAAGCTGGAGGATATATATCAAGATTTATTCTTGAAGCAAGATGAAAATATTTGCCCCCAGTGTCTAGCAATGTTTGAAAGGCCATGGGCAGATTCTTAGATAGATAGATGGATGAATGGATAGGTATGGACCATCTTGCCATAAGAGAAGGTGTTCAGGTAGTGGATGCACATTTGGATAGTGATTCATGGCTCAGATAATGTTGGATTCGATAGGATCAATGCCAATGACCCATGTGGAAATGACTACCATAAAAAAGTGTAAAGTGTGCACCAAAATTTCATCAAGATTAAGATAAATTGGAGTATAGATGCGGATGGATGAAAATGGATTGGATAAATGGTTCATGGATGAATGAATTTATTATGGGTAAAATGGAGGGAATATTGACTTTATTATGGATGGGATGAGATGCTTCTAATTGAACTAGTGCATACAGATGCTCACTTCTACACATGACACATGTTTTCCAGGTTTTCATCATGGTACTTGCCCAAAGTGCCACCGTAGTGGTTGTCACTAGAGGATGATTTTTTCTTTACTATTTTCAATCCTTTTTCTAATTTTTTTTTTTGGATTTTTATATTTTTTGATTTTTTTGTATTTTTTGAGAGATATTATGCACATGCTGAACCACCTGGTGGTGCTGATATAGATGCTTATGTCATAATGTGCCATCGATATCCTATTTGAAGAAGTTTCCTTTCTAATATACGTGCACTTGAATGCAACTATTGAGATTCTTGATCTGCTTTGCTGATACCGGAAATAAATTTATCTTTATGCACACATAGCGATAGAGTGCCTTCCAAATCCTTATGATGAAGGGTCGTTGCCAACACATGGACAATGTGAGAATTGGATATTCTGCATGGAGGCATGGATGAATTGTTTTTAGGAATAAAAGATGGATTGCTTGATAGTTTGGAGCCTTTGACTCTCCAAACTTGGGAAGATGAGCAATGATGGGCAGATATAGAAGTGTGTGTGGAATTAGGACCAACTACTTGATACACTTTGTATGTTGCTTGAGAAGCTTTCTTTTGCCTTTGTGGACATATATGATGGATACTTGCCCCATTTTAATTTTCCCCATTGTTTGTTTGACTAATGGAGTTTGATAGGGATAGTACTTCTTTGTATTCTTTGGTATCCAATTTTATTTGATTTGTCCTTCATGCTTCTATACTTCTTTTTCTTTAATGACATTTTTCATGCTCTAATTCAAGTCTTTCTTTTGACATTGGTCCCAATTTTTAGATGGGGTGATGGGTGGATGAGGATTCATGATGTGGTTGGTTGTAGTATTGGCATTGGTTTCATCATAAGGATTATTTGTTCTCCCTATGTTGATGTTTGCTTGAGATGAAGTTTTCCCCAATTTTATAGAGATATCATTGATTTGTTTATATCCCTTGATTGTCGAATAACCAAGGCCTTGATGATTAAGATTGCCAACAATCTGCACTAATTCCAAGATACCTTGTTCATGTAGGCCTAATCCTCAACCTTGATAATTCATCTGTTGAAACATTTTATCTACAATAGGATATGATTTACCTTGGAAACAAGGTGCTAATCCTTCTCTACTTTGTGGTGGATCTTAAAAAGTGAAAACTTCCTTATTGATGAGGTAGCTTGCCTTAAGAAAGGTAAGTGATCCAAATTTATAAGTGATAGGATCCTACACATGTGGAATGAATTCCTAATTGATATCTTTGGTTTGACCTTGTGAAATATTAGATTTTAATGCTTCTTCAAGAGGTGTTGATGATCCACTATCCTCATAAAAGTCTTCCTCATGATTCATTCTCGATATGATTTCACATGATGTTTTTGATTCACAACTTTTGTAGAATCCTTCTTCATTATTTGTTTCTACTATGTCTCCAAATGTTTCTACATCTTGGTCTTGTGTACAAATGTTAAGAGTAGGAGACTTTTGTTCCTTGGGAATGATGTTAAGAGTATGAGACTCTTGTTTTGAATGAAGATCGTCTATGTGTCCATGAAAAGAAAGCATCTCATGGGTAGATGGAGGAGTATGTGCTATATGGATATGATCATCATTTGTGATATCTTTTATAGATAGCAGAGTGCCCATTAAGTCATTGTAGTATCTTGGATATAAAAAATCTTGATCTTGGTTAATGTCGGAATTTCTTTCAACATGCTTTGGATCAAGTTCTTGACATGGGTCAATTTCAAAGGATGGATTATCTACAAGGGATTCTTGGACATTGTTATTAGGGAGGATTCAGGTTCACTATCCACAATCATGAGGTCGAGGGATGTCAGTATGTCTTGGGAAGGACCATTGCTAGACCTTGGTGATAGATGTTGATCATGCTTTGGAGTAAATTCTTGAGATATATCCTCTAACTCATTAGGTGATGTAGAGACATTGTCAACACAATCATTGGTGGATGGATCTTGGTCTATGTCAATAGGATCAAATAACATCAATAGTCCTTGAAATAGATCTTTGTAGGAGGGGTCTTGATCATGACTAAAAAATGGCTCTTGATGTATGTTGATTTGATCATTAGATGAGGTGGAAACATCTTCAAGGTGTTCATTGATGGATAAATCTTGATTTTTATTTTGAACAATTTTGGTGGGAGTTTGTTGCAAGATTTTTTGAGGGAGTAATTCATGCATTTGTTGTTGAGCCAACAATGTTGGTTGTTGGTCGTGTTGTCATTGTTCCAAAAAATATTTTTTTGGGGCTTGTTGTTGTGCTACTTGTTGATGGATTGCTTGCAATAGTGCTCAGAATTGTGCTTGTGCCAGTCAACCTTGGTCTTGGGCTTGAGATTGAGCTTGTGCTTGTTGGGATACTTGTGTGGCTTGTGCGGCTTGCTCAGCTTATTGGGAAGCTAGTTGGTTTCAGAGCACCTTTTGATGAGCGCCTTATCGAGTGGCTTACAACATGATGAAGAATAAATTTGTCATGTTGTGTTTTTGCGGTGGTGGCGGTGGATTGGGAATGGTGTTGATTGTTGGGGTTTCTTGGATGGTTGCCATCTGTTGTTGCGATATCGATGGAAAAATGGGAGGATTTGATATGATGCTTTGGTTTATGATTGGAGTGTTGCTCGGATTTGATTGATTGATGGTTGGTAAAGGGGGGAGGCTCATGCCCTAATTGTTTGGTCGATATATTATTGAGGTTTGAAATTGATTTAAATGTACCCAAAGGAAAGGTGTTACAAAATTTAGTTTGGGAAAACTCACATTTGTTTTACCATTGAGGTGTGTAGGAGATAATGATCCCATGTATGGATTGTAAAAATGCAAGTTTTGAAAATAAATTAGCATTGTAAGGCTTGGATAGTTTGGTTTACTTGGATTACTCATGATGTATTAATTAATTTTATATTCCATGCTCCTCTTGTGTTTTGACCTTGTTGACCTTTGAGGGGTTTAGGACCAATGATGAGATGAAAGATGAAAGGAGTGAATGATATGGGTGTTTAAATTTTTAGAAACTTTGGATCAATGCTAGACTTTAGGACTTGGTTTGATTTGATTTTAATTGATGATAGTTTGACTAAGTGTGTTAAGTCAAACAAAGTGATAATGCACTTGTAAACTCTAGGAAGTTGTGTTATCCTAGAGAAAACATGTACACAAGATGATAATTTGGCTAGGTGTGTTAAGACAAACAAGGTGATTTTTGATGATGAACTTGTAAACCCTAGGAATTTGTGTTATCCTAGAGGTAAATTTGCTCAAGAGGATTGATAATTTGACTAAGCGTGTTAAGTCAAACAAGATGATGTTGATTTTTGCTAAAAGTATAGCATAAGTGATGTTTTCCAAAGTCCCAAAATTTTTTTGGTGAAATGGAATTTTGATAAATTTTTGTATGCATGAGGTGTTTGACTTGATCCTAGATGAACCTAAGAGGAATTTTTTACAAGACCAAGGTAATGAAGAATTTTTTCCCTAAAAGTGGTTCAAACCAAAGGACCAATGTTTGCATGAAAACCAAATGACTTAAAAGGGACCAAGCACATGTGTGGCTCAACTATCTTTTATCTTGCTTAGGTTTGGTTATTTTACCACAAACACTTTCTTGATTATGTTTCAAACTGAATGTCCAATGTCCTAATTTTCTTTTATCCCACAAAGTTCATTATGTGGAAATCCAAGAAATCAAGGAAAAGGTTTCCTAGTGTTGACTTTGGTGAAAACAAATGATGATTAAACCTAAGTACTTAGAAACCTCCAAGGATATAATCCCTAGGGCAAGCAAGAGCACTTAGATTCATCAAAGGATACTTGTTTCCTCAAAGGGTTTGAAATTTCAAAGCTCTTGTGAATGCTTATTTCTCAATGTTTTAGAACCAAGCAAGGTTTTTTGATTTCAATAACATGCACAACCCTAGGCTGAAAAGATAGTATTTGTTGGATTCCCACTTGGACGAATCCAGCTGTGCATATTCAATGTGGATGAATAGATGCTTGACCACACAGGCTCCCCCTTACAATGCACTCACTTCTTGGGGCAGCGAAGCATCATTACCCATGACTCTCCCATGGCATACTTTTCATCTCTACAACAAAACCGCATGTATAATGTGGGGTATCTTCAAAGAACATGACCTTTTGCACCAACAAATAGATAGGATTTTGGCCTTTTCTAAACAAGGGTTCTAATGTAGGCATTCCATTTGTGGGGGACTATCCATGCGGTGAGATACCACTGCTTCCCTTCTCATTGGAATAATCCATGTAATATTGGCCTTTGCTCCAATATCCACACTTATATCCCAGGTGGAAGTCGCTTGGCTTTAGCATTTTTTAGATTGGATCATTCCCTTGGGTGATTAATTTTTCCCACAAGGCAGGCCCACTAAGATAAATAATAGCAAGGTAGCATATCTCATAGTTCAATCAACCTTCGTTGAAAAACAAAGGGAGAACACTCGTAATATAACGTGCTCACACTCACATGTTTGGTTCAATTTTAATTCCAAAAATGAAAAGTGGAGGAAATTATTTTATTCAACTTAAAATCACCAAAATAAATTTTGATTCTCAAGATCGCCGTGAGGTGCGAGAGAAGTGCATACGCCCTTTTGATGATATTAACTTGAATAAATAATTACAAAATAAAATAGAACTTGTTCATTTTAATCCCATAAAGCAAAATGAATTCTTTTTAGAGCACCAATTAAAATGTGGAAGTTGTCTTGTTCAATTTTTAAACCTCAACCAAATCTAGTAGATTGTTTCTAAGGTTTTTTTTAAGCCTTTTGCAACTTTAAAAAGAAATTTGTGCTCTTTTTAGAGCCCAAAAGAAAAATTGTTGTTCCCTAAAGCATAAAAAGATAACAAATTCCTTAGAAATGGATTATAAGTTCTCCCAAAGTGTTTAAAAAAACTTGATACAATGAGATGATAACATCATACAGAACCCTTGGCCTTCGTTTTCCTTCCTTCACTTTTGATCAAGAAATTTCGTTTTTTGGTAGATTTCAACAATTTTAGATTTTTCCATTTTTGGTAATTTTGCATCCATGACTTTGAGAGTCTTATTTTTTCCAAAAAAAATCCCAATACTAAGATAGGATGAATTGCCAACTAGCATCCCAAATTTGAGACATGCATTCTGAGTTATTAACGAAAATGATTTTTCAAAAACTAGAAAACTGGAAAAAAATAAAATGCTTAATTATGATTTTGAGGGTCAAGATGAAAGTTTGAGGCTCCAAAAATGTGTTGAAATGAGATCCATTGGACTTGCAGTCAGTTGGAAATCCACATGCCATCTCATAAAGAAGTCGCCTATAAAATTTCAGCCAAAACCCACATCCGAGTCAAAAGTTATGACCTCGGGAAGTTCCTGCATCACTTAAATTAGTGAGAACACTTTAGGGATTTAATCAAATAAGATGAATTATTTAATTAAAGAGCGATTTAGGGTTAATTAAATTAAATTGATTAATTTAATCAATAGAGGAGAAAGACCTAATTTAGATGAATAATGATTTATCTAATTAAGAGACGACTCGTGATGAGAAGCTTAGAGTGTGATTTAGGAAGAAATATCGTTAGTAATCAAGATCAAGTGTGCGAGATCAAATTGTATATTTTCCATGTCTATAGTTTCAACACTTGTCATACTACTTGAAGGTAAGGAGTTGTCAATGTTATGGTCCATACCTAGTGAACTATTGTCAACGCTATGATTGAAAGAGATAGATAACCCAAGATCCACGATGAGTGTGTTATCACAAGATGACATGAGTCTTGAACTAGATCACACTATAGTATTAGCAATAGGACACCAAGTTGTAAAGCTCATGCAAAGGAAAATAAATCAATGTAAGATAAATGCAAAGGAAAACAGATAAATGATATGCTTTAATTACAATTCTTATGTTTATAAATGCACTCAAAATGAAAGCAAATTAAGCTATATCTAACGAAATGAATGAAATAGAAAATCAAAAAACTTAAATAGGGATCTAACAATAGTAAATAAAAGCACACAAATGAATTTTTAAATGCTTTAAAATACAAATTCTTACCTGATTTGGGACTAAATCACCCAAGTTGGTGAATGAGTCCCAATTGGGGTTTTTGATACATTTAAATAGTGAAAAAAACAACACAAGATACCCAAAAATCTAAGAAAAAGACTTGTATAGGGACTGAATCACCTAGTTGGGTGAATGAGTCATAGACTAAGGTTTTTAAACCAAATTCAAAAAACTATGAGTTGATTTTAAGGTTTCTAGGTTGTATGATCAAATGACTATTTGCAAGTATAGTTTTCCAATGAAATTGAATGATGCAAGATGCAAAAATTCAACCTATATGTGCTTTTCAATAATGCAATATTTAGAAGCCCTAAATGCAATTCAACTAATGTAAATATAATGCAAAGTTAATGCAACCTAGATCTAGGACTTACAATGTTCTTCAAATAAAAAAATCAAGGGTCCAAAGGTCAGTTTCATCAAAATGAACACAAAGGAAATATAGGTGTCCATCTTTTTGGAGATGGAACTTTGGGACCCATTTCATGCTTTAGTTCATTAGGAAACCAAGATTCCTCAACAAATTTACTCAATTGAGGGAAGGACTAGGGGTTTTATTTTTTTCTTAAACAAGGTTTCACCATTAAATGAATCTTCAAAGGATAAATACAAACTCTTACACACAAAACCCTTGAAATTTGAAAGCATTAAATCAAATTGACAAATAACATGACACAAAAAAGTGCCTAAAAGAATGGGGAGATCTAAAAAAGGCTTGAAAACTGTACAAATTATTATTTTAAGGTACACTAGGATTGATATGCCAAGATGGGTGATTTAGTCTTGGTATAGGAATCTAGGTACAATCTAGAATCTTCTTGTGAATGTTTAGGATCTACAAAAAACTCACAAAAGGGCTATATCGGGACTCATACACCTAGATGGGTGATTTAGACCCATTACTAGTGTTTGACTAATATTTATGTAGCCTTTATTGATCTTCTATAGCTTTTCGCTTATCTGATTCTTCAAGTCTAAAATTCTGAATTCTAGTTTGTAGGTGAGTTTTCATGAAGATTTCAACTTCTTGACAATTTCAAAAACTTTTGCATCTTTTCTTCAAAGGATTTTCAAGCTTCAATTCACCTAGATGTACAAACACACATTAAGAGAGAATAATTGTTTTGTTAAGGAATGGGGGTTTTCCTTGGTCAAACCTTGTTTTGTTAATTAAACCTTGAAAGGAAATAAAATATAAATTGAAGGAATAATGAATGAAAAAATGTAATATTGCAACTCACCAAACCCTTGGAATAAAGGTTGTAAACTTGTGTGAAATGTATAGCATGAATGTGGATCTTGACTCTTGAATGAATGCTTGCTTGAATCATGAAATATACATCACAAATATTAGCTGACAAACACACATGATACATGAATACTTTAACATGATGCTTGAATCTTGAATTTCGATCCAAATGCTTGATGATTTTCTCTTGAATGCTCTTGATCTCATTAACTTGCTAGGATACATGGATACTTGAAATTTATAGGATAAATTATGTGAAATAACATTATATTTATACTTCTTATGCTAAATTTGTTGAAATTACAACACTACCAGCTGACATCAGATCTAGGATAATAAAATTCTGCCAAGAATTTTGATTTAAAATAGGTCTAAATTTCAAGTAGTGTCTTGTTTAATATAATATTTAAAATTATGTTTCAAGACCTAGGTGGGACACATACGCCCAAAGGGGTATAGGAGTCCCAAATCCATAGATCTAGAACACATAGCTGAAAAAAATAGATTATGATTTGTCATTTGTTAAGTTTGTGGATTAGTCTCAATAAAATGCATTTAATTAGGCTTGTAGATATAAAATAGGACCAATTAAGGCATGAATTAACCTAATTTTAATAGGGAGGGACCAAACAAGTGAGAAAATGTAAAGGGATACATATTTATACACTATAATAAAATTGAAAAATCCTATTCCACACTACAAATATATATATATAAAATATAATATTCTAAAATGCATATTTTCTTGATATGTAAGAATTTATTTATTTATTTTTATAACAGAAGCAGGGCAAATGGCCCCTAAACTGAACTAGAGAATGGAACAAGGCCTATAGGCCAAAAAAACATGGAAAAATAGTAGAGGAAAAAAACCAACCAACATCGTGTAGAAGGACCTATTAGAACAAACATTTTTCAATTAAAATCCTAAGCCTTTTTATCCATTTAAGCTCATATTTGCCTATCTTTTCATAAAAAAAAATTCATCTTATTCCCCATCCATTTTATCATGCATTTCAAATCCTTACCACTCCCTTGGAAATTATTTCATATGTTCTTCACCGATTTACCGCGGCAGTTTCATGTGGTCAAGGAAACCCTTACTGCTATACTGCGGAGGGTAGTCTCAAGGCCCGTGGTGTTGCGGTAAAGGGTAGCAAGCAGTGGAGGTAGTAGTCAATAGGGTCAACAACAATGAGGTGACGATGAATAGTTAGCGGCTACCATGGTACCACTGGCGGTCAAGCCAATGACCGCAGTAGCGCAGTAAAATAGAGGTAAGTGACAAACCACCAGTCAGAAACAGTTTACTGCGATACCACAGGGAGTCATTTAATAGACCACAGTGGCAATGAAATCGACGACAAATGTGAAGACCGCAATACTACCAGGATTGTAAGCAAGAACGGTTTACCGTAGTACTGCAAGGAGTCATTTAATAGACCGCGGTAACGTGGTGGTGGTGAAGTCGATGACAAATTTGAAGATTGCGATACCGCCAGGAGTCTAAGTAATGACCGCGATGATAGTGGTAAATGGTTAGCGGTTAGCGAGTAACAAAAAGATATTCATTGTGCAACCGCCAGGGGTCAAAACATAGACTGCGGTAGCGTGGTAAGGAGTGAAGACTAAGCGGGGAAATGTTGAAGGAAGATCAAAAGTTGAACTATATCAAAATATTTAAATTGCCAACAGAGCAACTTATTTAAATATTTCATTTTTATTAGAATATCAAACAGTTATGGCGAGTAAAATGAATAGTCATGACTGTTGAGCTGTGGTGTATAAATATTTGAGAAAAATCAGTCGTAGGGGTTCGAGAATTGGGGATTTTTTCCATTGTAATAACAGAAATGGGATAAAAGCAATGAATATCCTTCTTGAAACTAGTGTAATGGAGTAGACATTTTCAAACTGGTGCAATTTTTTCTGAGTTCATTTGTTGAGATGACATAATTTGTGAATTTCTTATCTTGTTGTTTCAAATTAGAATTTCTTAAATCATTTAAATCAGAATAACAAGTATGTATTTGGTTTATCATGGTGCAATTTTCACTTTGTGTGGTTTGATTTATAGGTGTTTGCAAGGTCAGAATTAAATTCTTTAAATCAAGTCATAGTGATTTTGGAATTTAGGTTGGTTTTTTAAAGAAGAACTTGGTAGGAAAATATTCAAGAGTAATTTATGCAAGCCATAAATTGGGTGAAATAATATGCCATTCATAGAATTTCATATTTTAAATATGCTCAAAAATTTGAATTAAGATTGGATAGGGAAACACCCTGAATCCTTGTTATTTTTGACTCCATTTCCCAACAGATAGGAGGCATTAATTAGCAATATCTGAGAGGATAAAATTCCTAACAAATAATATATTCAAAACTTTTCTTTTATGTAGTAGGATTAGTTTTAGTATTTTTGTCTATTGACCACCTTTTTCCATTGTGGGTATACTATTTGGGAGGAAATTCATTTTAAATCTGCATGTTTGACATAGGTTCACCCACCTAGGTCTTGCAGAACCTAAAGCAGAAGATTAAATTGTATAATTGGCCTTGTATGTTGTCCAATAATGTTGTAAGGACCTGGCAAACTCTTATGGTTAAAACGTGCATTTTTGAGAACCAATAGTTTGGTGAATTTTCTGGGGACCGTAATCTGAAAGTAAGCCTTTGTTATAGATTCAATATTTTGTAGAAGACTCCACTGGGAATAAAGAATTTCAGACTTTCTCACTTTTGGAAAGTGAGTGCCGACTCTAAATGAACAAGTGCATTGAAACTGATAAAGTGAAGTATATATCATAAAGGAATCTTCCTAGAGTTTAGACCATCACAATTGCTCCTAAAATGCAAGGAAGAAGGTCTTTGTACAAAGATGGTGATGGTCCTAATGAAAAAAATAAATGGACAGAGAAGAATGATAAAGGTAAGAAGGTGATTGATGACATGGTACCATCAAACAAAAATAAAACATCAAAAGCATCACTGGAAATACAAAATTCATATGGTACATTAGCAAATAAAGACAACCCTTCCAGAGAACCTCACACTCTTGAGGAACAGAGGAATCCCTTCTATCAACCAGATCCTAAGAAGGTTGAAGAATTCATGGCTGAATGTGAAGCTGAAAGAGAAAGAAGACAACATGAATATGATCAGAAAATGGCATTTCTTGAAGAGAATCAGGATGGACTTGGCTATGAAGTAGCCTCTGAGGAGAATTATGAACTTATGGATAGTGATGAAATAAATGCAAAACTAGAACATGAGAGACAAGAAGTGGAGAGAGAAAGAATAGAATATGAGCAGAGGCTCCAAGCAATTAAAGAAATTGAAGAGTTGAAATTGATGAAAATGCAGATCAGTACTCAAATGGCTAATTTGCAAAAATATGTGCCACCTCATAGGCAGGGGAACAATAATGCAGGCCCATCAAATTCCTCACAAGCCTATCAAAATCATCCAAGGAATCAATGTAGAAATCAAAATGCTCCACCATGACATGAAGGTGTTCAACCACCCCCTTATCAGTAGCATGTACCCCCACAAGGCCAGCAATATGTGGCAAATAATAATCCATTGTACCAGCGTCAGTATTACCAAAATCCTCCTCCACAATATGCAACCATGATTAGGCAATTTGATTTGGCTATATTTCAGATATGTCCTTATCCTATGGACAATAGTTGGAGAAGTCTTGTCTCAGAATTCACAGGAAGTAGTGCAATTGCAGTTGAAGAACACTTAAGGAGCTTTAATTCTTTTATACAAGATTTGGATATGCAGTATGAAGATGTACAGATGAGGTTGTTTATGATGTCACTAATTGAAGATTCCAGAGATTGGTTTAATAGTCTTCCAATAGCTTCTATTGATTCTATTCATGTGTTTTATGAAGAATTTCTTGAGCAGTATGGGAATCAATATGCACCTGAGTTTGCATTGCATGAGTTGGTGACCATTAAGAGGCATCAAAATGAGTCAGCCTATGATTTCAACTAGAGGTTTTCTTAATTGCATAATACGATACCTCCTGGATCTAAATTGGTTGATCCTGCTACATTGAGTATTTATTTAAAAGCTTTTGATCCTAAGACATGTTATGAGCTCAGGAATAGGGGTCACAAAAATTTGGCTGAAGCTCAAAGGATAGCACTTACTATTGAAAATAACAAGAAAGTTGTAGGGATGATTTCCAAGAGGGATAACCCAAGGATTCCCCAATATGCTCCTCTAAATAAACAAGAAAACACATACAGGACTGAGAGGCCAAGATTGCATGACATGCCTTATAATACAAATTGGAGAAATTGAAATCCAGTGTTGGATGGGCCAAGAAATAAAGAGACACCTAACCCTTTGAAGAAAACAGGGACATACATGGTTGATAATAGTCCTTGGTGTTCAGTTTGTGACTTGCCACATTCTTCAAAACATTGTGTTTTAGCTCAGTCAGTGCTAGGAAAAGACATAGCAGAAAATGATAATGAAAAAGATCATAATATCTATTTGACTTCTCATACTCTTCACTCAAAAAAGCAAGGATATTCATCTTCAGAGGAAGGAGGGTATGAATATGATGTTGATCATCATAAATATAATGTTCACATGGAAGAACAACAAGTTTTTTTTGACTATGAGGAAAGTGATGATGAACAAGGTTTCCCTGCTGCATCATATCAAACTAATAGGGGAAATATGAAGAGACCAACTGAGGAAGAAATCAAAATATCGACTATTGCAGCAGTTGAGCTGGCTAAAAGCAAGTATCGGCTGAGGAATAGAATAGTGAATGAGAATGAAGGTGATCCAAAAGGAATATTCTTGAAAGATAAAAAGATGTCCCATGAAATATCAAAAAAGATGAATGATGAGTGCCCTCATAAAAAAGAACAAAAGTATGTTCCCAGAGAATAAAATAATGAATTCCCCAAGGATAAACAAAAAATGGATCAGACATCAAAGAGGGAGAAAGAGGAGAACAAAGGTGAACCAGTAGAGCAAAGGAAGTTGATAAGAGCTAAAGGTGCATCTTTTGATTTTGTGCAAGCTTTATCCCAGGTAAAAATAGTTGTCCCATTACTTGAAATGATGAAAATTAAAGAGTATAGGGAAAGTTCTATTCAACTGATGTCTGGTGGGAGGAATCAAATTGTAAATTTTGAACAAAATAAGAATCTTGGAATTGCCGATAAGAAAGGAAAGATAAAAGTTTTAGAATTTGGTCTGAATGATGCATTGATGAACATGCCATAAATTGATCCATTTTTTACTACCCTACTCATAAATGGTAAATTGGTAAGAAATTGCATGATAGATTCAGGTGCTTCTATGAATATTATGCAAGTAGGGGTAATAAAACAACTCAGTATGTGGATAGATATTGAGGGTGGTAAGTGTTATGCCATGGATAGTAGGCCTATCCTAGTAGTGGGGATTATAAAAAATATAGAAGTAAAATTAGCAACCTACCCACAAGCAACTTATAACATCGATATAACTATGATTGATACACCTCCTCAGTTTGGAATGCAGTAGTTGGAGATAATGTGCAATTTGATTTATCATATGCCACAATACCAATTAATGGTGAAGAGGTAAAACTATATAGAGAACCAAGGGTGAATCAAATTGTTGAGTGTGTTCATCAAGGACAACTTAATTTCTTCTGTGATGTAGATTTGGGGAGTTTTAGAGTAGAACTATCTCAGCCAGAACTTGTGAATACTGACCCAATTGATAAGCTTGTCTCTAGAAATCTATAGGGTGTGTGGAAAATGTACTTTGATGGGGCATGCAGTCAAGAAGGTAATGGAGCTAGGGTAGTTTTCATATCACCTAAAGGTACAACATCTAAATATTCATTTTTGTTGGCTTTTGAATGTACAAATAATGTGGCCGAGTATGAAGCCTTGTTGATTGGTTTGAACATGGTTGTCAAACATAAGATTAAATTGTTGTTTGTCTTGGGATTATGAGTTAGCTGTGTTACAAGTTAGATCAAAGTATGCTACAAAGAACAAGAGGTTGAAACAATATAGAAATGTTGTGTAGGATACAGTTGAACTATTTGATGCATTTTCAATTGATTGGATAGATAGATCTAAAAATTTGATGGCTGATTTTTTGGCTAATGTAGCCTTGAAGAAAGATGATATCACTTTGGCAAGAGTGTCTCGAGTTGAATTTAAAACAAGACCAGCAGTCCCTGACAACATATATAGTTGGCAAGTTTTTGATGATGATACTGGCCTTTTGAAATTTATTCATTGTATAGATCAGTATGAGGCACATGAGATTGATTTCAATGCTTTTGTGGAAGAAGTGGATGGGAAACAGACTGTATTTGGGAAGGAAGTTTTGCGGCTTAAAACTAACAAGCTTCCCAAAGGGCTTGTGGCATTGGAGAGAATGTATGATGGGAGTGATCATTCCCTCATAAAGAAGACACCTATTAAGAAATAAGATATTGAAGAAATAAATTTGGGAACTGAATTAGCACCAAAAAGGGTTTATATTCGAAAGAAAATAAGCCCAACCATCAGAAGAATGTTGATTACATTGCTGAGAAAATACAAGCATGTGTTTTCTTGGTCCTATGAGGATTTGAAGGCATATAGAGAAGATCTTTTTCAGCATGAGATTCCAATTAAGCTAGACACAAAGCCATTTAGAGAGAAGTAGAGGCCTATCAAACCAACTCTGGAACCTAAGATGCAAGAGGAGTTAGCAAAGCTTAGAGATGGAGGTATCATAAAACCCATTAGGCATTCAACATGGGTTTCAAATTTGGTTCCAGTCAGGAAACAAAATGGGGACATAAGACTGTGTGTTGACTTTAGAAATCTGAATGTTGCTTCCCTAAAAGATAATTATCCTCTTCCAAACATGGAGGCAATATTGCACAAAGTAATAGGGTGTGAGCTATTATCAATCATGGATGGATTTTCTAGATATAATCAGGTCAAAGTCAAAAAATCTAAGCAATACAAAACAACATTCACTATGCCATGGGGAACTTATGTTTATATAAGAATGCCATTTGGTCTCACAAATGCAGGATATACCTCTCCAAGGGCCATGGATGTGGCATTTGTAGATCTAATCAATACTATAATGGTGATATATTAGGATGACCTCACTACTTATTCCGAAAGGGCAGAGAATCATGTTGGTGATTTGGAGAAGATCTTCATCAAATCTTTGGAATATGGTATAAGTCTTAATGCTAAAAATTGTCACTTTGTTGTCACATAGGGTAAAATTTTGGGACATATTGTGTCAAAGGATGGGACTAGGATAGATCTTGAAAGGGTAGATGTCATAGATGAAATTTCCATTCCTGAAACTGTTAAAGCAATCCAATCATTCTTTGGCCAAATAAATTTTGTTAGGAGGTTTGTGTCCAATTTTGCTGAGATTGTTAAACCTATATCTAATATGTTGAAAAAAGGAGAAAATTTAGACTGGACTGCTGAAGCTATGGATGCCTTCGTATCTATAAAAAGAGCTATCAAAGAAGCTCCTATCCTAAAGTCCCCTAATTTTACTGCCATTTCATATTTTTTTTTTTGCTTCATTCCATACCCTAGCTTTTGTCATGTTACAAAAAAATGATGAAGGTCATGAGCAGCCCGTTTCTTTTTTTAGTAAATCTTTGTAGGGGTCAGAGTTGAAGTATGATATTATGGAAAAATAGGCTTATGCATTGGTTAAAGCAACAAAGGATTTCAGGCCTTACCTTGTTGGAGCTAAGGTAATTGCTTATGTCCCACATGCAGCTGTGAAGGATATCCTGGCACAGACAGAAGTGACGGGGAAGAGATGTAGATGGATTAATAAAATCCAAGAGTTCAATATGGAGATCTAGATTACCAGACTGGTAAGAGGACAAGGTTTGGCCAGGCTAATGGCAGAAACAAATATTGAAGCAAACCAGATCTACAATGTAGAAGGTAAGGATGAAATCAAAGGAATTATTGAGGATACTCAATGGTATACAAATGTAATGCATTATCTGAAAGATATAAAGTGCTCTGAAGGGTTGAATGATAATCAAAGGAGAGCCTTCAAGTTGCAGGATTCTAAATATGTTTTTATAAAAGGGGATCTATTCTGGAAAAATAGGGATTGTATATTGCTATTATGTTTAGATGAATTCAAGGAAAAATATGTTTTGAGAGAAATGCATGAAGTGGTGTGTGGAGGCCATTATTCTGCTAAGACTACTGCACACAAGATTCTCAAGGATGGTTATTATTGGCCTAGGGTATTCAATGATTCTTCTACATATGTGAGGAAATGTGAGGCTTGTTAGAATTTTTTAGGAAATTTGAAGTATTAGGGAGCATTGCCACTTAGACCTTTCCAGGTAGAAGCACCTTTTCAACAATGGGGAGTTGATTTTATTGGAGAAATATAGGAAAGATCATGTGGAGGACATAGGTGGATACTAGTGGCCATAGATTATTTTACTAAATGGGTGGAGGCTATCCCAACTAAGCAAGCAATAAGCAAAGTGGTAGTGAATTTTCTGATGGAGAATGTTATGATTAGATTTGGCACTCCAGTCAAATTGATCACAGATAATGGGATGTGTTTTAGATCAGATGAGTTTAGAGATTTTTGCAAAACATATGGAATTAATATTTCTTATGCTGCCCCATATCATCCACAAGCCAATGGGCAGGCAGAGTCAAGTAATACAAATATTTTGAAGATAGTAAGGAGGATGCTGGATACAAATAAAAAGGCATGGGATTTGAAGTTAAGATTGGTTGTATGGGCAGATCGGATTATAGTGAAGAAGGAAACTAGAAAATCTCCATTTGAATTGGTGTATGGGACACACGCTAGGATGCCATTGCAGAACCTTTTTCCTGTATATAACTTTATTCTGCAAGAAGACTTGGATATTTTTGATCCAATGGAGGAAAGAATGAAAAAACTTGCAGAGCTTGATGAAGAGAGAAGAGTGGATCAGAAGCATACTACAAAATTGCAATTACAAATGAAATACCTTTTTGATAAAAAGACTAAGAAGATAAAATTTGAAAAGGATGATTTAGTATTGATGTGGAATGATTGGTGTCAAGAGAAGGGGAAGCATGGAAATTTTGAAGCTTTATGGCTTGGCCCTTTTGTGATAACTGGTAAAGGAGGTGAATATTCTTATTTCTTGCAAAAAATGTCTAGAGAAGAGCAGGAGTTGCTTGTACATGGGCAGTCCCTGAAGCATTTCTTCTCTTAAGGATCAACAGAGAGTTAAGGATTGCCAGTGCATGGACAATTCTTAATAACCCTCTGTAAATATTATTTCCATGCATAGTAGTTTAGGAATTTTCAAGGGTCTGGGTTTGCCAGTACATGGACATTCTCAGGAACTCCCTTTTTGAAAGCTTTTCTTTCTTTCCATGTACAGTAGATTAGGGTCACTTTCATCTTTCGTTCTCCATGCTCCACTTTCCATTTTCCATCTCCTTCACTCTTTTATTCCCTCCATTCTCCATTTCTTTCATTGTCTTGTCCGTTCATGTTTTGGTCTGCTCTACTAGTTGCATTATGGATTCTTGCAGCGATTTCACAACCACTCATCCCCAATAGGAGCCACTATTAGAACCAACATTTTTCAATTAAAATCCTAAGCCTTTTTATCCATTTAAACTCATATTTTCCTATCTTTTCATAAAAAAAATTCATTTTATTCCCCGTCCATTTTATCATGCATTTCAAATCCTTACCGCTCCCTTGGAAATTATTTCATATATTCTTCACCACTTTACCGTGGCCTCCCATAGTGGGCTTGCCGCATAGTGGTGGTGGTTTGATGCAGTCAAGGAAACCCTTACCGCTATACCGTGAAGGGTAGTCTCATTGCTCGTGGTGCTGCGGTAAAGGGTAGCAAGCGGTGGAGGTAGCAGTCAATGGGGTTAGCAATAGCGAGGTGATGGTGAATAGTTAGCAGCTACTACGGTACTACTAGAGATCAAACCAATGACCGTGGTAGTACAGTAGAATGGAGGTAAGTGGCGAGCCACCGGTCAAAACAGTTTATCGTGATACCATAGGGAGTCATTTAATAGACCTCAGTAGCATAGTGGCGGTGAAGTCAATGACAAATGTGAAGACTGTGATACCACCAGGAGTGTAAGGAAGAATGGTTTACCGAAGTACCACATGGATTCATTTAAGGTACCGTGGTAGCATAGTGGTGGTGAAGCCAACAATAAATGTGAAGACCGTGATACCGCCAGGAGTCTAAGCAATGACTACGGTGATAGCGGTAAATGGTTAGTGGTTAGCGAGTAAGAAAAATATGTTCACCGCGCAATCGCTAGGGGTCTAAACATAGGCCGAGGTAGTGCGGTAAGGAGTGAAGACTAAGCGGGGAAAATATTGAAGGAAGATCAAAAGTTGAACTATATCAAAATATTTAAATTTTCAACAAGGCAACTTATTTAAATATTTCATTTTTCTTAGAATATCAAACGGTTATGGTGGGTAAAATGAAAAGTCGTGACTATTGAGCTGTGTTGTATAAATATTTGAGAAAAATTAGTCGCAGGGGTTCGAGAAGTGGGTATTTTTTCCACTGTAATAATAGAACTGGGATAAAAGCAATGAACAGTCCTTGAAACTGGTGTAATGGAGTCGACATTTTCAAACTAGTGCAATTTTTTCTAAGTTCGTTTGTTGAGATGACATAATTTGTGAATTTCTAATCTGGTTGTTTCCAATTAGAATTTCTTAAATCATTTAAATCAGAATAACAAGTATGTATCTAGTTTATCATGGTGCAATTTTCACATTGTGTGGTTTGATTTATAGGTGTCTGCAAGGTCAGAACTGAATTCTTTAAATCAAGTCATACTGATTTGGGAATTTAGGTTGGTTGTTTAAAGAAGAACCTCGTAGGAAAATATCCAAGAGTAATTTATGTAAGCCATAAATTGGGTGAAATAATATGCCATTTATAGAATTTCATATTTTAAATATGCTCAACAATTTGAATTAAGATTGGATAGGGAAACACCATGGATCCTTGTTATTTTTGACTCAATTTCCCAATAGATAGGAGGCACTAATGAGCAATATCCCAGAGGATAAAATTCCTAACAAATAATATATTCAAAACTTTTCTTTTATGCAGTAGGATTATTTATAGTATTTTTGTCTATTCAACACCTTTTGCCATTTCGGGTAGACTGTTTGGCAGGAAATTCATTTTAAATCTGCATGTTTCACATAGGTTCACCCACCTAGGTCTTGTAGAACCTAAAGAGAAAAAGGTTTAATTGTATAATTGGCCTTGTATGTTGTCCAATAATTTTGTAAGGACCTAGCAAACTCTTATGGTTAAAACCTTCATTTTTGAGAACCAACAGGATCGACAACATACAACCAAATACAATAGAAACTAATTACCTGCATAAAAGAATAGTCCGAAAGACATAATTGAGTCTAATTGACCGAGGCGCACACAAGCCCAATAAGAATATACATTAGAAAAAAAAAAACATAGACCTAAAAGACCCAAATTACTCTTTCAGATAATAGACAAGATTTCATTCTTGGTCCAACTCTTCTAATGCATCACTATTCTATTCCATAGATCTGGTCTCTCCTTTATCAAATATTTTATCAACAACTTGTGAGGATTTCATATTTCAATGGAATTTACTAGCCTTGGTCACCCCACTCATCATACTAAAGATAGCCTTTCTTGTAATGCCTAAAGTGATTGCCATTAAAGTCCTTGTCAATCCTATCCACTTTGTGGTGAAGTTCATGAACAAGAGTAACAAAGAAATCAAGGGACCTATCTTCATCCTACATCTCCTCAACCCTTTCCTCCATAGGGTGATCATCCACCCCCTTCATGACTTCCCTAACCACTTCCTTTACTTCTCACTCAATATTTTGAAGCCCTTCCATTTTTTCATCCTCTGTGTCTTTGACCACTTGCTGGTCATCCCCAATATTTTCTTCATATTTTTCATTTCTAATAGAGTCTTCAGAGATGTCTTCTCCCAAAACAATCGACAACTCCTTTTTAATTAGATTGATGGTAGACAGAGCTTCATTTTAAGGGTCATCCCCTAGTTCTTCGAAGAAAATTTTCTTACCTTTGGCATATTAACCCATGAGCCTTATCAATCCTCACCCACCCTTGCCACTACTAGAGTCTTCTAATTTGACTTTCTCCTCCTCATATCTAATCTCAATAGTGACTTTTTTGGTAGTTATCGGTTCAACATTATCAAAAAATTTCCTTTTAGAGCTAGAGAGGTTACTCGAAGGATTAAGACTAGCCTCTTTTCTTTTCAAATTATAAGTAATAGGGTTTCCCTTGGCAAGAAGGCCTTTAATAGAGGGTTGTTTCAAACTAGAATGAGCAAGAGGGGGTTTTCTTGGAGGGAGGTCTCATAGAGGAAGTACCCACACCAGAGGAATTATCTTGAGAGGGGCAAGCGAGGGGGTCTACTTGAGATATAGGGGAAACATTACCAGTAGGGATACCACTAAAAGGTATCGGTAGGGGGGTAATTGTAGAAGAATAGTTATAAAGAAACTAGATCAGACCCTCATGGAGGGGGGATGTGGCACCTATAGCCTTGCATTGTTTAAGAGATGAAAAATAGAAAAAAAAGGTATATTCATTTTTTCCTTCCTATGAATGTAAGAAGAAAGGGAAAATGGTACCCATGAATTATGGTGTAACACCCTTCCAAGTTGAAATCCTATATGATTTTCAAACTAAAAACCCCATAAGGGGGCGGAAGTTGCTCCCTATCACAGCCATTTTTGAATCTCTCAAACATTTTATTACCTTAAAGAAATCTATCCATTAATCTCTTGTAATAGACATTAATTATTTTGGACACATCTTTAGGGTCATCCCCTGATTCTTTGAAGCGAAGTTTCTTACCTTTGCCTGATTGACCTTTGAGCCTTGCCAATCTTCTCTCACCCTTCCCACTGCTATAATCTTCTAATTTTCCTTTCTCCTCATCATCTCTAATCTTAATATTGACTTTTTTGGTAGTTTTAGGTTCAACACTATCCAAAAATTTCCTTTTAACATGCTAGAGAGGTTACCCAGAGGGTTAAGACTAGCCTCTTTTCCTTTCAAATTATGAGTAATAGGGTTTACTTTGGTAATAATTCCTTTAATAAAGGTTTGTTTCAAATTGGAGGGAGAATAAGGGGGTTTCTTAGATGGAGGCCTCACAAAGGAGGTACCCAAAATAAAGGAGTTATCCTGAGGGGCAAGGGAGGGGGTCCACTTGAGACATAGGGGCAACATTACTAGTAGGGATACCACCAGAAGGTTTTGGTTAGGGGTAATTATAGAAGCATAGCTAAAAATATATTGGATCAGACCCTGGTGGAGGGGGGATGATGCACCCTTACCCTTGCATTGCTTAAGAGATGAAAAAAAGGAGAAGGTATATTCATATTTTCATTCCTGTGAATGTGATAGAGGAAGGGAAAATGGTACCCATGTACTATGGTGTAGCATCCTTCCAGGGTGAAATATTTCATGATGTAAACACTAACAACCCCATAAGGGGCTAGGAGGTGCTCCCTATCGTAGCCATTTTAGCATCTCTCAAGATTTATTATGTTGATCATAAACCATTTTTACAATTAGAGGAGTAGCTAAGGCTTCACAATGAGATATAGACCCAACTTAATTATTAATTTAAGGTGTAGAATGGTCATGAAATGGTCATTGATTACATTCAAACCTTATTAATTCAAATCAAAATGATCCCACCCATGACCCAGACTATATTGAGTCACCCTTAAATATTTCCCTCTGTAGAATTCTGAATATTTTTACTATCTAGCCAAAATTGAGAATCTAGCATGAAGTCGACCCTTCAACCCTCCATGTTCACTTGGACATAACAAAAACACTCACCAACCCAATCCCAATCCTGCACTAGTTCAAGCAATAAATATTTCTTGAGAAATTGAAAGCCTCTATCTGACCTGATTCTATGATGCGCCAATGCAACTCCATTGATGCCTAGCAAAAAGGGGAGTCGATTTACCACTAATGCTAGTGGAAAGATCCAACATGTCACTCGACTGTGGGACCCCAACACCTAGCCAAGCCACCATGATCAAATCCTCCACTCCCCAAAATAATTATTACTTAATGAGGAGCCTTTCCATAGGTAAAACCAAATATTTTTGAAACATTCAGGTCCAAAGGAGCCACTAAGAACCTACATAAGATATCAACATTCACCCTATAATGATCATTCACATGGAAAATTTCTTTCCCCTATACTAACTTGATGACTTTCAAATCCAACCTTCCTTCCACCATAAAGATCGACCTCAACCAATGTCCTATGATGACACTAAGTAATGTTATTTTAAATTTTGTGCAAGTTAGTCTTATCAGGGTTTCCATTGTTGTTCTTATAGATTAATTTCCTAACACCCTCTTGCTAAGTACATATGAGAAAAAAATATACTTTGATTTATAGAACACTCACTTGATATCACATCACTTAATGGTGCTAAATGTAGTTGAGACCAAAGAGTTTTATAGAACACTCACTTGATATTACTTCACTTAATGGTGCTAAATGTAGTTGAGACCAAAGAGTTAACATAAGGAGTTACACACCAATAATGTTTTTATTTTTCATTAATGTAAGGGCATTCTTGATTAATTATTCCTATACTTTAGATTATCTCCATGCACCCCTACATTAGCTAAACCATCTTCCTCCCAATAAGCTTCCTTATAAACATGATTTATCAAGAAATTATTAAAATTTCTAAGGATATTAGATGCCATATAATAATATATGTAGCTTCCAATTAGCCACTTTCTTGGATTTGATCACATTCACTACAAGAGTACAATCCTCTTCAATCTTAACATTCTCTATTTTAAGTGCTTTCTCGATACAGAGGAAATAAATGTCAGCATGCAATTTTGCCATATTATTTGTTTGTATAGGAATAGAAATTAAAATCCTACTGACCGTCCACCCATCCCAATTTCTCAATAAGAATCTATCTCTTGAGGGGACAAGATTCCCCTAAAATAATCATAAAAATTCAACTTATACCAGCCATGGATGGGTGGAGTCCATGTAGCACTAGATTTCAAGGATTTAACTTCCTTGCCACCCATCCCATCAATGGGTGGAATGCAAAGGCCAAACCAAGAACTTCAAATTCACAACATTAATTATGGTTGCTTCTAGATTGTTTAGAAAGGAAGGAAAGTTCATCCCCTTCTCTTGAAATAATCTTTAGTTCCTCTTCTTCCTTGATTACCATAAAATGATGGAAGGGATAATGACCCAAAATCATGAAAATATTTCAACCTTTTTCAGAATGGGTCATGCCTTAAACAAGCCAATGAAATCATTGGGCAAGCCACCCATGAAATAAGTTTAGCACATAACCATCTCCAAAATTCTTGGGCAAAGGGGCATCCTTATAGTAAGTGATTCAAATTTTCTATTTTGTTTTTACATAGCACACACCTAAAGGGTCCTTGATACCCAATTTTAACAAAAATTTTTTACTATCAAAATATTATTTTGGAAAGCTACCCATTAAAAATTTCAAGCTTTTGAAAGAAAAGGATTGTGCCAGCAAAGATGTAAAGGGATTGATGTTACCGTATCATCCTTCAATAAAATTTTCTACCCATCTTTTTAATTATATTTTCCTAACTTTGAGACGCTCCATACAAGTATGTTCATCCCTTCCCAAATCATGATTGTGCTAAATTTAAGGGTTTCTTCCAATTGGTCTAATTCATTGGGTGGGATTCCTAATGATATTATATATTTCTAGGGCCAAGTCAAGACTCCATACCTGATTCTTTCTTGCAAATATTTTCTGACATAAGGCCTCCAAGCCTACATTAAGGATCTTTTAATCTAAACCAAGTCAAAAGCATTGTCCAAACCTAGAAATCCCCCCCATGAGTCTTCCCAAAAAGGGTTGATTTCTAATCATGGATATCTCAAGTCAAATAATATTTAATAAGAGATCTACAACTCCCCATAAAGCTCCATATCCTTCATTCTTGAGGAAAAATGTGTGAAGTTAGAATACTCATTCTATCACTGTTACATAAATATTTATTCTATAAGTTATTAACCCACTTTATATTTGGGTACATGCATTTTAAAAATTAATTTAGCACCTAATTCTTTTTTTTTCTTAATAGATCTTTCTACCTCGCTCCGTCAACCTTTTTCTCTTTACAAATATTACAGTGATCCCACAATAGTGGCTTACATTTTTTGGGACATCCTAATTTTTACTGAAATCGCACATTTTTAGAAAATATAATAATTTTTTCCTTCAAAAGTTTAATTTAAAGAATTCCAATTGAAGAGGATTTGATCAAACCAACTTATATCAAACCCCCTTGGATAGAACCCCACTAGTTTTAAACGATACCTATAATGGAGTCTCCTTTACACCTATCAAAATGCTAATAAAAAACCACTTTTGATTTAACTTTTGGGGCATCAAATGAATTCATTTAAAACTTATTTTTTATAAGTATGTAGTACTTATTATAAGCTTCAAAAAATATTTATTTTAAATATATAATTTAATTTGATTATTATATTTATTTATTTTTTCTTGTGAATGGACGTTTTTCATTGAAAATCAAGCTCTTTGTTCAACACATGTGGAAAAATAGTAGATTACCAAAAAAATCTAAAAAATGTGTCTGTGCTAGGTATTGATTTCATTGATCATGCAAAAAAAATTAAATTGAATTTCGATACATACAATTCTTTTTATGTTGTATATAGTTTGCCTATGTTTAAATTGTAATTGATTTGACTTGAAAAATTAATTAAGAAAAATATATCCAATAAAACACTATGAAACCAAATGAAAGTGATAGATATCATAGTTACAAATCTAAATTAAAAAAAAAAGAATTTTACCCTTCATATAAAAAAATTTATGTTGTAGATGGTGAGCACCACTCTTTAAAAATGGTGTATCCTGTTAAAAACTAGTTTTCGAAGGAGACGGAAAAATAAATTCAATATAATTCCAACTTTTAAAAAAAATACATATTTAGAATCTATAGACAAAACTTCACAAATCACTAGTTTGCGTCATTTTCAAATTCCTCATGGTTTAGCAGCTATAGGTGCCTGAAAGTGAAGATTTTGTTAAAAAAATTTAGTTCAATGTCTAGTTTGGCCAAAAATTGTAAACAAGTATTGTGGGATCACCCCTTGTCCCAATCTATGAGAGCGATCTTAATTCAATTTGAAGTCCCTTCACAAAATAATATTCTCATGCTTTGATTAAATTTTTTTTTCCCATGTTGAAAGAGAGAGGTAGGATAATTGATAAATTGGGATGACAGAGACAACAAATTTAAGCATGGTTATTCTCCTAACCCAAGATAGTCATTGCATTTTCCATGATCCCAACCAATTATTGATTTTATCACCTAATGGGTCCAAAAGTTTACCATTTCTCTGGCCTGCCGATAAGGGTAGCCTAAGGTATTTATAGAGTAATTGTTCTCTCTAAAAATTGAGAGGTCTTATGATTTCTTGTTCTTTCCATAGATTTTTGAAGAAGAAACAGATCTCGTATTTAAAATCACTATCTTCTTGACTTGATGGAGTGTAATACAAATCCAATATTTTTTTTAATTGTAAAGATTCACTTCTTTTGTCTTCTCCAAAGAGCATTATTTCATCTACAAATTTTTGGTTTGTGATGGTTGACACATTGTCGGTTACTTGAATTCCGTCCAATCTCCCATTAGCTATTGTAAGAGAAATAGCTCTTTCCAATGCATTTTCCGTGATAATGAAGAGAAATGGAGAAATTGGATCACCCTATTTGATTCCTCTTGAAACCTCAAAAAACTTTCAAGGGAACCCTTTACTAGCATCGATAATCTTGGGTAAGCTATATGAAACGGTGAAAAATGGCGTTATATTATAAAAGGGGTTCACCAAATGATTGTAAATAACCCTATTCTCCACTATTTCATTTATGGAAATAAGATCCAAAAAATGAAATGACCAACAAAAAAAAGGTGCATCAAATAAAGGTGTGAATCTATAAATTCCCCTTTTATAAAAGGATGTGGGTATGAGTCAAACAACACTTTGGGGAGAAAGATTAAAAATAGCAAAACAAATCCAAATTGTAGGCTATAAAGTGCTTCTAGAAGATTAAGCTCAATTTTGATGGAACCAATAGTAATATTATAGATCTAAGAAGGGTAAAGTGAAGTTTACCATTCACAAAATTTTACTTTTAGAAGCTCATTGAGGACTCATTCGCCCTGTGGTGAATGGATCCTGGATAGGGCTCCTAAAAATTAGTTTATGGGTTTTGTTCTACTTTGTCTACACTCCCTAATTCCCAAAGCTCTCGGTTGGAAAGATGGAAATAAATATTGTGGGTCAATTTATATAAATTTGCAAGAATGATGACAACTTTTCAAGTTTTTCTCTTCAATAGTTCTTTCGTCTAAAATTTACAAACAAACATCAATAGAGAAATACATTGTTTTTTTAGGTGATGGGGGTTTTCCTTGGTCAAACCTCGTTTTGGTAATTAAGCTTTGTAATTAAATTAAATAGCATGAAGGAATGATGAATGAACAAATGAAATGCCACAAATCACCAAACCCTTGTTTGAACCTTGGAATATGTATTTTCAACTTGAATGAAATGGCTTCAGTGGATGTGGATCTTGATCATGAAACTTGACTTAAAAAAATGCCTTTGAATTCTTGAATGGATCTTGAATACTACATCAACATATTAGCTCAAATAACATGCATGATGCAAGAAGACTTTGACATGATAATGGAATCTTGATTGCTACAACAATCTTCAATAATTTTTCCCTTGAATTCCTTGAAAACACTCTTGAAATTCTCTTGATCACCCTTTCTCTAGGAATACTCTCTTCAAAATTTCTAGCTTGAAAATATTAGGATTATAGGATGAAACATTGTGAAATGACCTCATATTTTTAAATATCATAGCATTAAATCATGAAATTCAAATAACACAAGCCGACATGTGAATACACATTTGAAATCATTGAAAAACCACCAAAAACATACTTGAAATTTAGGTCATAGACCTAAGCGAGGACCCTTTCACCCTTAGGCAAATGGGTCCTAGGTCACTTCCCTAGGACACACATTCTCCAATGTTTAGTGTTATGTAATGGAATTGATGAATGCTAGTTTTACCCTTCAAAATTTGTAATTCATTAGGCTTGGATTTGAATTAAAGGGGCCAATTAAGGCATAATTAACCTCAATTAATTAATAGAGCCCTATATTAGTTTGAAAGTGTAAAATTACACCTTACAACACCACAAATAAGGCACAATTAAGTGTATTTTATTTAAAAGGGACTTAAACTTAATTTGAATATGTAAAATACATATTATAACACTAAATTAAGGCATAATTTAACTCATTTTAATATTATTAATTCCCAAATTAAGTGTGAAAAAGGTTTTATTTTTCCTACACTACATTCAGCCCCCACTTTAGTGAGACTATGACTCCATGTCAAACTCACACTAATGTAGACATTCAAGACACATATTTATGCAATAATGAAAAAGATACTCAATCATATACTATCAAAGCCTAGGAAAATAAAAGGGTAGATCAAGCTATGACTATCCCAACGTGACGTGGAACATTCTTGTTTGTATAGGAAAGGGGTGGATCAAGCTATTGCTATTGCAATGTGATTTGGAAAATGGCTATTATTTGTTGGATGTTGTAGTTGTGTTGCTGATATGTGGTTTTCATTGATGTCAACACTATTATCATTGGTAATTCTAGAGGTTGTATATGTCAAGGAGATTGAGAAAATTGTAATAAATATATTGTAGACAGTCTATGATGTTGTGAAGGTCCAACTGGTGAAAAGTATTGTATGTTGAGTTTCATGTGTTGCACACTAAAGGGTTTGTTGTTGAGCCTATCTAGTATGTTATCTGAAAGTTTCAATAGTACGCATTAAGAATTAAGGAAGTTAGGGAGTTCTATGTTCCTACAGTCACTCTGTTACTGCAACAAGTGTTTTTGGAAGAAGAGGATGAAATTATGGCAATGTTAGTTATTATGCATGTTCCTGGTCCATTCGTGGATAAGTCTAGATCATTCTCTATCTTTTTTGCATGTCCACATTGTTTGGTGTAATTATGATAGGATATTTTTCTAATGTGTGCTTGATTTTTCATGTTCTTGGTCGACATGATGGTGGTAATGTGTTGCGGATCCATGAGGATTAATATTTTATTGTTTGGCATACTTTTGGATGTTGATTTAGGTCCTTGCTATGTTGTGACTAACTTAGGTTGGTGTGCATTAAGATTTGTTCATGTATTAAGGCCGATAGTTGTAATTTATTTTTTATTCTTGGATGACAAAGTTTTTGATGTAAATATGTATAGAGAATATATAAGAGTGATGGTCTCTTCATTGTAAATGTATGATTAGTGTATGCTTGGTGTATGTATGTGAAATATATGTACAAATAAATATCAAATAATTTAGGAGTAGAGCAGAGTGTGAATAGATTGAGCAAAGTGGGAAGGAGTTTGAGAAGAGTGTGTAGAATTTTTTTTGTGCCTAACTAGAACTATCATCACGCTTTTGTAGAAGCTAATTTCTAAGTTCAACCTCATAAGATGGATTTAATCTATTTGTCTTATGTAAGGCAGTGAGCCTTCCTTTGAGTAGTGAGCTCTAGGAAATGTCCATGAATGCATGTGTATTCCCTATTCATTTCTTTCACTATAATTCTAATAGGGTATAGTCTTGTGGACTAACATCCATCGTGGTTTTTCCCCTAATAGGGTTTCCACGTATAAAAGTCTTGGTGTTCATGTGTCTCTTATGTGTTGTTGATTTATTCTTTCACTGTTAATTATCAGATCTGAAATTAAAGTTTGTTTAAAGTTGAATAAGTCTTAATTATGTAACAAATGATTCACCCCCCCTCTCAGTTGTCTATCTTTTTTTTTTCAACAGTTAGTATCAGACCAGGTTCCTCTCAAGGGAAATCTTAACAACTTGAGGTGATCCGAGATGGAATCTTACAGGATGGAAAGTCCTAAATTCGATGGAACGAGCTACTCTCTATGGAAATTCAGAATGGAATATCGTTTGAAGTGTATTGGTGAGCCTTTCTAGAATATTACAAAGAATACATATATTATTCCTCAGAATGGTCCCTCTACTGTTGATGAAATCAAAGAAGCTAAAACAAATACCAATTCTATTGAAGCATTGCTGAGTGATTTAATAGATTAAAAGATGAAAAATGTGATAGGTCTGAAGACTACACATGAGATCTGGAAAAAGTTGGAAACATTGTATGAAGGAGATCCACTAGTGAAATTTTCTAAGCTATAGATTCTAAAATGCAAGTGGGAGGACATGAAGATGAGTGAAGATGAGAACATCCTTTCTTTCTCTCAAAAGGTAAATGAACTAGTGATGAGCATCAAGTGTGCCAGTGGAGTCTTGGATGAAGAAGAGATTGTGAATAAAATACTTAGATCTTTGCATCCTTCCTAAAAATCGAAAGCTCATGCTACTGATGAACTCAGGACAATGACAAGAGACATGTTGATTGGAAAAATTTATTCCTTTGAGTTAAGTGAATTTAGTAAATCTAATCCTTAGACCAAATATGCATTCAAAGCTACTGTATATGGTAAAATCAAGCAAATATATGATCTAGGAGAGAGTTCCAAAAATAAATGCAATTATGAAGATGAGATGAAATAAATTAAAGATGAAGAAAAAGAATTAGAAGAACTAGAAGCATTGATTGTGAAAAGAGAAGCCAGATGTCATGGTAAGTACAAAGGAAAGTTACCTATTAAATGTTTTTGTTGTAGTAAATTAGGTCATTTTGCATAAAGGTGTCTTGTAAGAGTCTCTAAGTATAAACTTGATAAGATTATATTTCAAAAGAAATTATATTATGTTGAAGAAGGTGTTACTCATGATGAATCTAATAAATAAACTCAAAATGAAGATGCATGGTTATTCATTGCTATCAAAGAAAATGGTCAGGTGTCCACTGAATCTACTAGTAATGTGAATGTTGAGAAGGCCCTTGTAGAAAACACTAAAGAAAATGATGAGTCAATAATTGACAATGGATTCTCACATCATATGACTAGTGACAAAAGAAATTTTGTAAGCTTGGAAAAATATGACGGTGGTGTTGTAAGATTTTGAGACAACACTTCTTGTGTGATTCATGGTAGAGGCACTATTTATTTTGGTGGTAAAAATAATATTGATGATGTTATTTATGTATAATGATTAAAGAATAAATGGTTGAGTGTTGGACAAATGGTAGACAAGGGTTACAATCTTCAGTTCAAGGATGGTAAATGCAGGATAAGGGGAAGTTCTAGAAATATGATTGCTTCAGATACAAAGACAAGAGGTAATATTTTTCACTTAAGTGTTGCTAGTGAAAGTTTTTTAATTTCTCAAGTTGAGGTAAGTTGGTTATGGCATAGGAGGTTGTGTCATGTGAAGTTTGATAACCTTTTCAAAATATTTTCTTCTCAAGTAGTCAAAGATCTTCCTAAGTTAGTGAATCCTACTAACACTATGTGCAAAGAATGTTAGATGAGAAAGAAGACTAGAAATTCTTTCTAGAGAAAATAGTATAACTCTAATGGAGTACTAGATCTGGTACATAATGATCTATGTGGTCCATCTAGAATCAGAATTCTTCAAGGTGAAAGGTACTTTATGTTGTTTATTGATGATTACTCTAGAATGATATGGGTTGCTTTCTTAAGAGTAAAACATGAAGCATTAGAAAAGTTCAAAAGCTTCAAAGCTATGGCAGAGAATGAGATAGGCCAAAAGATCAAGTGCTTAAGTTCAAATAGAGGTGGTGAATTCACTTCCTAGAAATTCAATTCTTAATGCAAAGAGCATGGAATCCAAAGACAACTATCTACCCCTAGAACCCTCAATAGAATGGAGTTGTTGAAAGAAAGAAAAAAACTGTTCTAGACATTGCTAGAACAATGATGCTAGAAGAAAATGTTCCTCATTTCTATTGGGGAGAAGTTGTAAGCACTGTTGTGTATACCATTAACTGGGTAAATGTCAACAGTAATTCTGGTAAGACCCATTTTTAGCTATGGTTTGGTTATATGCCTACTGTCAAATATTTCAAAATCTTTGCAAGAAAATGCTACATCAAGAGAGATGATGATATAGGCAAGTTTGATGCTAGAAGTGATGAAGGAATATTTCTAGGTTACTATACTATAAGAAAATCTTATCGGTGCTTTAATAAAAGGTTGAAGAAAATGGTTGAAAGTGCAATTGTCAATGTTGATAAAGATATTATTAGACCATCTAGATGTAGTGGATATGATTCGGATGATCAACATGATAGTACTAACAATGGAAATATTGTTCAGAAATAGAATCAACTTCAAATTGTTTCAGTGAAGCAAGGGAATCAAGAAGAAGAAACTAGTAGAAGTGCAAAAGAAAGAACACAAGAACAAGAAATTAGAGAAAGTCTTCAAGTTCCAAGGTATGTAAGGCGAAATCATTCTGATAGTCAAATCATAGGAGATAAGAGCAAAGGTGTGAAAACTAGAAGAATAATTTTATAAGAGTGTTTTCTAATTTCCAAAACTAAACCTAGCAATATCAATGAAGCATGCAAAGATGAATATTGGATGGAAGCCATGAAAGAAGAACTAATGTAGATAGAGAAAAATGATACATGGGATCTTGTTCCTAGACCTCATAATAAAAATGTGATTGGAACCAAATGGGTGTTTTAGAATAAGCTGAATGAAAAAGGTGAAGTGGCCAGAAACAAAGCAAGATTGGTTTGCAAAGGGTACTCATAGATGGAAGGTATTGATTTTGAAGAAAAAATTTCCCCTATTGCTCGAATTGAAGTTGTAATATTATTTATTGCTTATGCTAATTTCAAGAATTACAAAGTCTATCAGATGGATGTAAAGTCAACATTTCTAAATGGTGAGCTAGAAGAAGAAGTCTATGTTGAGCAACCAAAAGAATTTCAATTGACTGACAAAGAAAAAATGGTATGTCAATTGAAGAAATTTGTATATGGACTTAAGCAAGCTCCTAGAGCTTGGTATGCTAGATTGGATAAATACTTGTTGAATCTTGGATTCAATAAAGGTACTACTGACAACAATCTGCATTTCAAGTTGGATCAGAATAAAGATTTGATCCTTGAAGTCTTTGTTGATGACATCATTTTTGAAGGTGATGATGATTTGTGTATGAAGTTTGTTGATGAAATGAAAAGTGAGTTTGAAATGTCAATGATTAGAGAATTTAAATTATTTTTAGGATTACAAATCACTTAGTTAGAAGATGTAATCTTTATATAGCAGTCCAAATATGTAAAAGAGTTACTAAATTTTTTTGGCATGGAGGAATCAAAGCCAGTTGGTACACCTATGGTAGCTAGATGAAAACTTACATAGAATTATGATTCTTCTAAAGAAAAGAAAACACGATACATATCAATGATTAGTGGATTACTCTATTTGAATCAGACCAGGCTAGATATAATGAATGTTGTATGCATGGTTGCTACATATCAAGTTGATACAAAAGTCTCATGTGAGTGTTGTGAAAAGGATCTTCAGATACCTGAAAGGGACAGTTGAATTTAGTCTTTGTTATCCTAAGGATGATGATCTTATCGTGAGTGCTTTTAGTAATGCATATTAGGCAGGAGATGTGAATGACAAGAAGAGTAATAGTGGTAGTGCATTTTTCTTGGGAAAGAACTTGGTATCTTGGCTAAGAAAAAAGAATTTTTTTGTTTCATTATCTACTTCTGAGGCAAGATATATTATTGTTGCAAACAACTATTCTAAAGTATTGTGGATGAAGAATATGTTGAGAGATGTTAGAATTGAGTATGAAGAACCCATTTCCATATTCTATGAAAAATCAAGCACCATAGACATTTATAAGAATACAGTGTTGCATTCAAAGACAAAGCATATATATATCAAATAACACTTCTTAAGAGATAAAGTAAGTGACAGAGAAGTTAGATTGGAGTATGTACCTACAAAGGAAAAAATTGTAGACATCTTTACTAAGACATTGTCTGATGATACTTTTGATTATCTTAGAGGAAAATTAGGGGTGATTTCCCCTCCTGATCAAAACTAAGTGATGCAAATATTTGCATCAGTTCATGAATTCATAGCCATATATTATTTTGGATTGATGTTGTGGTGGCTTCTACTCATAGGAGTAGTCAAATGTGTTAAATATCAAGACCAGAACATGTGTACCTTTACCATTGATGTCAAAGGGGAGAACAGACAAGAAAGGGAGAGAAGTGCTATGAGAGGAGAACTGCATATCAAATGGAGAGAAGTATGTGAACAACAAATTGTGTTGATTTTATTATTTTTCACATCATGTGTTTCCATCAATGACAAAGGGGGAGATTGTTGTATTTTGTGGTGTTGTTGCTGATATGTGGTTGTCATTGATGTCAACACTATTAGCATTGGTAATTCTGAAGGTTGTATATGTCGAGGAGATTGAGAAAATTGTAATAAATATATTGAAGGTAGTTTGTGGTGCTGTGAAGATCCAAGTGATGAAAAGTTATGTAAATTTTGTTTAATATGTCACACAATAAAGGGTTTCATATTGATCTTATATAGTATGTTGTCTGAAAGTTTCAATGGTACACATTAAGAACTAAGGAAGTTATGAAGTTTTGTGTTCCTACAATCACTCTGTTATTGTAGTAGGTGTTTTTGGAAGAAGAGGATGAAATTCTAGCAATGTCAGTTATTGTGCGTGTTCCAATGAATTTTTTGGATGATTCTATATTGTGCTCTATCTTTGTTTCCCATCCACATTGTTTGGTGTGACCGTGATTGAATATTTTTCTGATGTGTGCTCTAGTTTTCATATTCTTGGTTGACATGATGGTGGTAACATGTTGCAGATCCATCAGGATTAGTAATTTATTATTTTTAATGCTTGAGGATGTTGATTTATGTCCTCACTATGTTGTGACTGAATTAGGTTGGTGCACATTAATATTTTTTCATGTATTAAGGCCAATAATTGTAATTTATTCTTTATTCTTGGCCGACAGAGTTGTTGATGTAAATCTGTATAGCGGATACATAAGAGTGATTGCATCTTAATTGTAAATGTATGCTTAGTGTATTCTTGGTGTATGTATGTGAAATATATGTGCGAATAAAGTTCAAATCATTCAGGAACAGAGAAGAGTGTGAAAGATATTGAGTAGAGTGTGAAGGAGTTTGAGCAGAGTGTGTAGAAGTTTTTATGTGCCTAACCAGAACGGTCATCAGGCTTTCATAGAAGCTAATTTCTTAGTTCAACCTCATTAGATGTATTTAATTTGATTGTCTTATGTAAGGCAGTGAGCCTTCCTCTGAGTAGTGAGATTTCCTCTGAGTAGTGAGCTCTACGCAGTGTGACTGAATGCATGTGCATTCTCTATTCATTTCTTTCATTATACTTCTAATAGGGTAGCATCTTGTGGACTAACATCCACCATTGTTTTCCCCTAAAAGGGCTTCCACGTATAAAAATATTGGTGTTCATGTGTCACTTATGTGTTGCTGATTTATGCTTTCACTGTTAATTATTAGATCTAAAATTAAAGGTTGTTTAAAGTTGAATAAGTCTTAATTATGTGACAACTGATTCACTCCCCCCTCTCAGTTGTCTATCCTTATTTTTCCAACATTAATCATATTCATTCATAAGAATAACTCGATGTCTACTATACAAATGACACATGTGCTCACTCCACGCTAATGGAACCTTAGGGAGTCCACTAGGTGAGCCCCCAATGGGTGACAAATGAGAGAATCTTATTACACTCTCATACAATATCAAAGCCTAACAACTTTAGTAAGGTACCACAATACTATACTTTGAGCTTCACAAGGCCTAAAAAAGCTGGCTTATGCTAAGCTGTCATGAACATGGGGAAGGCTCTATGGGAAAGCAAGGTGCATTATGCTCGGTGACCTTATAGGGAAGGGTTTGAGCTTCAAAAGGTTAAAAATTTGTATTATGCTAAACACTTATGAACATTATACATATATATATGGTTTTTTTCAAAGGGATCTTTCTTAGTTCATGTAAGGTATCTCCTTATGGATCATCATTCCTAGTGTCTCCAAGAGAGGAGAAATCCAAGATAAAAGATTCACAAAATAGGGAATGTTATGCGTAGAATAACCACTAAGAGGAAAGTCATATGCTAAGAAATATCATGCTCTCAAAGGAATTCAAACCAAATGAAACCACCAAGAAAAGGATGCATCACAAGAATAATTAAAATCACACAGTGAAAAATGAGTGTCAATGTATGCCCCCACTTTAAAGGAATTGGTACACCATTGTTGTGACTAATTACTTTAAAGTAGCCAATATTCAATGCTAACCATAAGTAAGACATGAAATCTTACTCAAAAATCCTTATGCGAATTCATATGTTTCCAAATGAAGCTACATCATGAAAGGAGAAAGGGGTTGCCCCCAAAAAAACATAAGGTATCTATAGATTCAGGGTAAGTATATCTTTGCTACAATATTGTTATTGTTGGACTCAAGGGAACACTAAGAGGGGGAGGGGGGGTGTGAATCAGTGTTCAACAAATATTAACTTTCATTACATTAAAAGAAAGATGCAAGCATTCAAAGAAAACATTCATAACTCCATAACACACAGATTTTTGCGTGGAAACCCTGTTAGGGGAAAAACCATAGTGGAGGTTAATCCACAATTTGAGTACTCAAATATAATTGTTCACAAAAGAGAATGCACTTGCATTTAGGCACACTACCTAGAGATCACTCCTCAAAACATAAAGGCTCACTAGCTTACAAAATTCAGATTAAGACCATATAAAGGGTTAAATGAGATAGTAGCATCTAATTATTCCAAGTTATGGTTCTTGTGAAGCTCATAGATTTGATTCTGGATCTATTTTCTGACTCTACACTTCACTTTTCTCTGCTCTACCCTTTTATTCTCTTCACATCACTTAGAGGAAAATTCACACTACCACTCTGCTGAATTTTGCACCATATTCACGCTTCATATATTCACTACCTTTACACAATTCTCCACAACCCATATATACCAAAATGATAGAACTGATCTCATATATATCCACTAACAAGGATTTATTCATCCATTAGTGGAGTTCATAAAGTATTAAGTTATTTTCATCTTGTCAGCCAGATCCACCACTAAATCTTTATTTGCATCCTCCAAAGTCAGTTAAGAAAAAGAGGACCCAAATAAAACTTAATTGAGCATGAAGGATTTTAATTAGTTATATCTTATACATCCACAATTACCTCACTTGTCAGGTCAGCCTTCTAGCACAAATAATCATAGGATTAGTGCACTAGATCTTCTATATCACATACTAGTGAGTGCGCATCAAAAAAATTCTTCACCAAGGTATTACAAACATCAATAGACCTTTCTTAAAGATCGTCAACAAAAAATATCTATCTGATAAGGTGTTTAGATCAACTTTTATGCCTATAACAGGATGCCCTGCTCTTTACTCTATTATGCCAAAACTATACTGTACATTCAGATGCAAGACTTAGGTTGCATGACTTGGGTTGCCATGAATGAAAACAATTATGAGCCATATGCCAACAATCTCCCCCTTTGGAATTGATGGCAACACTTAGTGAAAAATTACTAAGTGTCAGAATCATTATAGGTACACTACCAAACTTTTAATTGCACTTTCTCCCCATGAGATTTATAAGTCATTCTCTCCTCCTATACTACTTTCATTTCTCCCTCTATGGGAAATTTTTCATCATATTCTCTCCCCCTTTGACATCAATGACAAAGAATGGATGCCATATGCTAAAAAAAAAGGTGATATTGACAAGATAGAGACAAACCATGTGTTCAAAATCCTCAAGGATTCAAAAATTTAACACATATATGCCTACAAATCTCCTCCTTTGATCAAAATTTCAAAAACTTGAAAACAATTAACTGCTATCTTTAGAAGATTATCTTATGGTTTTTCTTTACTTCCAGAAGGAACTTCTTCCAACCATCTATTGTAATTCCAATATTAATGATCAAGCTATTGTTATTGGAAGTATTGTTAATAATCTCAATGAGAGATTCAGGAATTGTAATTGCTTCTTCCAGTTTCTCACCATTCCTCAATATTTCCACCATTTGCTCCGGCCTGCATTCAATTGGATCCTTTACCTTCCAAAAATTATCCACAAGAACATTCTTGGAGAGTTGAATTTTTCTGTGTGTTGATTGTAGCTCCCAGATTCTTTTCCTAATGATGCCATCTAGATCTTGAGACATGTCAAATATTTTTCCAATGTAATTCAATTCTACTTCAATCTGATTCAACTTCTCTTTGTAATTGCTGACTTCATGGGTCCAACAAATGCAATAGTTGTAGATGCCTATGGTTGATTTTATGAATTGCCTTAACTCATTCATTTTATTTTTTAGTTTCGAAAGAGATAGTCTGAATTGTTCCTTCAAGTGAGAGATAACTTCACTAGCTTCCTTTTCTTGAGCTTCAGAATTCAATGTCTCTTTTCTACATTCAATCATTTCATCAGGAAAAATGTTTTGCAAGCTTTCTAATCTTATCTTAGAGTGCTCAACATGAGCATTTAAAAACTCTAGAATCAAGTCCTAATCGTATGATCATTTGACTGACCATAACTTCACAATTTTCTGCATGCCACCTTCACCTTCAATAAGCTATTGTATCTTTTTTTTTATCAGATCTTCTTCTTCCTCACTACCTTTTTCTAATTCAGATTCATTTTTTAGTGGATTCTCAGTTTCTTCATTAGATTCTTCATCTGAAATGTCTACGATTTCCTTTTATTTTCCTTTTCCCTCAATTCTGGGAACTTTTCTTTTCGGAGGGGTGTATTCAATAATTTCCTTTCCTCTATCAATGCCACTGGAAGAGGAACCAATTTCAACTAATATTACTAGAAGGGAAATATTGACTGAACCACACTTTTCAAGCACATTCTTAAAGAAAAATTCAAATTCTAAATCCCAATTAGCCAAGCTCTTAGAATAAGAGTATATCTGATTGCATACTAGTTTGTTTGATTTCCAAACTACATTATCATTTTTTGGCAAGAAATATAAGAAATACATTACCAGACATATAATCAAAGTGCAAAATCTGAATGGATAAGATGATTCCTTTATCAGTTGTACATTCTCCATGAGTTGATCCTTTACAAACCTGCATAAGTCAAAGTCCTGACCTTCAATTATCATTTTGTGAGAAATGTACACTATGCCAGCTGATGTAGCTCCTTCTTGATTTATGTTGAAGATTTTTTATGTTATTCCATGTGTAATTTACTTCATAACAAGATTCTTGATTGTATAAATTATCAAAGCTCTTTGATATCTGATTATTCTAGTTAGGGTTTTGACCTCTTTGTTCTGAATAGATTTCTTCCTAGGAACATCTCCGACTTTGCAAAATCTAGTTAAGTTCTCAATTTCCTCTTTTCAAATGATGTAAGGCTTGTCCAAAGTTAAAGCATCATCATGTAATCTACTCAATTTGAATTTCACAAATTATGTATTCTCAAAATATCCAAATTTATATGCTTAGCTTCACTCAATTGCTTTAATTCATTAGGCATTAAAAAATTCCTCATAGACCAAATATTTGTACTATTATATTCATCTAGAGTGATCAAACCTTTGATTTGTTCCATTTTTATTTTTTCATGTTTAGGGTTCACAACCACACCTTAAATTGTATGAAGATTTCAAGAATACTTTGAAATACCTGATAAATTTTGAGATTTTGCAATGAATCAATTTTACTGCTTTGTAATTCTACTCTTGAGTGCTCTCCTTCTTTCCTTCTTCGATGCAAAGTGGCAAATGACGGTTCCAAATTGAATTTTATAGCTCGCACATGTGCAATAAATGCATTTTCCCTAAGTTTTTCGGAGACTCAATTTTCCCAAGCAGCAATAGAAAAATCTTTTGTGAACCTACAAATTGACTAAATTTCCTTTGCAAAAGTTATCCAAAACTTTTGTACATCATAAATACATTTTCTTGACTATTCTCCGTGTTACGGTACCATCCAAGACAAAAGAGGAAGGGTTTTCTTGAAAGACTCCCCCTAGGCCAGTGACCTGAAATCAATTACTGAAAGAGTTACTAGAGGTAGGTTCCAGTATGGAACCATTTCCATTATCAGAATCATTTTTCTTCACCCATGTGTTCTTCATCTGATCTTTGATTTCATCCATAGTAAATTTTTCTTTTCCTTTATCATTTTTCTCTATATTTCTGCCTCTATATACCAGACCTCTTATGTCTACATTTTTGTTTTTGTAGAATCTTGTAATGTGACCATACTTATTGCAGTTGTAGCACACAATGCTTTCTTTCCTTGACCAATTATTCTGATGGCTTCTTCTAGATCTTTATTTATTAGCAATATTCCCAAATTTCCCACATGTATAGCATTCAAAATTTCTTCTATCAATAGAGTAACTTGACACATTTATGCACTCAATTTATTTATGACCAAATATTTTTCAATTGAAACAATGACCAGAGAATGATGAAACTCTTGAATTCATATTACTTCTACATTGAACAACTATTTGAACGAATTTAATACTAGATAACATCCATTTTTATTCATTAGGTTGTCTTACCAGATATCGTCCATTTTTCTGCATTAGGTTGTCTTACCAAATACCGTCCATTTTTATTCTATCTGAAATTATTTTGTCCTGATCTGAAACTTTCTCGCTTTTCATATCCAAGACCTCTGTTATCATTTTCACTCTTCTATCCTTGATTCATCTCATCAAGTTTTAATGAACCGATCTTAAAATTTTCTCTATATTCATTTGCAATGACAAGATAATCTCTAAGAGTAACAATTTTCTTACCGAGCTCTTATTTATTGATTTCGGTTCTTTGAAGATCACTTTCCAACTGAGTGAATTCACTTTTTATTTTTTTCTGCATTCATCAGATTTCTCTTTCAAGGTCTTAGCAAGATTTTCCTCATTTCTCTTATTTTCTTCAATTTCTTTAGTCATCTTCATGATCATAGATTCCATCTCATGTTTTAGGTTTGTATTGTCTCTAGCAATATTTTCACATTCTTTGGTTATTTCCTTCAAGGTTTTATTCAAGTGAGCATCATCCATGTTTTCACTCTCTTTTTGTTTAATTTGATCACACAGATCTTTCCTCTTCACCCTAGATTTAACTATCTGATCCTTCAATGACTGGATGAATTTCTTAGCATCTCTAATATTTTCTTTCAATTCTTGAACTTCTGCTTTAGACTGATCAAGGTCATCAATTGCCACCAAAAGCTGTTGTTGAAGACTATAGAGTCCATCACATTCTAAGATCCACCTCAAGCTACAAAAATTATTCAGAGGAGCTGCAATCTAATACCAATTGTTGGACTCAAGGGAACACTAAGAGGGGGGGTGAATCAGTGTTCAACAAATTTTAACTTTCATTACTCTAAAACTTATACCATTTTGTCATTACATTAAAATAAAGATGCAAGAATTCAAAGGAAACATTCATAATTTCATAACAAAAATTTTTGCATGGAAAACATGTTAGGGAAAAAACCACAATGGAGGTTAATCCATAATTTCAGTACTCAAATATAATTGTTTACAAAAGAGAATGCACTTGCATTCAGGAACACTACCTAGAGCTGACTGCTCAAAAGAGAAAGAATTTCTACCTTAAAAAATTCAGATTAAGACCATTTGAAGGGTGAACTAGGATAGTAGCATCTACTTATGCCAAGTTACAGTTTTGATGAAGCTCATAGATTCGATTATGGGCCTATTTCATGACTCTGCACTTTGCTCTGCTCTTCTCTGCTCTTTTCTACTCTTTGCATCACTTAGAGACAAAATCACACTACCACTCTACTGAATTTTGCACCATATCCACACTTCATATATTCGCTACCTTTACACACTTCTCCACATCCCATACATACCAAAATGATAGAACCGATCTCATATTTATATCCGCTAACAAGGATTTATTCATCCATTAGTCGACTTCATAAAGTATTAAGTTATTTTCATCTTGTCGGCCAGATCCACTACTAAATCTTCATGTGCATCCTCCAAAGTTGGTTAAGACAAAGAGAGGACCCAAATAAAACTTAATCAAGCATGAATACTTTCAATTAACTATATCTTATACATCCATGATTACTATACTTTCGAGTTGGCCTTCTAGAACAGATAATCAACAAACTAGTGCACCGGGTCTTCTAGATCACGTACCAGTGAGTGCGCATCAAAAAATCCTTCACCGAGGTATTAAAAACATCAAAAAACCTTCCTAAAATATCCTCAACTCAAAATATATGTCTGGTAAGGTGTTTAGATCAACTTTTATGCATGTAACCAGGTGCCCTGTTCTTTACTCTGTTCTACCAGAGCTATACTATACTTTTAGATGCAAGACTTAGGTTGCATGACTCTAGTTTCCATCAATGATGACACTTACGAGCCATATTCTAGAAATATCCCCAACCATATGCCAATAATTATAGATCCAATAAATTTCATCAATCCCTAAATACTCGTAGAACTTGAATAATGACACAAAGAGAGAAAAAATAATTTTTTTTTTTGGGTCAACATGGAAGAGATATAAATGCCTTGACACCTTACATCATCCCCAAAGGGAAAGAACAAGACAAAACAAAAGGTACATGTTTACTATATAGAGAAGAATGTAGGTACATATAGAGGAATGCACATGAAGAGACACAAACATAAAATGAAACATTATGGTGGATCACACTACGCACATGCAAGCACACAAAGAAACATGAATAAGAAATAAAGAAAAATACTAGTAAGGGAAATGCAAGTCAACCTATTGCAGGTCATCCAAATCCCAATCTTATTTAGTATACACAAAAGGAGGAAAACTCGCCAAAGTGATAATGGAAAGTGTCCAACTAGGACAAGGAAATTTAACCCCTTCCCCCGACTAACTGCAAGAAAACGATGAGCTGAGATAAGTGATGAGAATGAGATCCTAGCAATAAAGAATTATTTTCAATGAATGTTGAACATGTAATAGGGAGTATACTAAGATCTTATAACTATTGCATGGAAAGGAGCAAAGAAAATTCTTTAAGGGATTATCCCCATCATATCAAATTTCTCAAGGATCTCTCTTACTTGGCATGATTCTAATCAGTAAGGTGCCCAAAATTTCTATGATATGTGCAATAATTCATGTTTTTCTTAGGTTTACTATTTCTACTAGAAGGTGGTAATGTAAGCCATCCTATATGAATAAGTTTTTCCCATTTTGTTTAGTTTATGTTTTAGTATGTAATAATGACAAATTCTTGAGTTTGTAAGGTTTGGATATCTTTCTTGTTTGAGAATCTGGTTGAGGTGGATTGGGAGGCGGACCTAAAGTGATCCTATTATCTTTGTTATACATTACTTCAACATTATGAGGGAGGATATGTGTATCCTTAGAAGATTCAAAGGGATAAGGATTTTGATATCCTAGTCACTTAGTGTTTTCAATAGGAAGTTGCTCTAAAAGTTTGTGAATTTCATGTTCATTAGTTATGTCACATCCTTGTTTAGTTAATATTTTAAAACCTTGGCCATAAGTATCTTCTAGATTAATGGTTTTGTTGGTCACTTTGTTGACATAAGATGGATAGGTATGCACTTTATTAGAGGAGATAGGTTCACTCATTGTTGGAAGTTTAGGCTTAGTTTTGGACCTAGTTTCAAGATGTAAAAGACCAAACATTTCAAGTGGTGGGATGGTAGGGGATGTTGTTTGTTGCATGGATGGGTAAAATGATGAGTTGATCTCAATATTGTTAAGTAAATCATTTATGAATCTATTCATGCTATCATCATCTTCTCTAATGAGGTCAATTTCACAATGATACTCATTAGAAGGTGATTGAGCATTGTTAGGTTCAATTGTGCTAGGATCATTTCCAAAACCATAACTTGAAACATCAACTAGAGATACTAAAGACTTCCATAGATTTCCATTATTTTGAAATGCAAGGGGATTTTTAAGTTTTTAGATTCTAAACACGGTAATACTTTTATTATACAATGTAAAAACCTAAAATATGATGTCTTGTAAATGGAATTTCAAAATCAAACAATGCACTAAGTTTATCAAATTGAGATGAATATGATCAATTTCACTTAACAAAAAATCTGTAACGTAAAATGAAAAACAAAAAAAAAAATGAGGTGCAAACATAAATGTGTTAGTGCCTAGAAAATTAGTAAATGACCCTGATTAGGGATTCACTCTCCATAGGGCGAATGGGTCCTAAGTTAGGGTTTTTAATTTATTTTTTACAGATTTCTAAGATGATTTCGGTGGTTTCCATATTCTTATAAGAAACAAGTTATAGTTTGATTTTTTCTTTGAATTTAATGTTGAATGTAATTGAAAAATGTGGTAAAATGATAAAGTATGAGACCTAATTTTCTATGATTTTTTTTTTAATTTTCAAATGCAAATGAATATGATGTAATTCTATGTAAATTACATGCAAAATGACTGATTTTTTTGTATTTTTTGGATTTAAAGAGTGCAAAGATTAAATCATAAAAACCTTAAATGAAATGCAAATAAAACTGCAAACTAAACACCCTAAACAAGACTCAATTTAATGCAATGAAATATAAATGAATGCAAGATCCAAATCTAGGGTGAAAATGGACTCCAAAATTAGAAAAACATTATTACCAAACTTACGTTCACTACAATGAAATTGTGAAAAATGAGGTTATATTATAAAAGGGGTTCACCAAATGAAAGTAAATAACCCTATTTTCCACTATTTTGTGAAGGAAATGAGATCCAAACAATGAAATGAATAACAACAAAAAGGTGAGTCAAATCAAGGTGTGAATATGTAAATTCCCTTTTTATGCAAGGATGGGGGGTATGATTCAAACAACACTTTTGAGAGAAATATTAAAAATAACACAACAACACCAAAATGAATGCTATAAAGTGCATCTAGAAGATTAAACTAAATTATGATGGAACCAATAGTCAAATTATAGATTTGAGAAGGGGAAAGTGAAGTGTACTTGTCACCAAAAGTGTTTTTTTGAAGCTCACTAAGGACTCATTCACCCTATGGCGAATGCATTTTGGCTAGGGCTCCTAAAAATTAGTTTCTCAATTTTGTTCTATTGTGTTTGCACTCTGAAATTCTCAGAGCTCGTGGTCGGAAAGCTAGACATAAATTTTCTAAATAATTTTTGTGAATTTCCAAGAATGATGAAAACTTTGACAACTTTAAAAACTTTGCAATTTTTTCTCTTCAATAGATCTTCCACTTAAAATATGCAAACACACATCAAGAGAGAAAAATATTCTTTTGTTACATTAATGGGGGTTTTTCTTGGTCAAACCCTATTTTGGTAATTAAATATTGTAATGAAATAAAATAGCATTTGTGGTGTAGGAAAATGAATACCCTTGCATTTTCACACTTGTTTGGGCTCACCTTGCTTTATTTATCCTTATTTATGTTTTAATTGGTCTTATTTTACATCCACAAGCCTTATGAATTACATTTTTTTCTAGCTAATCCTAACAAACATGAATCAATAAATGATAATTTAATGATTCTATTTCTGTGTCCTTAATTTTTGGACTGGGACTAATAAGACACCTAGGGAATCTTTTTCCCCTAAAGGTCTTGGGATCCTGATTTCAAGTGCACCTTAGATGGGCCCCTTTTCAGAGTGTGTGTGTCGAGTTTCATGCCTCAGGACTAACATTCCACCTAAGGTGTCTTAGTCCCCCTTAAGCTTTTTTCAAGATTTAATTTCAAATTCTGGTGGGATTTAGCCTCCTTTATTTACTAAATTCATATGTCGACTTGGTGTGGTGTAATTTCAGGATATTAAGCAGGGATAAGTATAAATACAAGGTTCATTCATTCATTTATATCTAAGAATTTTGTGGGAGCATTCCTAATAGAATAATTGAGTTCATAAGAGAATTCAAGAGCAATTCATCAAGAATTTGGAGCCATCATCAATATTCAAGCATCATATCAAGGATATTGTCACATCATGTTCATTTTTGTGCTAACATTTTTGATGTAGGGTTTATGATTCAAGCAAGTGTTTTATTCAAGTTCAACATCATTCAATAAAGATTCAAGAGCCACATCCATTGCAACTATCTAAAGCATATTTTCATATTTCATAACAAGGGTTTTGTGAGTTGCAACATAGAATTTTTTTCTTTCATCAGTTCTATTTCATTTAAAGGTTTAATTACCAACAAGGGGTTTGACCAAGGCAAACCCCCATTTACTAGCAATCAATTTTTATTTTCTTTCTTCCATGCTTGTGATTACAAATTTAGGTTGAAGACTTGAAAATCATTTGGAGTGAAAAGTTACAAAGTTGTAAAGTTGCATTGAAAAGTTGTCATCTTTGTGGAAACTCACCTACAGGACAAATCCAGAAGATTCAAGACTTGAGGCCAAAGAAGAAGGACATGTAGACATCAATCCTAAGGACCACATTCTAAAATATCAAAAACCCAGATCAAGACTAAGAAGATAGTAAGGTTATCTTAGTCCTCCTAGAGGTATTTTGCATAGATTCTTTTACATCCAGTTCCAGCATCTGAAGATTCTGCATCTACCTCGAAAAAAAATAGTGAGAGTAATAAGATAGTAAGGGAATTTTAGTCCTCCATAGAATATTTTGATAGGTTCTTCGCATTTCCAAAATCCTTCTCACATTTTCTTACTTCCTAGGTACACATTTCCTTTCTTGTTGGATAATTTCATCATTTCCATCCTTCATTTAGCTTTCATAACTAGGTTTTCTGAGTTGAATGTTAAGTTGTCTTTTCCAAGCTTTTTCTTGTTAGTGAACCCCTCAAAGCTTAAAGAACCCCCCTAGTTCTTCCTTGTTGAGAATTGACTCACCTTCAAGGTTGATAGTCAATACAATTTGGGATCTTAGGACATAATTGAATGACCATAGGAAAATAATGGTGTTCTATGACCTAGGTCATAAAACATCCCCGATTTTTCGCAAGGATCATTTTGGTGAACCTGACATTTTAGAGCATTCACTTCTTGATTTTTGAGTTCGTTAAAGTCCTATATCTAGGTTACATTAATTCTTGGATTGCATCTTCCATTAGTGAAAGTGAATCTAGATTTTCTCATATTTAGTGAAAGTTCATCTAGGGTTTCTGACATTTTCATTAGTGAAAGTGCATATAGGCTCCATTTTTTCTTTCTTACATCATATTATCTCATTGAAAAAATAAAAATTGCATTGTTTCTCATCTTAATTGCATTTAGGAACATTTCTATTGTATCCAAAATTGAAAAAAATTGCATTCAATCTTGCATCCAATTGCTTGTCGTTAGTTACCTTTTCTTGTTTCTAAACATTGGGTCCTTGAATAGCCAACCTATGAACACTATAAAAAATCCAGATTTTGTTGTTTTTTTTTTTGACAAAAACCTCTGCTAGGACTAAAACGCCCTTCCTAGTGTCTTAGTCCCTATATGGGTTTTTAGCTCAAAACCCTCTCTCTGATATTTGGTGTTTTTTATAGTCCCTAGAACCTTAGAATCTCACCAGTAAGACCAAGATTCCCTTACTGGTTGCTTAGTCCTTGTTGACTTTGACTTTCTAGTTTTTAGGATTTGCAATTTCATTTTTGTGCTTTTGTTGGCTACCTTCAATTTTCTATTTCAGTTTATAGAAATGTTGTTATCTAAATTTCTTTCATTTAAAGTGTATTTGTTTCATCTTGCATCAAGGATGTGTGCTTTTGAGAGCTTTGTATTTCCTTGAAATATTTAGTAGATTTGTCAAGCTATGCTTTTGAAAAGGACCCTAACAAAAATAGAACTTAGTCATGCTCACATAACTCCTAATGCATGTCCTCCTCATGATGTTGACATCATTAGAGAAGATGATGACAACATGAATATGTTCCTAAATGATTGTCTTAACAAACTTGAATCTAATGCATCCTTTTATCCATTATTGAAACAACCAACATGCCCTAGAATATCACCTCTTGAGATGTTTGTTTACTTACATCCTGAATCTGAAAAAAAAGTTGAAACTAAGTTCCCTACAATAGGTGAACCTAGTTATTTTAAATAATAAAATACTCAACCATTCTATGATAACAAAGTAACAAACACTTAAATCAATCTAGACATAACATATGGAAAAGGATTCACAATCTTGATTAAATAAGGATTTGATACAACAAGTGAACCTGAAATTCATCAACTCCTGCATCAAATACTGAATGAAGACACAAAAGGGATATCATATCAAGCTCCTCCCCTCAACATAATTTCTCCTAAAGAATACCTCATGCTTACTAAACATGGTAGGGTTGTCTTATATCTTCCTACTAAAGAACAAAAGATATTCCTCAAGGATGAAGAGGTCATATGTGGCACTCCTCCTCAACATCCAACTCGATAAGTTGGTAAACTCAACAAGGAACAAAAAAATTACTTACCATACATAAAAATTCCAACACAAATTGAACAAAAATTAAAAGAACTTGTCAAAGAAAGATGGGTTTCATTGCCACCTCCCACTATAATTAAACATCCTAAAAAATAAAATTAGTATGCATATCATAGAACTCTTGGGCTTCTCACTAATGAATGACATAATCTAAGAAGAATTCTTTGAAGGATTGGTATGTTAGAAATAGTCCCTTAAAGAGAGACCCTAAAGCCCCTTTTTCATGTAATAGTTGTCGAATACTCTATTCTCACTATTCCATGATCTTTCTCATCACCTACCTTGGCTCATTCTTGTCTTGCACTCAGTTGGGGCAAGAGGTAGATATCCCTATCCTAATAATGCATTTTTCATTGTCCCTTAGGTTCATTGGCCACCTTCCTCTTATAGAGACTAATATTGGGAGGTAGATGACCTACTCTAGGTTGACTCACCTATGCCTTACTAGTCCTTTTACTTTCCTTTTTGATTTTTTTTTGGTTAATTGCATGTGTGTAATGTGATCCCCTGTTTTGTTTGATGTTCTCTCTATTTGTACCTTCATTCTTCTATATGTCATATTTTTTTCCCTTTTCTTTGGTCTTTACCTTTTACTTTCATTTATCTTTGCATTTTTGTCTTGAGTTTTCCTTTTGGGGATGACAAAAGGTGTAAAGACACCCTATGTCTCTTCCATGTTGACCAAAAAGATTTTTCATTATCTTTCTTTTCCATTTCAGTTTTTTCTTATTTTTTACTTTTGGGGATGATGCAAGGCATCAAGACATTCATGTTTCATCCATGTTGACCCAAAATGATTCTCGTTGTTTACTCTATCTTTGTGTCATTCTTCAAGTTCTATTTGTATTTAGGGAATGATGATAGTTCCAAGCTCTCTAACATCATTACAACAAATATAGATACTGACCCTGTTTCTAGGGGGCATCCCTCTTTTCTCTTTTCCTTTTTCATGCTTGTCTATGTTTTAAAGTAATTTCTCACAACACGGTGTTAGAAAATTCATTAAAGTGGGGGCATACATTGGCATTATTTTGGCATGATTCAAAAAAATTTATCATGTTCCTTGATGCAATTTTATTACTTCATACGATGTGTTTTTTCTCTTTGTGGTGAAATTGGGAGTAACATCCTTCAAGACCTTGATCTATCTTAGCATATTGCGTTTCTCTTCTAAGTGGTGATGCGATACATTTCATTCCCTAATTTGTGAATATTTTATCCTTCAACTGGTCCTCTCTTGAAGACATTAGGAATAATGTCCCATAAAATTAAGACCTCAAATGAACTAAGAAAAATCCCTTCGAACATCCCTCTTTCTTGTTGTGTGCATTTTTCTTTGTACCTTATTTAAGTCATGGAGGTATGGCTTTGATATGGTCCTCTAGGGCTCACTTAGTGAACAAATAGCTTCACTAGCCCTTGTGAGTATCCATTTTATTTGTGTCCTTATCATAGTCATGAAGGTATGATGTTGATATGGACCTCTTGGGGCTCACCTAGTGAATAACTAGCTTTACTATCCATTTTGAACATGTGTTGTGTTTGCATACTAGATAGCATGTTCCACTTGTAAAACTGTTTGGAGAAACAACCTAGATCCGATCCACAATGCGTTGGATGGCCAATCAAACCTTGATTTGTTTCATTTTTTTTCTTTTTATTTTTCCTTTTTATATCTTTAATGGTGTATGTTTTCAATCTGGTTTTGGCTTCATATATCATCCACAATCATGTTCCTTTCTACCTATGTTGGTTTTCCATATGATCTTGATCCTGGGGGCGTTGGCCACCCTCTTGGTCATTGTCATCCTATCTTACTAGAATTTATGTGTTGGAACCCCTCTTCATTGGTTGGTTGGCTACTTTAGTGTGAGTTTGAACAAATTTCATCCTCTCACTATAGTGGGGGATAAATGTAGTGTAGGAAAATGCATACCCTAGAATTTTCACACTTGTTTGGGCCCGCCTTGCTTTATTTACCTTATTTATTTCTTAATTGGTCCTATTTTTCAGCCACAAGCCTTATAAATTATCTTTTTTTGGCTAATCCTAAAAAAAGATCAGTGAATAAATGATAATTTAATGATTCTAGCTATGTGTCCCATATTTTTGGACTGGGACTAATAAGACACCCAGGGCATATTTGTCCTTGAAAGGTCTTGGGACCCTGATTTCAAGTGCACCTTAGATGGGATCCTTTTTGGAGTTTGTGCCCTGAGTTTCATGCCTTAAGGATAAGATGCCACCTAGGTCATCTTAGCGCCTCTTAAGTTTTTTTAAGATTTAATTTTAAATTTTTGCAAGATTTATCCTCCTTTATTTCATGAATTCATATGTCAGCTTGGTGTGGTGTAATTTAAGGATATTAAGTATTGATATGTATAATTACAAGGTTCATTCATTCATTTCTACCCAATAATTTTTTGAGAGCATTCCTAATAGCATAATTGAGTTCACAAGAGCATTCAAGAGAAATACATCAAGCATTTGGATCCATCATCAAGATTCAAGAATCATATTAGGGATATTGTTTCATTATCTTTGTTTTTATGCTAACTTTTGTGACATAGGGTTTATGATTCAAGCAAGTGTTTCATTCAAGTTCAACATCATTCAAGAAAGAGTTAAGAGCCACATCCATTACAACCATATCAACCATATTTTTTGAGTTCATAACAATGGTTTGGTGAGTTGCAACATAGAATTTTGTTCATTCATCATTTGTATTTCATTTCAAGGTTTAATTACCAAAAAGGGGTTTGACCAAGGAAAACCCCCATTTACTAACAATCAAAAAGTTTTTCCTTTCTTAAGTTCTTGTGATTGTAGATTTGGGTTGAAGACTTGAAGATCATTTGGAGTGAAAAGTTGCAAAGTTGCATTGCAAAGCTTTTATTTTCACGAAAATTCATCTACAGGACAAATTCAGAAGATTTAGGACCTAAGGCTAGAGAAGAAGAAAGTTAAAAAATAAAGCCTCAGGACCACATTCAAAGATTTCAAAAATTCAAATCGAGACTAAGATTGTAGCAAGGGCCTCTTAGTCCTCCAAGTTGACATCTGAATATTTTGCATCTACCCCAAAAACATCAGTGGGACTAATCAAACAGTAAGAGAATCTTAGTCCTCCATAACATACTTTGATAGCTTCTTTGCATTTCTAGAATCCTTGTCACATCTCCAGACTTCTCAAGTACAGGCCCTAACTTTTCGTTGCATAATTTAATCATTTACATGCTTCATTTAACTTTCATAACTAGGTTTTTTGAGTTGAATGTTAAGTTGTCTTTTCCAAGCTTTTTCTTGGTGGTGAACCCCTCAAAGCTTAAAGAACCCCTCCTAGGTCTCCCTTGTTTAGAATTGACTCACCTTTAAGGTTGATAGTCAATCCAATTTAGGATCCTAGGACATAATTGAATGACAAGAGGAAAATAGAGGTTTTCTATGACCTAGGTCATAAAACATCCCACATTTTTAATAAGGTTCATTTTGGTGAACCTGAGATTTTAGAGCATTCATTTCTTGATTTCAAGCCCATTAAAATATTAAATCTAGATTGAATTCATTCTTGCATTGCATCTTACATTAGTGAAACTGCGTCTAGGGTTTCTCATATTTTCATTAGTGAAAGTGCATAAAGGTTGCATTTTTGCTTTCTTGCATCATATTATCTCATTGAAAAACTGAAAAAGTTTATTTTTACTCATCTTAAAATTTGCATTTAGGAACATTGTTATACATTAAAAATTGAAAAGAAAATTGCATTCAATCTTGCATCCAATTGCTTGTCATTGGTTACTTTTTCTTGCATTCATTTGCACGTTCTCCTATTTCTAAACATCAGGTCCTTGAATATGCAACATGTGAACACTGTAAAAACCACCAAAAACATATTTGAAATTTAGGTCATATGCCTAAGTGAGGACCCATTCATCCTTGGGTGAATGGGTCCTAGGTCACTTTCCTAGGACAGAGATTCCGTGATGTTAAGTGTTATGTTATGGCATTGATGAATGTCAGCTTTTACCCTTCGAAATTTGCAATTAATTAGGCTTGGATTTGAATTAAAGGGGCCAGTTAAGGCATAATTAACCTCAATTAATTAATAGAGACCTAGATTAGTGTGAAAGTGTAAAGGTACACCTAACAACACCACAAATAAGGCATAATTAAATCTTTTTTATTTAAAAGGTCCCTAAACTTGATGTGAATATGTAAAATATGTATTACAACACTAAATTAAGGAATAATTTAGCTCATTTAGATATTACTAATTCCCAAATTAAGTGTGAAAAAGGGATACTTTTCCCTACACTACACTATATAATTAAACATCTATTCTACACAATTCTTATTGAATCCAAATGCCTTAGGCACCTTAAATGGGAAACACCAATCCACATGATCATATGCATTTTGGATATCTATATTTATCAGCATGCTATATTTCTTGATATTTTGAACATAGCAAATTTATTCTTGAGTAATAATCACCCCTTCCAAGATCGATCTACTAGACATAAAACCTATGTGTTCATCTAATATAATGTGTAGACACTAAAAATTGGTCTAGGCCTGTGAATGCCACTTTCAACATAATTTGCTAATGTCCATGGTCATGATTAAATAATGTTAATTATTTAATTATTTCCTAAACACATCTTTCTTCTATTAATTAAATAACCTTTTAATTATTTCATTAATTCATTATGACTCTTATTCAACTTTGATTAATTAAATAAATATTATTTATTTAATTATGTTGCTAATTAATTAATTCCCTTTCTAAATTAAATAATTTATTATTTAATTTACCTTTTATCATATTTGAACTATAACTAAATATTCTTTTTGAATTATTTAATTATTCAATTAACCTTTTCAGTCAATTAAATAAATTATTTTTATTTATTTAATTAAATCATTTCAATTTCGAATGTTGAATTAAATTAACATTTAATTCAAAATTAATTTTTTTTCACATTCTTCTATCGCCCAGTTAAATAATTATTCACTCACCATCTGACTTGAGATCTATTTGAATGTGTCGGCTATCTCTAGATTCAATATTTGATCGTCTCTACAAAGAGACTTTCTATCACAACCAATCAAATAACTAGTTCTAACTCATATGCATGAACATATTTATTAATTAAATATATTTATTTAATTAATTAATTCATGTGTGCATTTGAACATATCATTCTCCAAGTTCTAACTTTATCCTTTTCATTCAAAGTCTAATTCTTCTATTTTCAAAGACTTTCAACTAAAGATTAAATCATTTATTTAATCTTGAACTCTTGTTCTTAAATATTTTCGAACAGTCTTAACACCAGATTAAATTATTATTCTAATTTAATCTTTATCCTTCAGAATTTCCCAACTCACATTCTCATTGATACAAATCTCACATCACATGACATTCAATAATCTTGATCATTGATCTCTCTTTTGAATCTGAGTCGATCGTTTGAAACCAACTTTCTATAAATTGGCTGATCTTTGGCATTATTCATCCTCCCAAAATCAATACACTTTTTGGAAGAACTTAATCTTCAATATTTTTCTTAGACATAGATCAAGGCTATGCTTGCATACATATTGAAAATATGAGGGAAATAATACCAACAAAAAAAATGGAGAAGGACAATCAAGATAATTTGAGGAAACAGATTGATATTCTATGAGGATGTTCTATGTTTTCACTTTAATTGCTTTTTAATTCATTTGATTCATTCTTTATTTTTTGATTTAGATTTATGCATGTTTATATTAGATTTAACCATCTTACTATGCAACATTCATTTTATCTAGGTTACATAATGTTTGTTAGAATTTTCGTGAACTTGTTGGAAATCACTTTTTCCATTATCTTATAGATGGTGTTGCATAATAATATGGGACAAAATTTATCAAAGGATGCCAGTTTTCCCTTTTGGAAATGAGGGAAATAAATGTATTATTACTTTATTTTAGTGTCTTTCCTAAGTGCCTTGAATCCTCAATCATTGGTACCAGATCACTCCCCACTATATTCCAACACTTCTAGTAAAAAATAGTTGGGAGCCCATCCAGACCAGGGGCTTTCTTCAGATGTAATTAGGTCAGTGCCAATGTGATCTCATCTTCCATAAATATTTTCATCAAAATTTTATTCTTCTCTCTTGTGATGGGTATGTGCAGGATCATCATGGAAAAAATAGGCCCTTAAGTGGCAATAAAAAGACAAAAAATTAGAGTTAGACAACTTGACGTAAAAATTTAAATAAGTTATCTATATTATTTCAAAAAAATGTAAAAATAGAATCTGTGTAAAATTGAATATAGTTTCTAAAATACTAGACCATTATTTAAAAAAATAAAACCTATTTGGTAAAAATTTGAAATTTCAATGTAGTAGTATTTAAATTTCAGGGTAAAAATAAGAAGTAGGTGTCTGTCTGACCACCCTAAAAACAATAAAATGATAATATTTTTTTATAAAATTTTAGATATAAGTAGAAGACTCATGCCTTGATGTGATGCATATTTTTTAATAATTTTTTTCCAATTAAATAATTAATTATGCATTTTTTATTACAACTTTTACAAAATATAAATGCTCATTTGTCTAACCACCTTATGTTGGTAAAAAATTGATGAAATTCAATTTTTTTTTTTTTAATCCTATATTATGCAAAGCATAGAATGTGACGCATGTTTTGTATTCACAAAATGTGATACGGTTTGAAAGTTATAGATTTTTTTCAATTTGCCTATCAATCAGGACTTTATTCATAATTCTAATAGAAAATGAATAATAATAATTTATTAAATTCAAAGTAAAGCATAATTTAAATTGGTGGAAAGATGAGAATCTCCTCTGAAAACCCTTTTCATTTCATCAATTTTGGGTAAAAAAAAATTCGTCAGCCACATGGGCCATCATATGGCTTACATATCGCCACTTTTTGGCCCATCATGATCCTGCACATACCCTGATCGCACATGGGATACCATGTAAAATTTGATGTTGTGTAGTCAGATAAAACTTGTCATAGTTATTAATAAAATTACTAAAGAACTCTATTTTTACTTTGACAATCTTTTCTATTCTTTCAATGATCTCACCATCCACTTTCTTGATTTTTTCAATTATGTTGATGTTCGTAATTTTTTTGCATTATTGAAGAATTTGGAAGTTTATCTCCTCCTTTGATCCATATTTCCTTTTCCTTTTTCCTCCAATTTTTTTCTTTGTTGGAGAACACCTCTTCATAGTTCCTTACTAACTCTTTTTCTTTCAAAAAAAGTCCTCTCTATCCATCTCAAAAATAAGGAATTCCTCAATAAGGGAACTCAATTTTTCTTCTAGCTCTTTTTTTTGTTTGAAGCACTTTTTTAAACTAGGTTTTTTTCCATTCCTATATTTGTTGTTTGACCAGTTTTAGTTTTTTTACTAAACAAAACATCTTGGTTCCAATCATCTTCGCTTCTACCCACCATTTTTTTACCAACTTAAGAAATTTAGGGTCTTTTATCCACATAATATTGAGTTGAATCAGGTAGTGATTTCATTCGGATTATGGAAAGATGAAACCTTCCAAGGAATAGGGAAAGGATCCAAAATATCCTTTGAAGAAGAACCTATCCAATTTCTCTATAATATTACTAAAGCCTAACCTCCTGTTTGTCCATGTATAAGTTCCATTGAACATTTACACCTCTATTAACAGATTATTTTCCACAAAGTATTCGAAGTCTATTTTTTATTGATACATGCTTAGGAAACATCCTATTTTTTTATTCCTATGAAGAATTACATTAAAAACCCCTCCTAGAATGTGCTTCTAATTTAGAACTAGGGCTAGAAAGGTTTCAATTTCCCCCCAGGTTTCCTTTTCCTTGGAGTAAGAAGTTAGGCCATACATAATTACTAAATAAAATGTGTAAAATTAAGGATAGACTCCTTATCTTAAAGGCCAACAAGTAGTTTCTCTCTGCTATCCTCTCGATGTAGAAATAAAATGGTCTCCAAAATGTGAGTAGAATACTCAAAGCATACTCTAATTTGATGACCTTCACATGCTATAACTTGAGTTTCCTTTTAAACAAATCAACATCCACACTTGTCATTTCAGATTCTTATATCATAAATATTTCCTCCATAGACATCTCCATATAGTGCCTAACTGAGAACTTATTATTAAGGGCATTTAAGCCCCTAACATTAAAAGATAGAACCTACATGGCTCTCGAAGAAGGGATATTACCTTCCCTGATGTTAACATACTAGTGATTTTGACCTGTCCCTTAACATCCCCATCAATAGTTCTTTTCTCTTGATTTGATTTCCCACCTTTCCTCTTGACCTCTCTATAATATAGAGATTCCCCTACTAGATTCTTCTACTTTATTCCCATTTTATTCACTTCAAAGGATGGTTTTTCTAGATTGGAAGTCCCTTTTGGTTATTTTGGGGTAAGAATCTCCCCCTCGTAACATTCACCCTTTTCTAGCAACTCTCCTGTCACTGGGTTATTGTCACTCATGATATTATCATATCCACACTTTTATTGCATTATCCAAGCCTATTCCTATATCTTGAGAAAGACCAAGCAACTCACACCCTACTTCAAAAACTAAATCAACCTCCTTGATCTCTTGCACCAAATTCCCATCCTCTAAATTTTTTCATTGAGTGAATTCTTTTTTCCCTTCCATTACCTTTCAGCCTTGCTTAAAATCCTCCATCACATCCACTACATCTATTTGATCTGACAACAAGTGTGGCGACTCTACCTCAAGGATTCCAACCTTTTCCCTAGAGATTTATCCCTAGGATGGGTCTTTACCTTTATTTGAACACTCAACTAGACCTTCTCCAACTTCATGACACTTATCACCATCATGTCTCATGTTATCCTTTCTTAGATGCCCTAGGGCCTTTTTGGAAGAGTCTATTAATACCTTTTTTTCCATTGTCTTGCTTCTATTATGATCACTATTTCATCCCACCATGTGCCTTTATGGTCTATCTCCATCCAAATCCTTACTCCCCTTCATAAAAAATTTTATCTATGTAAATTAATGAACCTAGCTCTTCCCCAATTAGTCTTAACACCTCCCTACTAGAATATTTCAAAGGAAGATTGAAAAGTTTAACCCACACTAGAACTCTCTCTATTTCATTTGATAATAGATAAAAATAGGTTCCCAATATTTGAAGTAGAACCCTGCCCCGTTCAACAATAGTGGTGGCTCTTCCATAATTTTTTTCTTTAGTTCCTTTGAAGAACATTCCACAAGAAGAAAATTGTTGAGTAGGAAACTTATATTCACTTCTACTCCTCATTTATCTGAAGACCATTTTTCAGTCTTTCCTATTGCTAGCCATCAACAATAACATTTTAAAACACAAACACATTTCTTCAAGTGACTCATGGTAAATTGAAGTAATTTCATTGGGATTACCATGGCCTTATTATTAAAATATTTATGTCTTCTAGTAATCCCCATTTCTTTCTTCTTGGATCCATCCCTCGACACCCCATTTCTCCCTTTCTAGAAGGCCTTTCTTAGTTCCTAATTCTCAAAATAGAGGTAGGATTGTATGCCCCCGCCCCGCCATGTCCTAGGAGTATGGCATTTGCTCTAGTAGCTAGGGGACATCTTTTTTCCCCTAAATTTTAAAACACATAGCCTCAATCCTTTTTTTGGTAATCATCCCTCATGCCTACACCCACCTCAGTTTGATGCACTGACCTACCCTATGTTAGAATTAATAAAATTTATTTCCAACCAAATACATGTAATGCAGTGTCAGAAGAGATCCATTTTGGATCATTCCACCATTTGCCATGTCAGAAATATGTTGTCCTAGTTAATGTTTCTGGAAACTGATTAATTTTTGTGGTTGAATATTAAATTGAGCGACATTTTTTGGAAAAGTTAAGAAAGAGAAAAAAGAATAATAGATTTTTTTTAGAGTAGAAGAACAAGGAGGGAATGTTCAAGAGAGTGGAACAAAGAAAGAATGAGAAGAACATGCAGAAATAGAAGATATCACACAAAGTGTAGAGCTCCAGTGCTCTTAAATATTTGTAGTAGCAACACATAGCAACACACTGAAAGCTTCGTTGCGCCAAAATCTGGGAAGTTTGCTGTGTGAAGGAAATATAGAGCCATAGCTCTAATTTTTGTATGTACACATTTTTTAATGTAATATTTTTGTTGTATGTTGTGGTTGCATTGCTGATATGTTGTTGTCATTAATGTCAAAACCATTAGCATTGGTGATTCTAAAGGTTGTATATGTTGAGGAGATTGAGAAAATTGTAACAAATATATTGCAGGCAGCTAGTGAAGCTGAGAAGGTCAGAGTGGTGGAAAGTGCTATAAGTTGATAATCAAGTGGTGAGCACTAAAGGGTTTGTTTCTTAGTATATCTAGTGTGTTTTCTGAAAGTTTCAGTGGTATGCATAGAGATTTGAGAAATTTATGAAGTTGTATATTCCTACGGTAATTTTGTTACTATAACAAGTGTTCTTCGAAGAAGAGGATGAAATTCTGGAAATTTTAGTTGTTGCGCATGTTCTTGTGAAATTCATGGATGAGTCTAGATTGTGATCTATTAGTTCTATACATCCGCATTGATCAGAGTGTTCATGATTAGATATTTTTTCAATGTTTGCTCAATTTTTCATGTTCTTGGCCGACATGATGGTGGTAGTGTGTTGCGGACCCATGAGGATTAATTTTTTATTGTTTGGAATGTTTGAAGGTGTTTATTTGAGTCCTCACTATGTTGTGACCAAATTGTGTTTGTGTGCATTAAGATTTATTTATGTATTGAGGCTGATAGTTGTAATTTAATATTTATTTGTGGCTGACAAAGTAGTTGATGTAAATCCATGTGGCAGATATATAAGAGTAGTTTTTTTCCTCATTTTTATGTATGTTCGGTGTGTGTATGTGAAGTACATGTGTGAATAAAGGTCAAATCATTCAAGAGAAGAGAAGAATGTGAAATAGATTGAGCAGAGTGTGGAAGAGTGTGTAGAAGTTTTTATGTGCCTAACCTGAACTATAATCAGGCTTATGAAGAAGCTAATTTCTCAGTTCATGTTCATCAAATGGATTTAATCTGATTATTTTATGTAAGGTAGTGAGCCTTCCTCTGAGTAGTGAGCTCTAGGAAGTGTGCCTGAATGCAAGTGCATTCCTTTTTCATTCATCATTATAGTTTTAACAGGGTATAATCTTGTGGACTAACATCCACCGTGGTTTTTCCCCTAATAGGGTTTCCATGTATAAAATCTTGGTGTTCATGTGTCTCTGATGTGTTATTCATTTACGCTTGCACTATTAATTATTAGATATGAGATTAAAGGTTGATTAAATTTGAATAAGTTTGATTTTGGTAACGACTAATTCACCCCCCTCTTAGTTGTCTATCCATGTTTTGCCAACAATTGGTATCAGAGCAAGTTCCTCTGAAGAATCCTAATAGCTTGAGGTGATCCAAGATGGCATCATACAAGAAGGATAGTCCTAGATTCGATGGTACAAAATAATCTTTATGGCATCATACAAGAAGGATAGTCCTAGATTCGATGGTACAAAATACTCTTTATGGAAAGTCAAAATGGAGTGTCATTTGAAGTGCACTAGCAAACCTTTCTGGAAGATCACACAGAGTGCATATACTATTCCTCAGAATGGTCTATCCTCTGAAGATGAGATCAAGAAAGAAGAAGCTAATACCAGGGATATTGAAGCATTGTTGAGTGCTTTGACAAATTTAGAGATGACAAATGTGATAGGATTGAAGACTGCACATGAGATCTAGAAAAAGTTGGAGACATTGTATGAAGGAGATGCACTAGTGAAAAGTAATAAGCTGCAAAGTCTTAAAGGCAACTGAGAGGACATGAAGATGAGTGAAGATGAGAACATCCTCTCTTTCTCTCAAAAGATAAATGAATTGGTGATGATAATTAGATGTGCCAATGGAACTTTGGATGAAGAAGAAATTGTCGATAAGATACTTAGTTTTGTCCCTCCCTCCTACAAAATAAGAGCTCATGCTATTGATGAACTCAGGATAGTGACAAATGTGAAAGAAGACATGCTGATTGGAAAAATTTCTACCTTTGAGTTAAGTGAATTTGGTGAATCTAATCCTAAGATCGAGTCTACATTCAAAGCTACTATATTCAGAAAAATCCAATAGAGATACAATCCGGGAGAGAGTTCCAAAATGAAATTCAAATATGTAGATGAGATGAAATAGATTGAAGATGAAGAAAAAGAATTAGAAGAACTCGAAGCATTGATTGTGAAAAGAGAAGCCAAAATTCATGGTAAGTACAAAGGAAATTTACCTATCAAATGTTTTTCTTGTAGTAAAATAGGTCATTTTGCATCAAGATGTCTTGAAAGAGTTTCTAAATACAAACCTGAGAAGACTAGATTTAAAAAGAAATTTTATTATGCTGAAGAAGGTGTTATTGATGATGAATCTAATAAAGAAACTCAAAATGAAGATGAATGGGTATTCATTTCTATCAAATAAATTTTTTAGATGTCCATTAAATCTACTAGTAATGTGAATGTTGACAAATCTCTGGCAGCAAAAATTGAAGAAAAGGATGAGTGGGTAATTGATAGTGGATGCTCACATCATATGAATTGTGACAAAATTAAGTTTGTAAGCTTGGAAAACTATGATGGTGGTGTTGTAAGATTTGGAGACAATACTTCTAGTGTGATTCACAGTAGAGACACTATTTCTTTTGGTGGTAAGCACAATACTGATGATGTTATTTATGTATAAGGTTTAAAGAATAACTTGTTGAGTGTTGGATAGATGGTAGAAAAGGGTTACAATATTCAATTCAAGGATGGTAAGTGCAGAATAAGCCGAAGTTCTAGAAATATGATTGCTTTAGGTATAAAGACAAGAGGTAATATTTTTCACTTGAGTGTTGCTAGTGAAATTTTTTTAATTTCTCAAATTGATGTAAGTTGGTTATGGAATAGGAGGTTGTGTCATGTGAACTTTGATAACATTTTCAAGATAAGCTCTACTCAAGCAATCAGAGATATTCCTAAGTTAGTGAAGCCTACTAACACTATGTGCAAGGAATGTCATATGGGAAAGCAGACTAGAAATTCTTTCCAGAGAAAACTATATATCTCTAATGGAGTATTAGACTTGATACATACTGATCTATGTGGTCCATCCATAATAAGAATTCTACAAGGAGAAAGGTACTTTATGTTTCTTATTGATGATTATTCTACAATGAAATGGGTTGCTTTCTTAAGAGAAAAAAATGAAGCATTAGAAAAATTCAAAAGATTCAAAGCTATGGTAGAAAATGAGATAGGTCAAAATATCAAATTCCTAAGGTTAGAAAGAGGTGGTGAATTCACTTCTCGAGAATTCAATTCTTTCTGTGAAGAGCATGGAATCCAAAGAAAGCTATCTACTCCCCAAAACCCTCAACAAAATGGAGTTGTTGAAATAAAGAACATGACCGTTCTAGACACTACTAGAACCATGCTACTAGAAGAAAATGTTCCTCATTTCTACTAGAGAGAAGTTGTAAGTACTTTTGTTTATTCCCTTAACTGGGTGAATGTCAACAGTAATTCTGGTAAGACCCCTTTTGAGCTATGGTTTGGTTATAAGCCTACTGTCAAATATTACAAATTTTTTGGAAGAAAATGATACATCAAGAGAGATGATGATATAGGAAATTTTGATGCTAGAAGTGATGAAGGAATCTGTTTAGGTTACTCTACTAAGAGAAGAGCTTACTGGTGCTCTAATAAAAGGTTGAAGAAAATGGTTGAAAGTGCAAATATCAAAGTTGATGAAGATATTGTTAGACCATCCAAATGTATAGATATGATTTAGATGATCAACATGATAGTACTAACAATGGAAATACTATTCAAAAATAGAATCAACTTCAAATTGTTTCGATAAACCAAGTGAATCAAGAAGCAGAAACTAACAGAAGTGCAAAAGAAAGAACACAAGAACAAGAAGTTAGAGAAAATCCTAAAAATCCCAAGTATGTAAGGTGAAATAATTCTAACAGTCAGATCATAGCAATATCAATGAAGCATGCAAAGATGAATATTGGATGGAAGCCATGAAAGAAGAACTAATGCAGATAGAGAAAAATGATACATGTGATCTTGTTCCTATACCTCAGAACAAAAATGTGATTGGAACCAAATGGGTGTTTCGGAATAAGTTGAATGCACAAGGTGAAGTGGTCAGAAACAAAGCAAGACTGTTTTACAAAGGGTACTCACAAATGGAAGGTATTGATTTTGAAGAAACTTTTTCCCTTGTTGCTAGAATTGAAGTTGTAAGATTATTTCTTGCTTATTCTGCTTTCAAGAATTACAAATTCTATCAGATGGAAGTAAACTTGAGATTTCTAAATGGTGAGCTAGAAGAGGAAGTCTATGTTGAGCAACTGGATGGATTTCAACTGAATGACAAAGAAAACATGGTATGCCAATTGAAGAAAGATCTATATGGGTGCTGGCAAGAAGTTGAGTCAACTTTTTGGCCAAAAAGTGGAAGTGTTTTCCCTGATTTTTAAAATTTGACACTTTGACCTTAAAATTTGAAGCACTTAGAGATGGAGTCTTCAAAAAAGTCACTAATTATAAAATGTATTCCTCGGAGTCTAGTTTCCAAATATGTAATTTATTTCAATACCCAGATTGTACAAATTGAGTTTCAATAAGCATTTGTTAAAACCACTGTTTAAAAGTCATTTTTTTTTACCATACCATGCACGTGTACGACATCCATATTTTGACTTAAATTATCATATTTTTCTAAATCCTTTTGGGATAAGATTTGTGACTCACTGAAGCTTGCCTTAGATATTTTTTTGTAATTTTTTATTGAATATTTTTTTTTTTGTTAATTTTTTATTAGGCATATTTGTCGTTTAGAAAAATCGTCGTGTATGACACACATAAGATGACCTAAAGTTATCATTTTTTGCAATTTTTTTTTTTTAAATTGAAAATAATTGTCTGAAGTTTTCCCTTGTGCAATTCGTTCGTCAAATGTTATGTTGATCATAAGTTATGAAAATAGTAAAAAACTCTGATATTTAAAGTTTATGGAACAATTTCATCAGAAATTAATTGAAAAATAGAAAAAATAATTCAATTGTAAAAAAAAAAAATATTTGGAATCTACATTGTCTCATCTAAAATGGGTTTTAATTTCGTCAAAAAATTCTCTAGAAAAAGTCGTTAGCCATATGTCCAAACTCGGTATTTTTCTCTACCATTGTTAGATCATTCAACTTGTAGGTCAAACCAGGTTGAAGGCCTAGGTTCGGATTCCCAATGCTTTTCCCGAACCGAAATCCGAGGAAAAAATTTGGCCACAAAGCAAAACCAATTTGAAATTTTCAAAATTTATTAAAAATCCATTTTTTATGCTTTTACAAAATGGGATCCCGTTTACAAATCGGGATCCCGCTTTACAAAACGAGATCCCGTTTTGAAAATTGTCAACAATGGAAATCTTTCAAAAATGGATAGTTTCCGAAAACGGAAATGTTTAAAAATGGGATCCCATTTTTGGAATATTTCAAAAACGGGATCCCGTTTTAAACGAGATCCCTTTTTTTAAAAACGGGATCCCATTTTTTTTAAATACGGGATCGTGTTTTTTAATATACAGGATCCCGATTTTTGATTTTAGGCTCGGGATCTCGAACCTAAATGGGATCCTGTTTATTAAAAAATGGGATCTTGTTTATTAAAAAATGGGATCCCATTTATTAAAAATGAGATCCTGTTTTTGCAATGCTGATTTCATTTTTTTGGCTAAGGCAAAAACTTCCATGTTTCGTGGACTCAACTTCTTGCACTTACCCATATAGACTTAAGCAATCTACTAGAGCTTGGTATGCTAGATTGGATAAATACTTGTTGAAACTTGGATTCAATAAAAGAACTACTGATAACAACTTTTATTTCAAGTTAGATTAGAATAAAGAATTGATCATTGAAGTCTTTTTTGATGACTTTATTTTTTAAGGTGGTGATGATTTGTGTATGAAGTTTGCTGATGAAATGAAAAGTGATTTTGAAATATCAATGATAGGAGAGATGAAATTATTTTTAGGACTACAAATCACTTAGTTAGATGATGAAATTTTTATATCTTAGTCTAAATATGTAAAAGAGTTACTGAAAAAGTTTGGAATGGAAGACTCAAAGCCAGTTGGTACACCTATGGTAACTTGATGCAAAATTAAACAGAATGATGATTCTCATAAACAAAATCAAACAAGATAGAAGTCAATGATTGGTGGATTACTCTATTTGTCTCAAACCAGGCCAGATATAATGAATGTTGTATGCATGGTTGCTAGATATCAAGTTGATCCTAAAGAGTTTCATGTGACTGATGTGAAAAGAATCTTCAGATACCTGAAAGGGACAATTGATCTTGGTCTTTGGTATCCTAGGGATGATGATCTTATCCTGAGTGCTTTCACTGATGCAAATTGGTCAGGATATGTGGATGATAGGAAGAGTACCACTGGCAGTGCATTCTTCTTAGGGAAGATTTTGGTATCTTGGCTAAGCAAAAAATAGAATTTTGTTTCATTATCTACTGCTAAGGCAAAACATATTGTTGTTGCAAATAGTTGTACTCAAGTATTGTGGATGAAGTTAATGCTGAGAGATATCAGAATTGAGTATGAAGAACCCATTGCCATATTTTGTGACAATTCAAGTGCCATAAACATTTCTAAGAATCTAGTGTTGCATTCAAATAAAAAGCATATATCCATCAAATATCACTTCTTGAGAGATAAATTAAGTGCCAAAGAATTTATACTAGAGTATATACCTACCAAGGACCGAATTGCATACATCTTTACTAAGCCAATGCCTAAGGATACTTTTGAGTATCTCAAAGGAAAGTTAGGGGTGACTTCACCTCCTGATCAAAACTAAGTGATGCGGGTCTTTGCATCAGTCTGTGAATTCATTACCATATCCTTTTCCAAATTGATGTTGTGGTGGCTGCTACTCATGGGAGTAATCAGATGTGCTAAATATGAGGATCAAAGCATGTGTAACTTTCCCATTGATTTAAAAGGGGGAGAGAAGAAATGTGAAAAACATGAGAGAAGAATAAAGTGGAAGGAGAAAATAGGAAAATAGTGCACAATCTAAGGGGAAGATTGTTGGAGAAGAGATAGTTGGGTTGTTCATATTTTTCACATCATGTGTTGCCATCAATGCTAAAGGGGGAGATTGTTGGATGTTTTGGTTTTCATTGATGTCAAAATTATTAGCATTGGTGATTCTGGAGGTTGTATATGTTGAGGAGATTGAGAAAATTGTAATAAATATATTGCAGGAAGCTAGTGAAGTTGAGAAGGTCAGAGTGGTGGAAAGTGTTGTAAGTTGATAATCAGGTGGTGCACACTAAAGGGTTTGTTTCTCAGTATATATAGTGTGTTCTCCAAAAATTTCAGTGGTACACATCAAGATTTGAGAAAGTTATGAAGTTCTATATTCCTACAACCATTATGTTACTGTAACAAGTGTTCTTGGAAGAAGGGGATGAAATTATGGCAATTTCAGTTGTTGTGCATGTTCCTGTGATATTCATGGATGAGTCTATATATTGATCTATCAGTTCTATACATTTGAATTGATCAGAGTGTTCATGATCAAATTATTTTCCGATGTGGGCTCGAGTTTTCATGTTCTTGGCTGACATGATGGTGGTAGCATGTTGCAGATCCATGAGGATTAATCTTTTATTATTTGGTGTGTTCTAAGGTGTTTATTTGAGTCATCACTATGTTGTAACCAAAATGTGTTGGTGTGCATTAATATTTATTTATGTATTGAGGCCGACATTTGTAATTTATTATTTATTGGTGGTCAATAGAGTAGTGATGTAAATCCATGTGGTGGATATATAAGAGCAATTATTTTCTTGATTTTGATGTATGCTCACTGTGTGTATGTGAATTACATGTGCAAATAAAGTTCAAATCATTCAATAACAAAGAGGAATGTGAAATAGATGGAGAAGAGTGTGGAAGAGTGTGTAGAAGTTTTTATGTGCCTAATTGAAACTATAATCAGGCTTGTGAAGAAGCTAATTTCCTAGTTCATGTTCATCAAATGGATTTAATCACATATTGTATGTAAGGCAGTGAGCCTTCCTCTAAGGAGTGAGATCTAGGAAGTGTTCTTGAATGCAAGTGAATTCCTCATTCATTCTTCATTATACTTTTAATAGGGTATAATATCGTGGACTAACATCCACCATGGTTTTCCCCTAATAGGGTTTCCGCGTATAAAATCTTGGTGTTCATGTGTCTCTCATGTGTTATTGATTTATTCTTGCACTATTAATTATCAGATCTAAGATTAAAGGTTGATTAAAGTTGAATAAGTTTGATTTTGGTAACAACTGATTCACCACCCCCTCTTAGTTGTCTATCCTTGTTTTGCCAATAATTTTTGTGTGTTTGAATGAAATAGAAAATTTATTCTACCTCCTTGTAGTCTCCTTTTCTCTAAGTTTTTTCATATTTTCTCACATCAGTTGGGATCTTTTCCCATTAGTTTGGTATTAGAGTCATGTCTATTAGAGCCCTAGTGTTTTCTAGGCATGTAGTGATAGAACCCTAACTTCTGGGTATTGAGAAAAGCACTAGATTTTTTTTGGGTATTTGTAGTTTTTCCCCCATTCAACAAAATTTATGGAGGAGATAATAGAAGTTGGTAGAAACTAGCTATGTTTGATGGTAAAAACTATGATATCTGGGAAAAGAAAATGAAAACTATTTTAGTTGCAAATGATTTGTGGGAGTTAGTAGAAAATGGGTTCACAAATGTGACTTACCCAAATGCATTTAGAAGATTAACCAATTCTCAAAAGAATTGGTTGAAGGAGATAAGAAAAAATAATGCTAAAGACCTTTGTTTGATTAAGGAGACCTTGAAAAAGGTTATTTTCCCCTAATAGAAGTAGCTAGTTATGTAAAATAGGCATGAGAAATCCTCCAAAATAGTTACAAAGGGAATAATAGAGTGAGATTGGTGAAACTCCAGATGCTTCAAAGAGATTTTGAGACTATCCAAATGAAGGACAATGAATCTATCTCATAATTTCACACAAGAATTTCTAGTTGATAGATCAGTTGAGGATGAGCAGAGAATCCATGGAAGAACATGAGATTATGGAGAAAATCCTTAGAATTTTACCCTCAAAGTTTGATCCAATAGTGATTTCCATTAAAGAGGCAACGAACCTCTCAACATTGATTATTGATGAGTTGAAGGGTTCCCTGCAAAGCCATGATAACTGCCTAAACAGGTCTGCAAATTATTCCCATGAGCAATATTTCAAAGCTCAAGCCAATGCATAAGGCAAGGGGAGAGGTAGAAACAACTCCATACAAAGCTCAAGAGGTAGAGGAAGAGGAAAATGCGAATGTCGAGGTGCTATATAAGATAGCTCAACAACAACACACAACCAAGAAGAAGCAAGTAGTTCTCAGTCTAGCTCTGGACAAGCCGAGAAGAAAAATGTGTTGATTCATAGGTTTGAAAAGAGCAATGTTGAATGCTATTATTTCCATAAGTTTGGCCATTATGCAAGAGAGTGCTAGAAAAATTACCGTGATTAGTCCAAGAAAAGTGCAAATGTAATCGGTGAAAATGTGGTTAAGGGTAATCAATCGAAGGCCTTCACCATGTTCAACATTTATGAGTAAGGGACTTATGAGGTATGGTTTTTCTATTGTGGATGTAGTAAGCACATGAGTGGTAATGACAATTTATTTTCTTTCATTGATAAACATATTAGATATGAGATAAAAATGGGGAACAATGAAATAATTCTAGTAATGGGAAAGGGGTCTATTATGTTTCAAACCAAGCAAGGTGAGAAGAAGGAGATTCACAATGTATATTTTTCCCTTGATGTAAAGAAAAATCTCATGAGTATTGGACAACTGATCCAAAAAAGCTACAAAGGGTTGATGGAAAATGGTGAATGCATCATTTATGAGAAGGATGGGAGAAATAAAATAGTTATAGCAAGGACAATGAAAAAAAATAGAATATTTCCTTTGAAATTAGAGACGTGTTTCTTAGCTCAATCCACAGTTGCAACCCTTAGGAATGGAAAATGTACAACAGTGTAGCAACAAGCAGCTTTCAAGACAGTTATTCAAGACCCGTCCAAGATTTGGCATCTCAAGTATGGACACTTAGGCTATGTTGGTTTGAGTATTTTGTCAAATAAGGGTATGGTTAAATGTTTTCCAACCATTGTATATTCTAGTGGTAAATGTGAAGCCTATATTTTAGGAAAGAAACATAGGCATCCTTTTCAATCAGACAATTCTGAAAGGGAAAGAGCACTATTCGAGGTGGTGCACATTTGTTTGTGTGGCCCTATGCAAAAAAATTCTATTGGTAAGAGCCAATATTCTATTACCTTCATAGATGAATACAATCGTAAGACATGGGTTTATTTCTTACAACATAAATCTGAAGCATTTAAGAAGTTTAAATGTTTAAGGCCTAGAATGAAAACGAAAGTTGACATTTCATCAAGGTCCTAAGGTCAAACAGAGGGGGAGAGTATACCTCAAATCATTTTGTTAATTTTTGCAAGGAATAAGGCATTAAGAAGGAGCTATCAACAGCCTATACTTTGCACCAAAATGGAGTGGTTGAGAGGAAAAATAAAACCATTATCGAGATGAAAATAAGTATGATTAAAGTCAAGAGACATTAAAATAAATATTGAGGCGAATCTATAGATATAATAGTATATTTGATAAATAGAATTCCTACAAAGGTAGTTTGTGACAATATTCCACAAGAGGCGTGGAAAAAATGGAAGTGGATGGTTGAGCACCTGAGAGTGTTTGGGTGTCTAACATATGTACTTGTGTCAAAAGAGAAGAGGAAAAAGTTTCATGACAAGGGTGAGAAGAGTATCTTCATGGGCTATAGTGAAGAGTTCAAATTGTATAGGTTGTATAACCCAAACACGAAGAAAATAGTTATTAGCTAAGATATAAAGTTCTTAGGTTATCAGCCTGGGATAGAATGATGAACAGTAACATGGTTATTCGAATCACAATACCCTTTTGAGGATGAAGAAGCTCCAGAAGTTAGGAGCACTAGAACTCTACAACAAGGTAATAGTTCAAAAAATAGTAGCAGCTCCAAACATTTTCAACATAGCATTTGCTCCAAAAATTTACAATAGAGTGAAAATTTTGATGCTCAGTCTTCTTCATCATTCTAGTAGTCAAGCAACTCCATAAATTATTGCATCACTGATTCCATGAAAGATAAGAAGTGTGGGGGAAATTTATGACAACATAAGGTATGATGAAGAGTTTGATGAAAGTATGAATTTTGCTTTATTTTCTCATAGTGATTCAATTTATTTTGAGGATTATATGAAAGAAAGTAAATGGCATGAAGATAGGGATGAGGAATTAAATGCAATAGAGAGAAATATAACATGGAAGCTAATTGATTTTCCTCCCAAAAAGCAATTGATTGGAGTAAAATGGGTCTATAAGAGTGTAACATCGAAAAAAGGGTCGTTATCCCCTTTCACACTTATTTAGCTCCTTCTTGAAGATTATGGCTTATTTTGGCCTTGATTTAGTGTTTTAGTGTGGATAACACATTCAAATTAGGTCTTGGTCCCTTGTGAACTAATGTAGTTTAATGATTCCTTGCAAAGGTGTTGTAAAGTGTTATAACACACTTTCACACTTTTCTAGGATTTCTAAGCATAATTAGCATTGTTTGAATCACAATTTGTCTTAGCCTTACCTTATTTGGTGTGGTGTAATTTTTTGTAACATACTTTCACATTCCTCTAGGATTTTCAATAATAATTGGGCTTTCTTATGCTTTAATTGGCTCCTTTTTCATTCACAAGCCTTATTTAAATGTGTATTTTTTAGGATAATTCTAAAAAAAAGCATTTAAAACATCAAATCCCCAAAAACCCACCTCAAATTCCTAAGGTTGGACTCATTCGCCATTCTGGTTGAATGAGTCCCCTTAGGTGGGACCTATTCACGCATGGTGGAAAATGAGTCCCTTTTAAATCAAAAATCAAATTTAATTTAAATCTTTGGTGGGATTTTATTCTCTAAGATCCAATTTTAGCTTGTAGTGTTGTAATTTCAAGAATTCTTGCATAATTGAGTATAAATACAAGGTTCTTTCAGTAATGTTTACCTAATAATCTTGTGAGAACATCCTAATAGCAAATTGAGTTCACAAGGGAATTTGAGCAAGAGCATTCAAGTTATTCAAGGGAAGATTATCAAGCTTTCAAGAGAATTCTTCAAGAATCAATCATCATGTCAAAGGTCACATTCTTCATGTTTTTCATTGTTCTCACAATTGTGGTGTAGATTTCATGATCGAAGAAAGATTTTCATTCAAGATCTATCTCCTTCATGCAAGAATCAAGAACCACATTCATTATATATATTTCAAGCATAATTGCAACACTTTATTGCTAGGGTTTTGTGAGTTGCAACATTACCTTTTGTTCATTCATCATTCTCCTTTACATTTTATTTTCATTTCAAGGTTTAATTACCAACAAGGGTTTCGACCAAGGAAAACCCCTATTCTCTAACCCCACAACCATTTCCCCCTCTTTGTATGTGATTTGTAGGACTAGGTTGAAAATTTACAAGAAGCAAGATTGGAAAAGTTGTCATCAAGTTGTTAAAGGAAGTAAAAGTTGTCAATATTGTAAACAAGCCTTGTAGGAGCTTGGAGAAGACTTACAGGTTGAATTTTGTCCTTTTGGACCTAGACCTGAATCAGGAACAATAGAGTAGACTGATAGCTACAAAATCCAACTTTTCATTTCCAAAAATCTAGAAGTGGACTAATTCACCACTATTGGTGAATGAGTCCCACTGTACCTATTTGTTAGATTTTTTGCAGATCTGAGTACCCATTTTTTTGAAACCTGTTCCAACATAGTTTTCCAAAAAATGGAGTGATTCACCTAGCTTTGTGTATGAGTCCTAGTTGGCTTGAATAGTGGATTTTTCAGGATTTTAGGCCTCCATTCTACCTTCTCCAGTTTCCTAGGTGCACATTTTAAATTTTACAATTTTCTATTGCCATTTGTTTACATTTCTAGGTAATTATTTGAAGCATTGCATCAAACTACGGTTTTTCATTTCATGCTTCATTGAAATATCTTTCCAAGTCTAAATTTGGTGGTGAACCCCTCATTTTACATTATTCAATCCCCCTTAGAATATTCCCTTTTCCAAATTTCAATCTTCTTTGCATTGGAATCTCAAGGATTTTTCTTGAATGAAATGTCGAAGATTGAAGCCCTAGGTCCTAAACCCTAGTCAAGAAGCATCCACAAAATTCTTCATTTCAATTTGGAGAACTTCCATTTAGAGCATCATAATTATGATTTGGAGTGCATTTACATCCTAGATCTAGCTTGCAATAACATTGCCTTAGGTTTTGCATTGGTTAATTTGCATTCTAGGGTTACAATTTTTTCATTAGTAAAAATATCATTTATCTTGCATTATTGGACTTAATTTCATTGAAAATCAGTAAAATTATGCATTTTCATCTTATATTTGCATCAAAAAACATAAAAATCATAAACTTCAATTCACAAATTTTGAAAATTTTCAAAAAAATTAGTACCTGTACTCATTTGTCACCTTGGGTGATTTAGTCCCCTTGCATATTTTGCACTACATTTTCTAGAATTTACAACTCATTTTTTGAGTTTTTGTTTGCTATTGTTACCATTCTATTTTGGTTTGTTGATTTTTTGTTTCATTCAATGCATTGCATTTAGCTTACATTCATTCATCTTGTGCATAGATTAAAATTGCTTTTACAACATTGTTGTATACTATAGAGTCTGAAATTTAAATCATGGATATGTTCTTTGGCAAAATTTAGATGTCCCTAAAATCCTTAGTAGATGTGTCAAGTTGTGCCTTTGGAAATGACCCTAATGACCTTGAACTCACTCATGGTCACTCAAATACTAATGAATTTCCTACTCATGATGTTGACATCATTGGATAAGATGATGACAACATGAATAGGTTCTTAAATGATTGTCTTAATAATCTCGAGGCTAACACATCCTTTTATCCACCCATGTATGAACCAATAGCTCCTACCATACCACCTCTTGAGATGTTTGGTTATTTCCATCTTTAAACAAAAGCTTAATCTAATTTCCCTACAATAGGTGACTCTAGTTCCTCTACACAAGAAAACAAACAACCCTTTTATGGTAATAAGGTCACCAACACTTCCATCAATCTTCAACAAACATATGGAAAAGGCTTCACAATCTTGAGCAAATAAGGGTGTGATATAACAAGTGAACATGAAATTCATAAAATCTTAGAAAAAATACTAGTCAAAGAACATACAAGGGGAATAGGATACCAAGATCCCGCTCATAATGAACATGTTCCTAAAGGATATCTAAGACTTTGTAGCAATGGTCTAGTTATCTTAGATCATCATCCTGATATGAATGTTCTTCTCCCTAAAGAACACCTAATAATTCCTAATAGTGACAAGGATGAAAGGGTATCCTCAAGTCCTCCTCCTCAACCTTCAACTAGATAAGTTGGTGAATCTAGCAACTGCAAAAGGCCTTACAAGCAACAAAAACTGCGACCCCCTTGTCCACCACCTGAAATTGAAAGGAAGCTAAAACTACTTCTCAACAAAGGATTCATAAAATTTCCTCCTATGAATAGATTAATCCTCTATCCTAATGATGCTAACGTCCCACATTGCACATATCATAGAGTCCTCAGACACAATACCAAAGAGTGTCATACATTCTAATTAATATTAAGTAACTTTCAGTTTGATGGCAATGCATGTCATTGTGTGATTTCCTAGCATTGTTTCCCCCTCCTTGTCATGTAAAAATTATAGAACACCCTCTTCTCATTGTTAAATGATCCCTTTCCCATCACTTACCTTGGCTCATTCTTGTCTCCCACTGAATGGGGGAAAGAAATTGTTAGCCTTGTCCTATTAATGCATTTGTCATTGTCCCTTTAGTTCATCATTCACCTTACGCTTATATAGACTGAGATTGCGAGGAAAATGACTTTCTCATAGGTTGAATCACATTTCCTTACTAGTATTTTGAATTATTTATTTTTCACTTTATTTTATGTGATTGCATGTGCGTAATGTGATCACCCGTGATGTTCTATTTTCTCTCTCTTTGTGACATTCCTCTATTTGTACCTTCATTCTTCTCTATGTCATGCATCTCTTTCACTGTTTCATCTTTTTCTTGTGTTTTCCTTCTAGGGATGATGCAAGGCATCGATACATTCATGTCTCCTTCATGTTGAATCAGAAGGCTTTATTTTTTTTCGTTTTCCTTTTCTTATTCTTTTGTTTTCCTTTTTTGGGATGACACAAGTCTTCGGGACACCCTATGTCTCTTCCATGTTGACCCAAGAGGTTTTTCTTTTTTTTCACTCTCTTTATGTCATTCTTCTATTTTTATGTGTATTTGGGGAATGATGATGGTTCCAAGCTCTCTAAAATCATAATAGAAAAGAACATACTCACCCCAAATCCATAGATCCCTTATGTGTTTGGTGTTTTCATTTTAGAGATAACCCCTCTCTTTTCTTTTTCTCTTGCATGACATAGCCTTACTCGAAAACATATGACTTGGCATAGGGCTTTCCAAGTTGGATCACATGTCTTTATTCTTGTTAGAATTTTTCATTTTCTAATTAAAATTAATTTCTCATAGCATGGTGTTTAGCAATTCCTTTAAAGTGGGGGCATATATTGGCATTATTTCTTTTGCATTTTTCCTTTTCATGGTTCTTAGTGTGACCTTCTTTCTTCATACGATATGTTTGTTGCTTTATGGATGAAATTGGGTATAATTTACTTCATGAGCGTGATCTCTCTTAGCATATTACATTCCTCTTAGTGGCTTGATGTGGCACACTACATCCCCTAAGTTGTGAATTTTATATTCTTTGATTGGTCCTGTCTTGGAGACATTAGGCATGATGTTCCCTAAGTTAAAGACCTCACATGAACTAAGAAAGAATCCTTTTGAAAATTTATGCATGTTTCATTCGTTTATATGGTCACCTTACATAAAAAACTCACATTCTTGTGGATCCATTATGTTTATTCATGAGCTCCAAGCATACAAAGTTTTTTTGGTCTCATGAAGCTAAAATGCAAGTCATTTTTGTGTGGCACCTTAATAAAGTTATCAGGAGGTATAACTTTGGTATGGTTGAGAAGGAAGCCCAATCAGTGGCATGAATTTCCCCATAGACACTTGCGTGTGTGTGTGATTACATACCATCCATGAGTGTATGTTTCTCACCCTTTTATGAATTCACCCAATGGACAACCATGAGTTTTGTCGCCTCAGAGTGAGTATACATTTTTCTCGGAAAATCAGCCTAGATCTGATCCACATCACATTCAAAAAATGGTCAAAGCTTGTTCCCACTTTCTCCTTCATTTCCTGTTGCATCTTTGGCTGTGTATAATTGTCCTTGATGTTTTTCTTTATATCACTTTCATGTGTGTTCTTTTGTGTTTATGTTGGTTTTTCATGAGATATTGATCCTCGGGGCTTGATCATCCCTCTTGATCATTGTTGTCTCATATTTCTAGCATTAGTACATTGGAACCCCCCTTGATTCATGTTTGTCTAATTTAGTGTGAGTTTGAAATAGGTTCATCCTCTCACTAAAGTGGGGGCTAAATGTAACGTCGAAAAAATTGTCCTTAGCCTTTTTTGCGTTTGTTTGGCTCCTTCTTACAGATTTTGGCTTAGTTTGGCCTTGATTTAGTGTTGTAATGTGGATAACACATTCACATTAGGTCTTGGGCTCTTGTGAACTAGTGTATTTGAAAATGATGCCTTGTAAAGGTGTTGTAACACACTTTCAAAGTTTTCTAGGATTTCTAAGCATAATTAACATTCTATCCATCACAATTTCTCTCAGCCTTGCCTTATTTGGTGTGTTGTAAAGTGTTTTAACACACTTTCACATTTCTCTAGGATTGTCATTAATAATTGGGATTTTGTATGCTTTAATTGACCTATTTTTGCATGCAAAATCCTTATTTATGTGTATTTTTTAGGGTAATCCCGACAAAGAGAATTTAAAACATCAAATCCCAGAAAACCCACCTCAAATTCCTAAGGCAAGACTCATTTTCCTTTTTGGGCGAATGAGTCACCTTAGGCAGGACCCATTCGCCCAAGGTGGCGAATGTACCCTTTAACTCAAAAATAAAATTTTATTTAAATCTTTGGTAGGATTTTATTCTCCAAAATCCAATGTCAGCTTGTAGTGTTGTAATTTTAGGAATTCTTGCATAATTGAGTATAAATACAAAATTATTTCACTCATTTTCACCTAAGAATTTTGTGAGAACATCCTAATAGACAAATTAATTCACAAGATCATTTGAGAAGGATCATTTAAGGTATTCAAGGGTAGATTATCAAGCTTTCAAGAGAATTCTTCAAGCATCAATCATCATGTCACATTCTTCATGTTTTTTGTTGTGCTCACAATTATGTTGTAGAGCTCATGATACAAGCAAGCTTTGCATTCAAGATCTATATCCTTCAAGAAAGAATCAAGAACCACATCCATTGCAACCATTTCAAGCATAATTATAGAACTTTATTGCTAGGGTTTGGTGAGTTGCAACATTACCTTTTTTTCATTAATCATTCTCCTTTACATTTTCTTTTCATTTCAAGGTTTAATTACCAACTAGGGTTTTGACCAAGGAAAACCCCTATTCTTTAACCCCACAACCATTTTTCCCTCTCTTTGTATTTTATTTGTAGGTATATGTTGCAAATTTATCAATGAGAAAGATTGGAAAAGTTGTCAAGATTATGAACAAGCCTTGGAGGAGCTTGGAGAAGACCTACAAGTTGAATTTTGCAGTTTCAAACTCGAATCTCAATCAGAAACAACAAAGCAGAATGAGAGCTATAGGATCCAAATTTTTATTTCTAGAAATCCAGAAGTGGATTGATTTTCCACTATTGGTGAATAAGTCCTACTATACCTATCTATTAAATATTTTTAGAGATATGAGTACCTATTTGTTTGAAACCTGTTCTAGCATAGTTTTCTTGAAACTGGACTGATTCACCTAGCTTGGAATATGAGTCCTAGTTGGCTTCAACATTGTATTTTTTCAAGATTTTAGGCCTCCATTCTTCCTTCTCCACTTTTCCAGGTGCACATTTCTAGTTTTACAATTTTCTATTACAATTTTTTTTCATTTAGGTCATTCTTTGAAGCATTGCATCAAACTAGGGTTTTTCTTTTCATTCTTCATAACGTTATCTTTCCAAGTCTAAACTTGGTGGTGAACCCCTGATTTTACATCATTCAATCCACCTTAGAACATTTCATTTTCATTATTTCAATCTCCTTTGCATTGGAATCTCAAGGATTGTTCTTGAATGAAATGTGGAAGATTGTGGCCCTAGGTCTTAAACCCTAGTCAAGAAGAAACACCAAAATTATTTGTTTCAAAGACCAAGAGAAAGGTTGATGGAAGAATAGAGAAGCATAAGCAAAGATTTTTTTCAAGGGGTACAAATAGCAGTTTGGGAGAGATTATTATGAGACATATGCTCTAGTTGCAAGGATGGAAACCATGTGGGAAGTCATAGTAATTTCAGCCCAACACAAGTGAAAAGTGTACCAAATGGATGTGAAGTTCGCATTCTTGAATGGAGTGCTGAAAGAGGAAGTCTATGTGGAGTAGCCACCTGGTTATGAAGTTTCAGATCAAGAAAAAAAGATTTAAAAGCTGAAGAAAGTGTTGGAAGAATGAAGAAGATCAAACTCTGTGTTTACATTGATGTCACCATGTTAGTTATCAGTGTGGTGTGGTACTCTGAACTAGTATGAAGAACTAGTTTACATCCTCTAGTATTCTTGGTTCGGTATTTTATTCTACAATTCATCTCCGGTGTGTATCATTTTTCATGGTTTTTGGAAATAGTTCATGGATGTTGGAAGCTTGTAAGTATGCAATCCTATGTGCTCATATGCTTGTATGGTGAGTTGGATTTGATTCGATGTTTCATTTTGTTATTAGGTCTATCCATGACCAAACTAATAAATGCTTGGTGGTATAATGGATTAATTTGTGTTGCAAATATATGAGCAACCTATATTTGGTCCATTTCGACATGCCATAGCATGCTACATGGTTGAAGTACTTTTGGAGAATTTTTGTACTAACTTGGAGCCGAAAATTAGTATTTTTGATGAATAAAGATTGCATCCAATTAGGATGACCTAATTGATGTTTGCAGATAATTCAAGTATATATACTGGATAGTTTGGATATTGGAATGAAGGATTTAAGTAAATTGAGATCAAATAAAATACGAAGTATGGTGAAAATTTGAAGTGAAGTATGTGAAACCGATGAAGTGTTTGAAGTTTGTTTATTGAGAATCAAAGGAACTAAACCAAAACTTGTTAGGTGCACTCTTACCAGTTCATATTTTTGCTGTGAAGCCATTTTTTTTTAATAATCCTTCTATAGGTAGTGAGCCTCTCATTCTAGACAATGAGTCCTACTTGTAAGCAGTGAGATTTTGTATTTGGTAGTGAGCCTCTTTTGTATCTAGTTTTGGAACTACCTTATATAGTGAGCTAATCCTCATCATGGTTTTTCCCTCATTGGGTTTTCCAAGTAAAATTATGGTGTTCACGTGAAGTGTGATTTCATTTTATGTTAATACTTTTTCTTATCTTTACTACTATATGCATTGAAGTAATTGGATGATGTTTGTTCAATAAGTTTGAGAAGATAATAATTCTCCCCCCTCCCGCTCTCAGTATCTTGGTTTCTCTAAATAAGTCTAACAGCTTGAAGAAGATTGAAAAAATGGATAAAGAAGACCTATGAGCTTCTCTTCAAGATCTTGACAAGGCTAAAACTGAAAATAGAGATTTGAGAGAAAATATTGATGATGAAAATGAATGCATCCAAAAATTGAAAGTGCAATTGAAAAAATTCAAATAACGACATAGAGAAGTGAGTGAGTATTTGAAACAAGAAAATGAAGAGATTACCAAATTAAAGGTGAATGTGGAAGAAAAAAAGATAATTGAAGAGTTTCTAAATATAGTGGTGCAAAGCAAGGTTAAATGTATACTCAAGGCTTTAACAAGAAGTGATAAACCTAAAATAAGATCTAGAGAAAGCATAACTCTGTGAAGATAATTTCAAGACAAGCTCCACCAAGCTTGATGAATTGATTGCAAGACAAAGACCTTCTAAAGACAAAGGTGGTTTAGGAAATGAAGTCAGTGGAAACTCTAAAATGTGCAAAACTCAAATCTAGTGGACAATCAAAAGACTCAAGATAAAGGGAAATAGAAGAGAAATCCAAGAAACTTTTCTAGAAGACCGCCTATCAGATAGCCAAATGCTCAAAGGTATCCATACTTGAATGTTGTTTATTTTTCATGCGAGAAATTTGGTCACAGGGAAACTGAATGCAAAAGTAGGATGAATTATTTTTCACGTTCCTTCTCCCAACAATGTTATGCATACAAGAAATTTGGACATAGAACTAGTGAATGTAGAACTCAGGTGATGAATTGGCTTAATGCAGGTAGAATGAATCAATATTTTGTTGGCTACTACTAAACATATATAGATTTTGGACAAATAAAATTAGTGCATATCAGTGGTTAATGGAGGAAAAACAAATAACCGAAATGTTGTCTGCTACAATTGCAACAAACTAGGATATATTTCAAGAGTGTGCAGAAGTAAAAAGGGAAAGCAGTCTACTTCGATAAAGAAGAATGAACTTGTGAAAAAGTTTGAAAAAGATGAGGTTATGCAATAAATTATCAAGATATGGAAGAAGAAAGAAGAACCAAAGATGAAAAATGTGTCTATGCCCTCATCCGGTGCAAATGATTCCTCTGGGAATTAGACCTAGCATGCTCTTAGGGGGAGATTTAACAAAAAATTGTTTGAACCTCGTGGATTTTGGGCGTCCAGTCTTTGGCATGAGGATATGTTGTAAGGAATGACTAGGAATAGGTTATGAAAAATAAACTAGAATAAAAAAGTGCAAGAATTTTCTTTTGCGGAGGAGATAAGGATTTTTCAGTGCAACTGAAGGTTTTTATCAACTTTTCGAAACCTATCACATTCAATGTGAATTAGGGCACCGCGATGGTGTATAAAAAAAAATTCATAAGTAATCTTTTATTACATGGGAAATGAAAGAATTTGAAGAATGACTTGAAGCAATCTTGAAACAATCCTGAAGCCATTTGGATCGATTATGAGGTAATATAGTAAAATCAATGTGAATAATTTAGAACAAGTGACAAAAGTCTTCAAAATCATCTTTCACAGTTTACATCAGGATAAAATTTGAAGAATTTAAGTATGAAAATATAATATATGAATAAAGGATTGAGTGGAATATTCCACTAAGGCTAAAGGGAGTTGAATTCGAAAAAAATGATCATTGAAAAATGAAGGAAATGGAACTAGGGCTGATGACCAATGACTTGTAGAACGTAAAAACCCTAGGTTTTGATTTATGAGGATAATTTCCTTGGTTTATAGATAAAGAATCCATATTTTTCCTATTGAGTCAAGTCAAGAATGGTAGCATTATTTTGGATAGACCCTACCTGATCACAAAGGAAGCAATTGAAGCTATTACAAGGTTGTGTAGTATTGGTGACTTCCTTGGAAAGAAAATAGTAAAATACAAAGAGGTGGAGGAACTAATCGGTACCAACAAAGACCCCAAAAACTTGATAGTAAATACTATTGTCAACCCTACTATAAGGTATATTGCTTACAACATTAATTACAAAATCTATTTCAAAAATCGTGAAGGCTCCACTTCGGCTATCGTTGTATATCTTGCACACATGATGGTAAAGGAGAACAAGCAGTTTGATTTATGTAGTCTCATTTTGGAAAAACTAATTGAGAATGTATGAATGTCCTTGGTCAAGGGATACCCTATTTGGTTTGTATCTTTACTTTTATGCTTGGTATTTTACTTTCTGAGTTCGCTACTAGGAAAAGAGAATGTTAAGTGGGAATCCAAGGTCCCTATTGGAAAACAAGTTTATAGGTATTTGGAAGATATGGAGGATAATGCAAGTGATTGTAAAGTATTTTTCTTATCTTTTCAGAAGGATATATGCTTCAATGTGGCAGTGTCTAGTCGGTTCGAGGAGGGTTCATCCTCTGAAACAAAGGAATTGGAAGTTGTTATTGGTGATTCCCCTCTAGAATCTAAATGGAGGAAAATTATCATAGAACATATCATCATTCCAGAAGAAAAGGAGAATGAAGAAGAGTCCCTACCTGGATTTAAATCTTTCGATCCAGATAGTGTTTAGATGATGTTAGAAAAGGGTGAGATGAAGAAAATTGGTGAAATATGGAGTGCTTACCCTCTGATGGATAGACTTAAAATCGATGATGATCTGGTTGAGTATATACTCAAGAATGCTATTTATATTTCAAATGTTTCTAACTCATTACCATATAATAGATTGTAGATGTTTTTAAAGAGAGAATGTTGCTGGAAGGGACAGAAGGACACAAGTTTGAAGCTATGGTTGGGAAAAGATGTTTCAAAGCTAAATTTTTTTTATCCAAACACATTAGTGAGACAAGAAAATGCATTAAACATATGTCTAAAATTTACAAGTATTGTCTCTCGTGGCCTACAACAGTTGATAATTTTAGAAGAAAAATCGAAGCCATTAAATCTGAAATGAATAGTATTGGAAAGAGTTTTGATTTATTTAAAGAAAAAGAAGGAAAATAGAGAATAAGATTTGGAGAATTGTAATAGAAGTTATTGACTATTCAGAGATAGGGGGAAGATTTGTTGTGAACCATCTGGCTTGTTAAAGAAATTGTTGAGGTCCAGTTGGATCATCTCTCCCGAATAGTTTTTGATGTAGAAGATTGTGAATGCCAGTGCCTATCTACGGATTGGTCATCCTCATTTATATTGTTGACTTTTGTAGTGCTTGCTTGGAAGTGGATTCTTCCAAATATGAGAGAGAGATACAAGAAAGTTTTTCAGGTGAAAAGTGTTATTTTTACTTGAGTTTATGGATGTCTAAATTTTTGGCTCTTTCCTTTGATGACAAAGGAGGAGAAAAATGAAAAAATAAACAAAAACTAGAAAAGAAATTGAATTTTTGAATAAGGGGGGAGTTTTGGAAGTTGTTTGGAGTTTTGAAAATTTTGGAGTTTTGGAGCTAGAGTTTCTTTATTCAAAATGGTGAGTTAGAATTTCCTTGTACTTACAATTTCACCATGTACATAAGTTTACATCCTATTTTTTGTCACCCTTTGTCCTTGATGTCAAAGGGAGAGAGATTTGGAATGAAAAGAATGATGAAATAGTGTGAAGGTTTTTTTGTTGGCACATGTTTCCATCAATGAAAAAGTGGGAGATTGTTCAAAGAATGAATAAGATCAGAATTTGTGTTTTCATTGATGTCACCATGTCAGTTGTCAGTCTGGTCTAGTATTCTAAACCAGTATGAAGAACCAGTTTACATCCTTTGGTATTTTTGGTTTGGTATTTTGGTCCGCAATTCCTCTCCAATGTTTATCATTGTTCATGGCTCTTGGAAATGGTTCATGGATGTTGGAAGCTTGTAAACTGTATGAAATTGTGCATGCTCATATGCTTGTATGGAGAGTTGGCTTTGCTCCAATGTTGCATTTTGTTATTAGGTCTGTCCATGACTAACCTAATAAATAGTTGGTGTTATAATGGATTAGTTTGTGTTGCAAATATATGAGTGACCTATCTTTAGTTCATTCTGACATGACATAGCATGCTACATGATTGAATTAATTTTGGAGAAGTTTTGTTCTAACTTGGAGTCGACAATTAGTCTTTTTGATGAATAAAGATTTCATCCAATAAGGCGGACCTAATTGATCCTTGCAGATAAGTTAGGTATATATAATTGATAGTTTTGAGATTGAAATGAAGGATAAGTGAATTGAGATCGAAGAAAATACAAAGTATGGTGTGAATGTGAAGTGAAGTATGCAAAAATGATGAAGTGTGTGAATTCTATTTATCAAGCATCAAAGGAACTGAATGAGAACTTGTTAAGTGCACTCTTACCAGTTCATATTCTAGCTATTAAGCCATATCTATTTTATAATCCTTCTGTAAGCAGTGAGCCTCTCATTTTGGATAGTGAGTCCTTGTTTGGATAGTGATTCCTACTTGTAAGCAGTGAGCTTTTGTATATGGTAGTGAGCCTCCTTTGTATCCCTTTTTGGAACTACTTTATATAGTGAGCTAATCCTTACCATGGTTTCTCCCTCACTAGATTTTCCACATAAAATTTTATTGTTCATGTGATGTGTGATTTCATGTTTTGATAATACTTTTTTTTATCTTTACTACTATATGCATTGAATTAATTGGATGATGTTTGTTCAATAAGTTTGAGAAGATACCTATTCACCCCCACACTCTTATTATCTTGGTTATTCAATAAAAATCTCTTTATGGGTTGAAGCAAACACCACGAGCACAGTACAACAAGATTGATTCATATTTCTTGAACAATGGCTTTAGTAAAATTTATGGTGATCCCACTCTTCACATCAAGGTAGTTGACGGTAATATTTTAATTGTTGTCTTGTATGTTGATGATTTAGTTTTCACTAGTGATGATGATTTCCTCATTACTCATTTTAAAGAGGCCCTGAAAAGAGAATTTGAAATGACTAACTTAGGTCTCTTGAGATATTTTCTAAGCATAGATGTAAAAAAAATGCATGATGGTATATTAATCTCTCAAGAAAAGTATGCAGTAGAGATTTTGAAGAGGTTTAGGATGCAAGATATCAAGCCTTCCCCTATACCAACAACCATAGGTTTGAAGTTGAGAAAGGAAGATTGCATCAACAATGTGAATCCGATCATGTATAATATTTTGGTTGGAAGCTTGATGTATTTAACAACAACTAAGCCTGATCTAATGCATAGTCTAAGTTTAATTTCCATATTTATGGAGTCTCCAAAATAGTCACATTGGGAAGTGGGTATAAGAGTCTTGAGGTATGTGAATGGAACCAAAGGATTTGACATTTTGTATAGTGCAACAAATGATTTTGGGTTGGGTGGTTACACAAATAGTGATTGGGCAGGGAGTGTGGATGATAGAAAGAGCATGTCTAGATATGTGTTTCACTTGGGATTGGGAGTCATTTCATGGGATTCTAAGAAACAACCATAGTTTCTCTATCTACAACTGAGACTAAATATATAATAGTAAATGGAGCAGCATGCCAAGCTATTTGGTTGAGGACCTTAGCAAATTTTAAGGAAAAAAAAAGGATGGAACAACTATATTTTGTGACAATGTTTCATCAATTGCTTTGACAAAGAATCTCATTTTTCATTGAAGAAGCAAGCACATAGAAATCAAGTATCATTTCATAAGATAATTAGTTGAGAATGGTGAAATTTAAAATAATTTTTGTAGGTTTGAGAAACAGCTTGCAAATATTTTTACCAAATCATTGAGCAAAGATTTCTTTGAACACCTAAGGAATAGGCTTGGGATGATAAATAGCTACAAAAATTCATTTTGGGAAACTCAGAAAAGGGCCATAATGCTGAACAAATCCAGGAAAGACAACTCCAGAACACAGAACAGGTACAAATAGGATAGCTCAAAAAAAAAAATCTAGAAAGAAATTGCTTCGGAAATTGTGCTCTGAAAAGACATTGCGCTAGAAATTTAGTGCTAGAAATTCAGAAAGCTGATAAAAAAAATAAATCTTGAAGATTCCCAAGTGTTGGAATTAATAATCTTGAGTGCCAACCAAATGCATTTAATGCATCAAAAGAGATCCATTTTTTATCGTTCCCCCCATTTACGATGTCAAGCATATGCTATCCCAATTAATGTTTCTAGCAAATAATTAATTTTGGTGGTTGAATTTGAAATTGAGGAGAAGTTTTTGGAAAAGGTAAGAAAGACAAAAAGGAAGAATATAATGTTTTTAGAGTAGAAGAACAAGGAGAGATTGTTTAGGAGAGAGAAACATAGAAAGAAGACAGATAACCTGTAGGAGAAGAAGATATAACATAGAGTGCAGATCTCTAGTGCGCTATAATATTTGTAGCAACAACACAAAGCAACACACAGAAAGCTTTGTTACAACAGAATTCGGGAAGTTTGTTGTATGAAGGAAATACAGAGCCATAACTCTAATTTTTGTATGTAAATATTTTTTAATGTAATATTTTTGTGTATTTGAATGAAATAAAATATTTATTTTATGTCCTTGTTCTTTCCATTTCTCTATGTTTTTTCATCTTTTCCCACTTTATTTTGGAGCATTTCCCCTCACCCTAAACCATTGAGTTTATGTAATGTGAACTATTGATGCAGGAGGATCTTTGGTTCTTGGAAATCTTACATCAACCAAACATAAAAATGTATACCTTCATTTAGTTTTCCTCTTATTTTTGTTCTTGTTCTGGTTTGAGTTGGTGCATTCGGTGTTTCTTCATGTTTGCTCGCCAGATTGTGCGTACCTAGGATTTCCTTGTGGACATGTTCAATCTTTTTTTTCCAAGTTTTCAGCTCATTTGGATATTTTTTTGGAAATTTACCGCTTTCGACATACGTGAAAATTTTGAGGTTGGCCCTGGAAGAACTTCAAAACCTAATGACTAGTTGGATCGATCACGAACCTTTCTCGTGGCTTGTAGATCCTCACCGTGTGTTAAGATTTGTTCCATGGAGTATCCCCGACCTTACACTTAGGTCTACAATTCATCATACACATCTACCATGGATGAGTTTCAGATTTGAGGCTGACATGTTCTTGCACACATTACACATTTCATCTTGGAGATTGTAGCGATCTTTGGCCGATGTGGATGTTTCTAGATTTGTGGATATGATATAAAGCTAGTATTGAATCATTAGAAGAGGGAGGGATAGATTATTATGAAGGAAATATTATATATTAGATCTGATCTGGAGGATTTCACTCGCATGTATGAGCACTATATTTTGAGCATGTTGTAATCAAGTCTATGTGCCGAATCTGTAAGCCCGAATGTGGCTGACTATATGTAATCAATATTTCTGATAATGAGAATGTTTGCACTTACATTTTCCTCCATAAATTATGTCGCTTCTATTGTGATACTCTTGTTGCATGGTTAGGACTGTTCTCTTTGAGGACCCTCCTTATTGTGACTACACTAATTTGTATCAGAGTGAGATTTGTTCCTTTCAAGATCGTCACAAGTTGTGCAGTCTTGTTGAAGATTTTTTGTAGGGTGGAAGATTGAGGATCCGACCTGCAATTGTAGAGGAATTATGTAAAGATGGTGGGAAGATGAAATGGAAGAGGAAATGGAGCATGTGGAAATGCATACCCTATTTTAATGGAAATGGTGAGAGGAATTGTTGCTAGATTAGAAGCACTTGAAATTTCCCAAAGAAGAGGTCGACCATTTGATGATGTAAGTGATGAAGAAGTAGAAGAACAAGAAGAAGTTTCAAGAGAAGAGAAACCTGGCCTTGATCAAGGAGAAGAGAGGTTCATAAGAGACCTAACCAGAGTAAACACTAAGCCACATTTCAATCCACTAGACTACAATGGTAAGTTGGATTCAGACGAATTGTTGGATTAGATAACATAAATGGATAAATACTTTGATTTTGAAGGTACCCCAGATGATAAGAATGTGAAATTTGCCTATACAAAAGTAAGAGGACATGCATCCCTTTGGCGGGAACATTTGCAGACAAATAGACAAAGAAAAGGAAAGGAGAAGATAACATCATGGGATCAGATGGTGAATAAATTGAAGATGAAGTTTATGCCTACAAACTATCAGATTAGTTTGTTCAAGAAACTGCAGAACCTAAAGCAGAAAGAATCAAGCATGACAGAGTATACAGAGGAACTCTATAAGTTGAATATCAGATCTAGACATTCAGAAGATGAAATTGAACAAGTAGCCAGATATGTGAATGGTTTGAGGTCATTTCTTCAAGATGAGATTAGTTTGATTAAGTTGTTGAGTGTCAAAGAGGCATATCAGTGTTCCCTAAAAGTAGAGGAGAAGCTGAATAAAAGACATGAACAAAGACAAAGAGGAAGAGGTGGAAGATTTCAGAGAGGAAGAATATTTACTGGAGGAGGAAGAGGAACCTTTGGAGATTAGAATAAGGAGGTCAATAAGAGTGAAAATTCATACCAAATAGATGATGGAAACTCTTATAGAAGAGGAGGATATGGTGGGTATAGAAATGAAGGGTATAGAAAAGATGATAGAGGACAAGAGAAAAGAGTATTCAGGGGAACTTGTTTTAAATGTGGTGGAGAAGGACATGGAGCCTTTGAATGAAAACAAGGAGAGTTAAGTAGAAAGACTGAGAACAATAGGAGAATAACCCTTGTTGAGGAGGATCATGCTAGATCATCTAATCAACTGGAGAAGGAGAGGTATTGGTGAATATGAGAGTATTGTGTCAAAGTGAATTGGAGAAAGAACCGTTGCAGAGAAAGAATTTGTGTAGGACTAGATGTAAGGTGGCTAGTAAATGTTGCAAAGTGATCATTGATAGTGGAAGCTTAGAGAACCTAGCTTTTGAAAAAATGGTAACCAAATTGAAGTTGGAAAGGTTGAAACACCCTAAACCCTATTAGATAGCATGGATTCAAGATGAGCATAAAATATTGGTAAGTGAATAATGTTTGGTGAAATTGAAGATAGGAAACTACCATGATGAAGTTTTTTGTTATATTATGCCCATGGATATATGCCATATCTTGTTGGGAAGGCCTTGGCAGTATGATCAACAAGCTATTCATGATGGAAAGAAGAACATATATACCATTGTTGCTAATGGGATGAAGGAGAATTTGTTACCTTTGGAAGATGTTCCTAAGGTTGAGATTTGCATGACTAAATAAGATTTCTAGATAGACTAAGACATGAGAACTTTTGCTATGAATTGGTATCTAAGAAATTTGAAGACTTGAAGCATGTAGAAGGACAACTAGAAGAGATAAGAGAGTTGTTGACAAAATATGAGGCTATCATTTTAGATAATGTACCCGATGGATTACCACCTATAAGGAGTATTAGTCATTGCATGGTTCTAATTCCTGGAGATAGTTTTCCTAACAAAGAAGCACATTGGATGACAACGAAATATAATGAAGAATTGAACACACAAGTGTAGGAGTTGTTGAGGAAAGGTTAAATCAAAGAAAGCTTAATTCCTTGCACAGTACCTACTGTCTTGCACCTAAGAAAGATAGAGAATGGATAATGTGTACTGACTCTAGATCCATAAACAAGATCATGGTCAAGTATAGATTTCCTTTCCCCTAGATGGATGACATTATGGATTGTTTGAGTGGAGCTAAGTACTTTATAAAGATAGACTTGAAGAGTGGTTATCATCAGACCATAATTAAAGAAGGAGATGAGTGGAAAAAAACATTCAAGACAAATGAAGGATTGTATGAGTGGTTGGTGATGCCTTTTGGGTTTACAAATGCACCAAGTACTTTCATTAGGTTGACGAATGAGGTATTGATGAAATTATTGGGTAAATTTGTGATTGTACATATTTGGATGAAATTTTGATATTCGGTAAGACTAGAGAGGAAATTTGTTGCACATAAGACAAGGTTTGCAAAGGTTGAAAGAAGAACAGTTGCTGATAAACCTAAAGAAGTGTGGTTTCATGATGGAGGAATTGGTATATCTAGGATTTGTGATATCAATGGATGGATTGAAGATGGATCTTGAGAAATTGAGTTCTATTGTTGAATGGCCTACACCTGAAAGCATTGGAGAGGTAAGATCATTTCATGGATTGGCTAGCTTCTACCAGAAGTTCATTAGGAATTTTAGTTCTATTTGTAACCCCATGAGAGAGACGATGAGAGGAGAGAAGAAGGATTTTAGATGGACATCTGGAGTAGACAAGAGTTTTAAATTGTTGAAGCAAATGGTGACTGAGTAGCTTGTGTTGGCTTTACCAAATTTTGATAAGGTATTTCAAGTAGAGTGTGATGCAAGCAAACATGCAATTGGAGAAGTGTTAAGTCAAGAAGGAAGACCAGTAGCATATTTCAGTGAGAAGTTGAATGATGCAAGGAGAAGGTATTTAGTATAACATCAGGAGTTCTATGCCATAGTTCAAGCCTTGAAAAAGTGGAGACATTACTTGTTATCTAAGGAGTTTATGTTGTATACAGATCATCAAGCTTTATAGTATTTGAATAGTCAAGGTAAGTTGAATCAGAAACACATGAGATGGGTAGAATTCTTAGAGTGTTACAATTTTTTCTTGAAACATAGGAGAGAAAGGTAAAATAAAGTTGTTGAAACTTTGAGTAGGAGAAGGAATTTACTAGCACAGATGAGAGTGGAGGTATTAGGCTTTGATAAAATGAGGAACTTGTATAAGGAAGACCTGGATTTTATAGAACCTTGGAGAGCATGTAGAGAACCAATCCTGGAGGATAAAATTCAATGGTTGGATTATTTCATCCAAGAGGACATGTTGTTTAGAGGAAACCAGTTATGTATACCCCAAATTTTAATGAGGGATAACTTGGTAAAAGAGAAACATAGTGGAGGATTGGAAGGAGATTTTGGAATTGACAAGACAATAGCATTGGTGAGTGAGAACTACTTTTGGCCATAGATTCATAAGGATGTAAGGAGATTTGTGTAGAGTTGTAGAGTTTGTCAAGGTGCAAAAGGAAGTAGTCACAATGTTGGACTGTATAAGCCACTAATAATATAGGCCACTAATGGTACCAGAAGGACCTTGGGAGGCTATCAGTATGGATTTCATACTTGGTTTTCCTAAGAAACAAATAGGTAATGATTTAGTATTTGTGGTAGTGGACAAATTTTCTAAGATGTCACATTTAATACCTTGTAAGAAGATACCGAATGTAGTACATGTAGCAGATTTGTTCTTTAGAGAAGTGGTCAGATTGCATGGATTACCTAGGAGTATTGTTTCAAACAAAGATACAAAGTTTGTTGGCTATTTTTGGAGGACACTTTGTAGGAAGTTGAAAATAGATTTGAAGTTCAATTCTACTTTTCACCCACAGATAGATGGATAGACAGAGGTAGTGATCCAGAGTTTGGGAAATTTGTTGAGATGTTTGGTTGGAGAGAAGACCAGAATTTAGGATCTAGTCCTAGCACAAGCAGACTTTGCCTACAATAATTCAGTGAACAGGAATACTGGAAAGACCCCTTTTGAGATTGTTACAAGAGTTCATCCTAGAGGTATATCAGAGCTAAGAGACATTAGTAAGGAAGATAAGAGGAGTATAGAAGTGAAAGAATTTGCAAAACATATGAAGACAATGCATGCTCAAATGAGGCAACATTTGGAGAACATGAACCAGAAGTATAAGGAGAAAGTAGATGAAAAGAGGAGATATAAGGAGTTCAAAGTTAGAGATGAAGTGATGGTGTACTTGAGGAAAGAAAGATTTCCAGTTGAAACATATAGTAAACTAAAGATGAGGAAGTTTGGACCCTGTATGATATTGAAGAAATTTGACTTAGGGAATGCATATTAAGTGGAGTTACCTAATGGCATGACTATATCATCTATATTCAACATTCTAGACCTACATCAATACCATGAAGTAGAATTCAATGAAGACAATAAGATGAAGTTTGAAGAATAACTTCCTAAACAACAATCAGATGAGATAGATGAAGTTTTGCATGTCAGAGATGGGAGAAAGACTCATGCAAGATAGTACAAAGAATATCTTGTGAAGTGGAAAGGTAGACTAGTGGAGGATTCTTCTTGGATTTCTCAGGTTGAGGTAGACTATATTGGTTTTCCTTTGGGCCAGTAAAGTGAGAGGCTCACTTTTCATTAACCCCAGATGTTTGATTCAAGAGCATCCTTGGTTCTTGGTAATCTTGCATCAACTAAAAAAAAAAACCTTCATTTAGTTTTGCTCTTATTTTTGTTTTTGTTTTGGTTCGAGCTGGTAGATTCGTTGTTGCTTCATGTTTTCTTGTCAGATCGTGCATACCTAGGATTTCCTTGTGGACATGTTCAATCTTCATTTTCCAAGTTTTCAACTCATTTGGATCTTTTTCTGGCAAGTTACTGCTTCCGGCGTACGTGACAGTTTTGAGGCTAGCCCTGAAATAACTTCAAAACCTAACGGCTAGTTGGATCGATCGTGGACCTTTCTCATGGCTTGTGGATCCTCACGGTGTGTTAATATTTGTTCCATGGACTGCCCCCAACCTTACACTTAGGTCCATAGTTCATCATACACATCTACTATGGATGAATTTCAGATTTGAGGCCAACCTGTTCTTCCTCACGTTACACATTTCTTCTCGGAGATTATAGTGATCTTTGGCCGATGCAGATGTTTCTAGATTTGCGGATATGATATAAATCTAGTATTGAATCATTAGAAGAGGGAGGGATAAATTATTATGAAGGACATGTTGTATATTACATCAAATCTATAGGATTTCACTCGAATGTATGAGCACTCTATTTTGAGCATGTTGTAATCAGGCCTCTGTGCTGAATCTGTAAGCCTGGATGTAGCCGACTATATGTAATCAATATTTCAGATAATGAGAATGTTTGCACCTACATTTTCTTCCATAAATTACCACTTCATCACTTGATCATTTGAAAAGAAAATAATTCTTTACTAGTCTTCCAATTAAGAAGTGTCTTTTTCTTTATTTTAATTTTTCTTTTCGTCACAACACTTATTTCAGTAAATGAGTTCCCCTTTTTAGCATCATTTATATAAATATCAAAGAAAAAGGTACATGTATGGTTCGATTCATTATTATAATTGAGTTGGTGATGTGCGCATTATATGAGTATCTACCTCCATAACTTTATATTACTATCAATTTGTCAAACCAAATTTCAAACAACCTTTATAAGACAATATCTATTAAAATATGTTCTTTATATATTCTATATTATAATTGAAAACATGTTATATATCATTTATTAACGGGATTAATAAACCTAACCCTAACTCCAAATCCAACTTAAATTCTATCTCTAATTATAATCTTAATGCTAACCATAACTCTAATCTTAATGCTAACCCTAATCCTAATCTTAACGCTTACCCCATTCCTAATGCCAACTTTAATTAATTTGATGTCTTCTATGTTGCACCATGAATGCTACTATCATATATATTTAATAATATATATAAAATACATGAAAATATATCTTTCTCAAGGTGCCTATTTTTTAATCAATTTCTCACATAATTGCCTCTAGAAAGATATCTTTCAACATATTTTATATTTATTATTAAATATATATATATATATTGTAGTACATGTTATTGGTAAATATCTAGTATAATCTAGAAAATATATTGTGTGTTAAATTGAAATTTAAGTCTTGAAAATTAAAACATATATGTTTACCATAGAAGAAAAGTTGTACAAACTCTTTCAAATATATATGTGTTCAATTTTTTTATACATAAGAAGCTATTGATGCTGAGAAGCTTCTTTGTTATCTTCTTATAGATCTAAAAACAAAATTAAAGAATATTTGTGAGCATGATGTTGGATATGAAAATGTCTTTTTGAATGTTGTGTGTGGACAACTACACTATTTTTGGATAAGATAAATAAAAGGGAATTCAACATTATTATAACTTTCTTCCTTCCATATAATTCTTTCAGCCTAACTAGCTCATAATATTTACCTCATTTTTTGGATAAGATAAATAAAAGGTATTCAACTTTATTATAAGTTTCTTCCTTCCACGAAATTCTTAGCCTGGCTAACTCATGATATTTACCTCTATCATCTATATATACATTCATTCAACCCCCTCAATATGTAGAAAGCTCTGCCATTACTTAATAGTGACGTGTAGTTCACTCTGAAATAAAGAAGTTTCATCTTTTCATCTCTACAATGGAAAGCTATAGAGAAATCCATGGTGGTGTTGTAACACCCTTCTATTTTGATTCTTGTTCAAGTTGCTTTATGCTATGTTTGGTTGCAATTACTTTGATACTGGATACATTTTGTTATAATGATTTGATCGCTACTATTGAGCGACAACTATTATTGTGGGATGTAGTTATCTGATTATTGTTTCACATGCATTATAGATCAATGTTGTTGTAGAGTTAACATGAGATATTATTATGAGATTACTGGATTATGATGGAAGTGTCAGTTTCGATGAGTGTACTGGTGAAGAGGACGAGTTTGCATCACTCGCTTGCAAGCGCCCTACGAATCCGTAATTCTTTCTTCACGGTGTGTATTATATGCTGGATATATTGTATGATGTTGTTTACTTGGTTGCAGGATTGCAGGTACATGACATCGACTCCACCTGGTTTCACGGGTTTGAGCATGTCGATCCAACGGTTAAGTTGAATGGGAGATAGTAGCTAGGTAACATGTGTCAAGTTTACACCCTAGCCTTAGTGTGTCGTCAGTTGTGTGTGTCGAGTTATTGTCTGTCTTGTTTTAATGTTATTTATTTCTGAAGCATTCTTGATTTGGAAATAGATATTTAGAATAATTGCATTTAAAGCATGTTGATGGTTATTTAATTTAAATAATGCAATGTGGATAAAAGTTTATATTTAAATTAATTAATTATATTTAAATTATTTAATTAATTAAATTTAATCCAAGGGAGTTGAGTTTAGTTATTAAATAATTAAATTAATTAATTAAACGTGATGCAAGAGAATGAAAGGAAATAAAAGAATTGAAATTAATTTTGGAATTTTATATAGATGTGTGGGAATTAAATTAGAAATTGTAATTAAATGTTTATTTGGGAAATTGGTTGCAACTTTGGAAATTAATTTATTATTTCAAATTGCATTTTAAATTGAAAGTGGGTTTTTGAAAAATGAAATTGAAATTGAAATTGGGAATTGAAATTGAAATTGAAATATCTAATTTGAATGTAATGTGAATTAGGGTTGTAAATATTAAAATTGAAATTGAAATTGAAATTGAAATATCTAATTTGCATATAATGTGAATTAGGGTTGTATTAGGTATTTTTGATTTATAAAGAATACATGTTTTAATTTTAGGAAAGAAAGTTTTTAAAACAATACATTTTTACAGCAGGGAAGAAATTTTGGAAAATTTGCACAAGGGTTTAAAGAAAGTTTGATTGTAGAATTGATTGAAGGAAAGATTGTTTGCATTTGTTGGATTTTGGATTGGATTCATTGGAGGATTGAAGAAAATTCAGGAAATCTTTGGAGGAGGCTTGCATCAGAAATTCATCTCTTCCTGTAGCTTCTTGTACCAGGTTTTCCTCTTTGTGTTTTATTGTTCTTGACTGTTTTCTTTAAAATAGTAATGATTAAAGATTTGTTTGTTAAATCTGTTTTAGAAAATAAATTTGATATTAGAGGAAAAGAATTAAACAAATTTATAGCCTTTGCTTGTGAAAATTCTTGAGTGAAAATTGTGAAAACCTTAGTTGAATTTAAATTATTTAGAGAAATTGATTTTATTGTTATTGAAATCAAACATAGAGATTGAACAATGCATTTAGAATGTTTTTAGAAAATGAAACCCTCTGTTATTATTAAAAATCGGATTTTAAAATCTGCAGTATAGTTATATTTTCATGGTAAAATGGTCTGATTGCGTCGCCTATAACTCACTTTCACAAACTGGGTTTTCAAGAAATTTAAAGGGTTTTTGCATTTTGATATTTTCTTAACCCTGTCCAAAAATCGCAAATACCCAGATCGCAATTTTTGAGTTATGCTTGAAACATGAGACTACTGTTAAATTATTTTCTTATGGCTATTCTGAAAATAAAATATTAATAAATTGATATTTATAAATATTAATATTTTATGTATTGTTATTATAATATTAAAATATTATTTAATAATATTTTATATTATAATTTATAATACTAAAGTATTATATTTATTTATATTATTTTAAATAAAATTTGTATATTAGATTGGTGGATTTAAAATTATAAACATATGGGAAAATTATTGATATTTTAAAATGGCATGTTAAAGTTTAATTGAAGGAGTTAAATATTTAATTTAAAGAATGCATAATTTAAAATTGAATTGTGGAATTTAAATCCATATGTAAAAGGTCCAATTATTAATTTGATTTAATTGGAAAAATATATTTATATTTTGAAATATTGATGATAAAGGATATTTTATTTTGAATTAATCAATTTGATATTCTGCAAAGGATAGAAGATATGTTAATGATTAAATATATTTAAATATATTAATTTATATTTAGTAGATATATAGTGAAGGTATATATCCATTTGAAAGAATAAATAATATTTTATCTTATTTTATTCTGTTGTTTGCAAATTGGGTATTATTAGTGTTTTAAAATAAATAATTAGTATGTGTAGAAAATGTATAGAGAAATATATTTTTTAATAGAAATAATTACTTGATTTAAAAAGGAAATGGTTATTTTGTTAATATGATTGAAGAAAATATATTGAGATGTATATATATATCCATGAGTATTTTCAATCAGTATTTACCTTATTTTATTTAAGTGCATGTAATTTAGCTTTGCATGAAGAGTTTAAAAGATAAGTTTTGAATGTATGGTCAAAATTGATAAGGAAAAAGATATTTAAATATATTGAAGAATTATAGAAATATTTATATTTGAATGTTTATTTTAATTAATGAAATTTAATTAGAAACAATATGAATGCCTGGTCAAATAGATAAGCCAAAAGATATTTTTATACATTGATGAAAGTGCATGTTTTTAATTGGATAGTTGATGAGACATAGATTCCAGATAGAAAATTGGAAAAGATTGTTTGCAATAGTGTTAGGTTGCATTAGAAGTAAATTTAGGAACTATCTCTATTGAAAAAGGCAAATAGTTATTATGTTTTATTTCCATAGAACAAATTAATCGTTGTGATTGGAATATTAAAGAATCTATATAATTGAGTTTATTAATATATATGTTTGGTGTATATATAATATGGAGCATGTAAAATATGTTAAGGGTAAATTCATTATCGTATTTCGTTTTTATAAGATGTATGCAATGTATTATTGAATAGAGATTTAAAAATGGATTGATTAGTGTATATGAAAAATGGATAGAGAAACAATATGTTATTATATTAAAGTGATTGAATGTGTTAAATAGAAAATTGAATGAGATGTAAGATTTGGTTAGGAAATGGAAACAGTTTACTTACATTGATTTGTGTCAATTTAAAAGTAAATTAAGAAGTTGTTTTATTGATGAGACAATCAATTATGTTACTTATTAATTTCTATTTAGATTAATTGAATCATTGTGATTGGATTATGAAAGAGGTATGGATTTAGTATATCCAAAAGTAGTATCTTTCTCATGATTATCTTAAAGGATTTAATTCTTTGTATTCAGTAAAGGGAAGTACGTTTAATTGTTTTAGATTTCCAATAATGAAAAGGGAAATAGGGGTTATGATTATTTTAGATGATCTACTTATCATGTCTTTGACTTTTTTCAACACTACCTATTGAATGAGTATGGATTTAGAAAATCCAAATATTAGATTTGATTGATGACTTGAATGCTTTTGTTGCTATGTCGTCAAGTTGCATTGTTGGTTTTGGGATTTAGTGTTAGTCCTAAATTATAAGCCTTCCAGAAGAACTTAGAGGATAAGGGTTGTTGGATCTTTATGCCATACAGTTGTTTTCCCTTGGGTAGTGCATGGCGTCTTTTCAGTTTTACCCAGTTTTCATGAACGGGGATGTTTGCACCTCCTTGGTTAGGAGCGGATTGTGGGATCCGTGTCTCCTTGTATGGAGTGACCTTGTTATGTGGTTTCATCTTGTTGCCTCCTGTGAAAGGAGTGGACTATGTGTTGTTGCCTCCAAGATATTTGGAGTGAGATCTTTTGTACCTCCTGTGAAAGGAGTGGACTATGTGATTGTTGCCTCCAAGATGTTTGGAGTGAGTTTCTAGTATTTGTATCCTCCTTGTGTTGGAGTGGATTATGATGCCTAGTTGGTATGCACTTATGGTTCCCTTGGTGGATTGTTTGAGTGTGTGTTGTCGAATAGAAGAGTGGCTTCTGTTAGGCGCCAGAGCCCAAAGAGGTAAACTGGATAACCTTCAGGAGTGATTTAAACAAGTGATAATTAAAATAATGTACTTAGAAGATTAGGACTAACTTCTCACATTAATCAAGATAATTTAATCCTCACTCATAAACACAAGGGCTTGTTTAGACTTGGGATGAGTGAGAAGGCCTAGAATGGCAAGATCAACCATCTTGCTCTTGCGAGAGGTAGTTGATTCCGCATGAGTGAGTATGAGTGCCGGGATTTGGTTGAGGCCACCAGGATTACTTGTGCCGGAGCCTATGAAGAATGCCCAGAGGAGATCTCATAACAAACCTTGCGATGACACTCTATCTAGGACAATTGTTGTTAATTATTTTATGTGTATGGTTATTTGAACATACTTGATCTACTTTATATCTGGAAGCAATGTGACCTATGTCAGTGATGTTGGAGTTGTACTTGCATTGTACTTGATTTTTACATGTATTGTATTTTATTTGTACTTATGTTGTACTTGAGTTGTACTTGATTCGTACTTGTATGGTGAATGAGTTGTACTTGTTGATGACATTTATTTGGTTATGTCAATTTGAGTTAATATGAGTCTGCCTTTGGTTAGAGGTAGTAGAATCTTTGTCCATGTTACTTTGTTACTATCTCCTAGCATGGGGGGTGGGCCTTTGGGTACCACATTGGTAGGGTGGAACATGCACCAAAACCGTTGGGTCCCCATCGATCTTCAGTACTTGGTGGCGAGACATCCAGATGGACAGCTCGCGGTTCTTGTTGTATTATCTTGCATTGTAATATTTTAATTTGTATAAGTTATTTTATCCCTCTTATGATTATGAGGTGGAATTTTGTAATTGTAACTTTGAGTACTATTGCCTCATTCTGGGAATGAGTGATGTATCTATTGGATTAAGATAATGTTTATGAGATTGTATCTAGGTTGATTATCTTATTATGTTATGTGGTATTCTTATGATATATGATGTTTATATCATAAAGTTCATAAGGCTATGGTTATAAGTAATATGTATGTGTGGGTTTAAGTAATCCTAACCTTGTAGCCTTAGAGGTTGTTGTTAACTAGTAAGTGAATGTGTATGTTAAATGCACTTTAAAAAAAAAAAAATTGGTTCGCTTATGATGTTAATTGCAACTTCCTTTAGGGTTACTTGGCAGGGCATTACAGGTGTCCCTGAGAAGAACTCTTGCAGCGTTTGCTTAAGCTTGGGAACATGTAGATATCATTCCACTACACAGAATGAACCAGTATTGATTCTATTCTCTCTCTTGAATGTTTTCGTGTTGTATATTTTAAATGAAAAACGATTTTCCAAATCATCTTGGAACTTACGATTTCTCCCCATTAGTTTGTAAGAGGTAAAGTTGAAATGTTTTTCGTTGTATACACTAATGTGAATATTCCTCTACATTACACTCTGTTTAGAAATCTGAGTATAGGTTTAATTTTTAATTTAAAAGTTAAATTTGCAAACATGATAATCCAGGATTAATATCTCATTTTCTCCTTTCCCACTTATCTTTGTTATTTAAAGATAATAGCTATCTTCTTGTTTAAGAAAATTTGGTTGCAGGCAGGGTCGTTTGAGCTCCTTTGGGGTATTGTTTTGTTTCTATAACTGTGAGGTTTGCATAAAGCAATATGTTTGAAGGCAGGCTGTGGAAAAGAAATTAGAGGTTGAAACATAAGATGACAACATGCCCACTGTTTATTAAAAAAAAAAAAAAAAAATCCCAACTATATCTACAGTTTCTAATGCTTTCATGTCCATTCACTCTGCCCTAATATGTTCAACAACATTATAAAAATAAATTATAGTTGTGTTAAAGTTATATAAATAGAATTGTCTTACTTATTGTTGTGAAATCTCAATGTAGAATCTTTTCTATTTTCTAACTTGTTTTTTTTTTATATTTGCTTTTTAAATTGAAAAGTAAAGAAAAAATTGTCTAGAAGATCTATTAAACATATATTTGGGTTGTGCTTTATTCAAGCAAGGGTGAAGTTTTGGAGAAACAAAAAGAGAAGGTGCATGGTGAAGGACACAAAATGAGAATTATTCTTAAGGATATAGATGGTATTACATATATTTCATTTTTATGTTTACTAATTATTATTTAAGATATAATTACTTTTAATAAAAATTGTGTGAACATTTTCAATAGATGTTTAAGATTAAATTTCATGATTTATTATTAAGAAAAAAAAAAGGATAACAAATCGTAATGTTTGAATTCAAAAATAATAATTTAAAACTACATATAATTTAATTATTATGAACTGTTAAAATATTATACTTTTACTTAACTATTCTTTTTATTTAATATTTTTTTTATTTTAATATAATTTCTCATAGTAATTAAACTAAGAATGTTTCATAATTTTTAATAATTAATCTTATTATAACAACCTTTCATAATCCTTTTTATTTGATATAGTTGGCTGATTTTCTTTTAATAAATTAATTCTAATATGTTAATTTTAATTAGACTCATTATGTTTTGTGTTGTCTCTTCTCTCTCCTTTCCTAACTCCTCATCTATTTATCTTTACAAGTGTGTTTCTAATTTTTCACTCTCTTATTCCTTATGCTCCACACTGTGATGATGGATCATGGAATATGATCCGAAACATTGATGCAAAAAAGATTACACACAATTATAATCCCAAAGTCTCACCACTAATTGAATAATAGTTTTTATCTCTTTTATACTGAAAAATAATATAATTGTATTATTTTTAATAATAAAAATTAACTCTATCCTTAATGGTCTTTACAAGCTTCCATATGTAAGAAGAGTTTATGCTGGCCAAAGTATCTAAGCAAAAAGTTTTAATTCTTTCTTGGCCAAAATATGTGAGAAACTATTTATTGATTTTTTCTACCAAGTTTTATTCCTCGGTGCTCATTCACGGCTTAAAGAACCCTCGAAAATCAAATTTTATTCCTCGTCGACAACCTTTGAAAATCAAATTTTATTCCTGTAATCGAAAACCCTTGAAAATCAGATTTTATTCCTGTAGTCGAGGTACCCTTATACTGTAGTACCGTGCAGTATGTATAAAGTGATCTCAAAAAGTCTAGCTTTTACGCTAAATTTCCTTATTTTCAGTTGCCCTACGCTAAAATACAACACTGAAAAATATGCCCTAGATATTTAGCCAAGAAAGACGACGTATACTAGAGTGCTAAAGTGTTCTCAACTTCATCTCAACAGTTGTCAGCATTTCTCAAGTTCGAACAGCTGTCAAACAGAATTTGTTCATGCCACCTATGGTTAAAAAGTTTATTCCTTGCTACTTTTTATTTGTCTATCTCAAACACCTAAAACCGTTGTGTGGTGAATAACACAGAAAAAAAAGAAAGGCAGGAAAAGAAGGAAGCTGAAGGACTAAAGCAGGAGATAAGTGAGAAACGTTCAGGGAATTCTCCAGAACACTGCTTTCTCGGCTCTTACGTATGCTATGGAGGACCAGATGAGTATTATAAAAGTGTCGAACAAAGAAAGGATAATATAAGTAAGGTAAGATCGCAGCTTTTCTTTTTGAAAATCTGAAATTTACATATTAAAGTCTACTAGACTATTACTAATCTTAATAGTTTAGTGGGATTATAATAAAGATACATATTAATTAAAAGTTTTATCATTTATACTCAGTTACCCTCCATTTAGGAATGGAGGTTGAGAAAGAAATTTAAAAGAAACATTAAGACAAACAATTTGTAGAATTTATGTTAGATTGCTTTTCTAAAATATAAAAATAATAATTAATCTTCTCAATTATAAAATATTTATTTATTTGTTAATTCAATATTTTCTCTCAGTTTGAAATGGAAGTAAAAAAACTGGAAGAGGCAGCTGACCCATCTAACCTTGAATGTACAAAAAGAGGGAATTGGTGGCAAGGTAAGGTAAAATGTGGCAGAGAGTAATACAAATGCCCACTAAAATGTGGGGATGCTATTGATTATATATATATGCTTAGTATTTTTTTACAGCAACCGATGTTTTAAATGAAGAGTTATCATTTGGTTGTTATAGGTTCCCTTTACTACTGAAATTATGGAAGGTCTTAATTCCAGTTTCTTCCACGAATTTAAGGTAGTTTTACTGTACAGTTTATATACTTTCTTAAATGTTGTCGATTGGCTGAATAATTGAATATCCAGATGGCTGAATTATTTGTTGATAATAATGTTCTTGAATATTGTTAAATTTGACTGAGTGAAAGTTCTTTCTCTGCTTGCCAGGTAATTGGTACAATGGTAAAGATGGCAAAATTAATTGAGTGGATTTGGTGTGGATATGATGCCTATGTGTTTATCTTTTAAGAGCATATAAGTGCGTATAAGATAAGAAACTCAGTACAGCTAGAAGTTTCTGCAGATAAATAAAGTGGAATCTCATACCAATGCTTTTATCTTAAAGTACAATCATCTACTTTTCAAGTTACCTGTGCTTTGAGGAGCAGAGCTTACATGGTTGTCACGGCTCTATCAAATTTTCTATGTACATGTAGTTGTATATTATTGTTTAGTTTTTTAAAATAAAATAAAATAATCTAATAGTGCTATCAGGATTCAATCGTGTAGTTTTCGAGTCAAACTCATTGACCCATGATTCATGAGTAGTGGTTCACAAGAACCCATCTCTCATGATAATGAATGGTCCAGGAGATGCAATGAGTGCTAAGTGGACCATTCATTATCATGAGAGATGGGTTGTTGTGAACCACTGCTCATGAATCATGGGTCAATGAGTTTGACTCGAAAACTACACGGTTGAATCGTGATAGCAATATCATAATTTGACATGCTGTGGAAGAAACCTCCTACTTATTAATCTAATAGTTTTAAATGATTTATAAGAGCAGTTGTAAAATGTCAAGAGAAAAAATAGCAATAAAGGTAATAATTTCTCTAAGAAATCTTAAATTGGAAGAAAGAAAAAACTAGTCCATAATGTAAAATTATGATAAATTATATATTTTAAAATTAGACTAATTTAAATTTATATTCTAATAAAATCAATGCATTATTCTTATAAGAGGCATATGATAAGATTTGAATAGCATAAATATTATATTCATAGTAACTGTTCACAATTTTTATTATAATGTAAAATATGTTAGAGTAAAGTAAAATGTTTTCTTTTTCCTTCTAACTTTGATGATACACATAAACTAAAGATTTCACTCTTGTTATATATATATTCTGGAATGGTTCCCTTAGAAAGCATGTTATGTACCTATTTGCATGGTCACCTATAGTGTGCATCTTGACAATATTCAAAACTTCACTAAAGGATCCTTCCCATTTCACTTTTTTGAGGACAATTATGTTGATGTTGTTCTAAAAAATAATCACTAGTTTTTTCATAACTATTTTCATGGTTTCTCTCCATGGACCTGATACTTTGTCTTTTATTAGCATCGTTATTTCTAATTCATGGATTGAACTAAATTTTGTTGCATTCTCTTACCTTGTTGGTGCCTTTTGAACAAGCTTGATTCCTCCACAATGTTATTTAATTGTATTGAGGCTACAATTTTTTATTTTAGCCATTTTAAAATATAGGTATATGTCAAGATCTTGACCTTTCTAAAAGTACTAAAAATCCTATTAATATCTAGATGGCTTGTATAACATGTAGATAGTATTGCAAATCAAGATTCTTAATCCTTGTTTTACATACCAATCTAAACACAAGATTAGGTATTTTCATTTCATTATACCCCAAGCAAAACCGATTCTAAGCCTATGAGGATGAACCTTTGGTCAAGAATGATGAAGGGTTTTCCATGGTGGTAAATCATTAAAAAGACAAAGTAATGGTCCCAAAAGCTTCATTACTCCTACCAATAGATGAGGGTCTATCCCTCATGCAAATGGAGGATTATTCATCCCACTTGTTAATAGTTACTATATAGCTAAATTTATTTTTACAAACTCCATTCTTCTTGTTAAATAATTATTTCAAGTTCAATGTCACTAGTATGCCTTAAAAAGTTCTCTCTTTGTAGAAAAACAATACTCCTACTTAAGAGCATAAATTCATCATACTTTAATCCTCTTCCAAGGTATCTTCTATGTGATTTCAAAATTGACTTCAAGGAATAGAGGAAAAAGAGTATGTTAATTAGAAGCAACAAAGTGAACCCTACAATAGAACAACTATGACTGGGAGAAGTTAACCCCCCCTACAACCTAGTAAGAATTCACTTAATTCGTTATTTTACCCTTCATGGAAAATATGCAACAATACATGGTTATGATTTTCCTCTTTTAAATCATGTTTGTCACAAGAAGTGGATTAATGTTTTGTTTTACATGCTTTCATCCCTAACATCTTGTATTGCAAAAGGAGCTTCACTACCCCTACATCAAGGTTTAATTTTTCCCTCTAAAAATTTTTGCATGCTGCTACCCCCCAACCAAACCCTGCCCCCATTTTCCCCCCTGTTAATTTATCAAGCTCTTTAAAAATAACATGTGGTCTTCCCCTAAAGCCACCCCTTCGAGCTCAATGTATAAATCCAAGAAAGGGTTTCCCCCTTTGGTCACGTCTCCAAATCCCTCTTTTGTGTCTCCCATGCAGGCTATTACCACTTAGAAAATAATTTTCCCTCCTCCTCTTAAGAATACTAAAAATATGAAGGGGGAACCATTTGGATTTATAATCATTGATATTGGGAATGACCTAGAGCCTTGCCTAGTGGGCTTGAATAGTAGAAGGTCCAGTCAAAGTTGGCCTGCCAGTCTAGCTAACTTATAAGAAAAATAAATAAAGGAAAGGATACTAAAGGGAAAAATTTAGTGCTTCATGATGAGGGTTTGGCTGACTTGGACGATGATCTCCTTCTTGAATTTGAGGATGATAGTCAAGATAACACAAATTTGGAGGAATAAGAATAGGAATTTTTTATTGAAAAGAATCATGAGGATTCAAAAGGACTTGATTGGGAGCAGGAATTTGTTAAGAAATACCTTAAGGAGAAGATAGAGGAAATGGAAAATGAAAAAGGAATACACAACGAACTTGAGGAAAATATGGAAGAAAAATCGAAGGAAAGGACTAATTTCTCCTTTAATTATTTTCTTGAAGGAGATGGTGAGACCACAAGAAACAAGATTTCTTCCCTCGAGGAAGATGTTGGAAATATTACAACTATCATGGATGGGATCATGCAACATACAATTTCAGGTATGGTGTCTAGTAAGTCCAAGACAAGGAAAATTAAGAGGAAAATTGGGAAAGAGTAGGAGGAGATGACTCAGAGGAATTGAGTTACTGATTTTGTTAACTAAAATGACTAGAAAATGACCATGGACATGCTAAAGACAAATTGGGATATCATTATCTCTTTTTTTTTTTCTTTGTTGTCTTTTTTGTTTTAACTTCATTTTGGCTTGTGTGTTTGCTTCTACTAATTTTTGTCTTTGGTTATTTGAGTTGTGTGTGCCTCCTTTTGACATTTTTTGGATGATTGGACTTGTTGGCCTTTGTCTCTCTACTTATTTGTCTTAAACTCTTGGGTTTAGGGGCCCTTCACTTGCTTTTAATATAAAAAACAAGGTGAACCCAAATAAGCGAGTCCCACTGAAGGAACATGAAAAAACTAGTTGGGGAGAAATAAAATTATGAAACATCACCATTTAAAGATAATTACAAAATACCTTTAGAAATACCTTCAAATGATGGTCCCTCCAATTTTAATATTTTAATTTTTTTCATGCAAGGGAGGTAGCTTCAAATGAAGGTCCTTGTACACTATTGTTTGAAGGTTTTTTCATAGAAAGGTCCTTTGATGAAACAAAATTGGATTTCCCTTTCTATCTTAGTGTTCATATCTGGACCAAAATATTATGTCTAGGTCCTAGGTTGGACTAGCAAATTGAATTAGCATGACAAGATAATTTGTAGGATCATAGCTATTATAATGATTTATCTAGCAAGGATAATTCCTAATATATTTAATTTGATGATAATATTTATTTACATTTTTAAGTGAATATAGATTTTTATCAAACATCATGATATTTGTTTCACACATCTGGAAAAAAAGAATAATAGAGAAAAATAATAGCACAAGAGATATTGATGCCATTTAAAATAAATAAAATTATTTGGATATATATGAAAAAATTATGCATTATAGAATAAACCTATGTCTAATTTATAATTAATTTCACTATAAAAAATAATAACAAATAAAATATGCATAAAAAATATTAAAAAATATCTATGTACTAGACACTAGTCTTACAAATATGTTTAATAATCTATAATTTCATCCTTTTGTAAAAAAATATATGCATTATGAAATAATTATCACTTTTAAAATATAATGTTAACTATAAAAAAATAAGTTATTAAAACTTACATAAAAAATTTTAGAGACAATTTTTTTAATACATTTAGATTCTATATATGAAATCTCAAAAAATACTACTTCATATCATCTTCAAATTATTAATGGTTTAGTTTTTGATTAAAAAATTAGGGGAAATGACCCTTGAACCTAAACAAAGAACAAGAAATAGGTGAGACGACCAATAGAATAGGAACAATAGAACATCATGACCAAAACTATGAACTAACACCACACACCAAAACGACCTAACCTAGGATGAAACAGCAAAAGGCCTAACAGCTGAGAAACTACCAAACTAGGATGAAGGTGAATGCAATTGACTTGATTTTTTATTGATTATCATGAGATACATTTAAAGGAGGTGGAAACGGTTGATGAGAAACTAGTTAACATCAAAGAAATTGTGGAATCAGTTGATGAGAAATCAGTTAACATCAAAGTAGTTAGAAACAGTTGAACTATAAACTGAATACAACCACATGCAATGTAACATGCTAACATCCCCCCTTATTATATTGTTCCTACAAATGTATCCCCTAAAATCTCTTATTCACTTTGCCAAGGGACCCCCCTTAAGGATTACATAACAAAACTTGTTGAATACAAAATGTATATACATCTTTGTGAAAATATTCCTTGAAGAAATAAATCTTGAATCAGGTGGATCTCCATCAAGTTGTCTCTTAACCCTCATTAACCCCCTAGCCGAATTCCTGAGTTCTTCCTCCCATGAACTCCCAAATTATAGATTCCTAGAATTATTCAACAACAATCCATATTGAGCACTCCAAACACATGGCTCCATCAAGTTGTCTGATGAACCTTGTAAGGGTATAGCTCAGATCACATCCTCGAGTGTTGTCTGAAAAACCATCCATATTAAGCTCTTCGCAAAACCCCTTACCTATCTCCAAAAATAAAACTTCTCAATATATGTATTCTTCAAATTCATCAGCAACAACAAGGAAAAGAAAAAAATTAAAGCAAAAAATGCTTCTCATGCAAAGCATCATCTCAAAAAAATAAGCTAACTTGAGATGATGGAAATTCCACCATCCTCCAGTTCCATCAACCTTCAATATGATCTTCTTACACTTTATCCATTTAATATCGTAGATGAGTCTTTGGAGGCCTCATTAGGAGTAACAAAGATGGCCACAAAAGTCCAAGTGTAACTATTTGAAGATCCAATGGAAAAATTGATAAACACATCTACAAGAGGCTCAACAATTGTTTTAATGTTTTGAAATACACTTTTCCAAGCATTGGTAGTGTGGCAATGGAAATTGCACTCCCTTGCTTAATTTGGACCTATTTTGGTACTCTTACATTAAATACCCTTTAAAATCATCATTAATAGGCCCCTAAGACCCTTTATTTCAGATCTCGAGGCTTATTTCAACTAAAAACCTTACAAAATCCACAAAAGCATCAAAAACTCTAAGAACCCACCCCAAAAATCTGGGGTGGGACTCATACACCACTTCTAGGATATGAGTCCCCTAGGTGTGACCCATATGCCAAGAGTGGTGTATGAGTCCTATTTGGGGTCTTTTTAGGGTTTGAGTGCGAAATTCAAGTTTTTAATTCAAATTTTTAGTTGATGTCGATTTTTGAGATCTAAATAACTATAAATTAGGTGTATTGCCTATATAAGAAGGCTTCTAAAGTCATTTTTCATCTAAGCAACAATCTAGAAGAGCAATTTAAAGATCCAATCATTCAAGAACATTCAAGCATTCTTCACAAGAGCATTCAAGAACAAGTAATCAACAAAGTTGAAGCCTTGGAGCAACATTACAGTGTATTTTTAGGTCTTCAATCTCACTTTCATTCAAGATCTATCATTTTCAAAGGATGATTATGGTTGCCTATGGTGAATCATGATGGATTCTAGGTTGGAGAGATACAACTAGGCATCAAGCCAAGCTTAATGACTTGTTTCCTAAGTGATCCCATCCTCCATTATAACTCTACATTAAACCTAAGGAAGGTAGATGCATTATTAGGCCTCATTTGGGGCTATTAGAGATCTCTCAAAGTGAGGAATTCATCTTCATTCATCTTCATGCATCTCATTCTAGCACAATAGAATAGGGTTGCATTGAATTTCAAATTTCCTAATCTTAGTCACACTTAAAGTTAGGGTTTATGTTCCTATTTACATTCATGATTCATTATTTCTATCAAGGTTTAATGACCAAACTAGGGGTTTGACCGAGGAAAACCCCCATAAGCCAATCAACAATGTATTTTGTTTTGTAGGTATTTTTACAAGTTCAGATCTAGAAATCAGTTCAGAAGGGAAGAGCAATAATTGGAGCACATATTTGAACTTTTAATTCTCAAAAAAGTGGAATGGGATTGATAAGCCAAAAGTGGTGTATGAGTCCCACTACAAACATTTTTTTAGATTTTTACAGATCTTGAATCCACAATACTAGAAACTTGTTCTTGCCTAGAAACCCTAATCTGGGAATAAATCACCCAATCTATCATATGATTCCTAGTCAATATTAAAATTAGTGTTTTCAACATTTGATAGCTTAATCCAGTCCTCAGTAGGTTTCCAAGTGCACACCGTTCATCTCTCAACTTTTTGTTCTATTTTGCATGCTCTTTTAGGTCATCTAGTGAAATATTGCATTGCATTAGGTTTAACCATTAGATCTTGCATTTCATTAGTCTTTCCAAGCCCTAACTTTTTAGTAAACCCCTCTTTAGTTTATAATTAGACCCTAAGACAACCCTATTGCAAGATCCATTTCCCCTTTCTTCATTGGATTGAGATTTCTAGGGGTTTCCTTCAATGAATGATTGTGAAATGTGTTGTTCTATATCCTAAACCATAAAGAAATCCATTTCCATTTTTTTATTTTGGTGAACCTACATTTAGAACATCTTAATTTTGAATTTGCATTGCATCATCATCCTAGATCTTTCTTGCATTAACATTGCATTACATTTTGAATTAGTTAATTGGTATTCTAGTGTTTCTAAATCTTACATTAGTGAAAGTACATATAGGTTGCAGTTTTTTATCTTGCATCATTGAAAATCATCTAAAACTTGAATTTGCATTTAGTCTATAGATCATATAAAATAAAAAGCGTAAAAATAATTTAAATTGTTTTGAAATTTTTGAAAAAAACCCTCATTATGACTCGTACGCCCCTCTAGGTGATTTAGTCCTAGTGCAGAAGTTTCTAGCATTGAATCCTTCATTTTGTGTTTTTGTTTGTTGTTGTTAGATACCAATTTCAATTTATAGAGTTTTTGTTACATTCAAATCATTAGAGTTAGCATAGTTTACATTCATTGTAACTTTGGATAGAATTAGATTCTTATACTTTTCATTTTCAGCATTAGTTCATAGTTCAATTAGATTAGATTACATTTGGTAGTCATTAGATAATAAAACCAAAAACACCTAAAAATAAATGAACCACTTGCAGAAAGCATAGTTATTTGAGTATGTCAAATCTATTTTTCAAAGTTAACCTAACCCTCAATCCTTTTAGTAGTGACGACTTTGACATGTTAGATGAATCCCTTGAGGAGTTCATCTCACAAGGTTCATCCACTAAGGCTTGTCATTACAAACTAAAACCGAGAGAAGTTAATGTCATTCAACCTCAACTTATCCTTTATCCACCTCCACACAAACCTAAAACTCAAAACAAACCTATTTACACCCTTGAACCACCTTGTTGATGGTCAAAATAGCACAACAACGTTAAACATAATATTTCTACTCTATTTATTCTGGAAGAGATAACTAATCTAAAACCACCTATCTCCCAAGGTCTTTGGAGTTTATTCTCAATTGTGTTGTTTCATTCAGTAGTCCATGCAACCATAATATTCAAGGGACATGCTAGTAAAAAGGACACAAATTGCATGATGTGAACTAATATAACATTTGGGGGTGTAAAATAAATTGAAAAATATAGATCAAAGCATAGAAAAGAAAATCATAAATGTAAACTCCTTTTAATTTAGACATATAAATTTCACAATGAGCCCTTCAAGTAACCAAGAAACTATAAAATGATATAATCCATAGACTATTCTACACCACTATATGCATTCACAATGCTAATTTAAAACATACAACCATTAAACCTCAACAATTAGACAAGAAAACATTGCTAGCTCATCATTAATTCACATATCAACAAACATAAAAGAATTCCATTTACAAATAATCTAATCAAATAACTTTAAATTTAGAGTCTTCTACTGATTCACATCAAATAAGAAACACTTATGCACAACATTCACTAGCATATGAATTTTCTATGATTCATCAACATTACCATTGAACAATATTCTAGAAATAACATGACTTGTATTGAAACAAAAACTTTGTAAAGAAAATGTATCCAAGTGTATTTTGCATAAACTATAAAAAACTTCTAAAACTATAAAAACTATTTCTTAAGTCTCCTCTAGGTGGCTAATATTGCTTCAATGAGTTGACCTTTACAAAATGGAGAGAAATTGTATATATAAACATATCTAGCACTAATCTCTCTCATCACAACCAAGATCCACAAATCATGTGCTAATTGGAATAATCAAAGAAGAGTCTTCATCCTGATTTTTCAGTTGTTGATTAGAGACTCCTTTTCAAAACTTGCATCCAAGAAGGGATAGGAAAACTTGTTGAAATCTCTATTTGTGAACTCATGTCATATAACCCAAGAAAATAGGAGAGGGAGACTGTCTAGTTAAGCGTATCTCCTTGATGTTGATCTGTCAAGAGAGCCTGTGTGTAGCAACTTTAACTCTACATTTTTTGCTCCTCCATATACTCATCATAACTAGTGATTACCTATTGAAGCATATCTATATCAAGCCCATTCACCTAGTTATCTTCAAACTTTATCCTTGCTAACTCAGAAGAGGAAAATTATTTCATATCCTTAAGCTTGATGAGTTCCCTCCTAGCAGCCTTGACTTCTTGCTTGGCATCCATGAGACTATCCATTAAAATATCATCATTATCACCCCCTTTCTGCATCATTTCTTCAAACCTACCACTCCATCTTTCCTTGAGTTTATAAAGGAGGAGGCCATCTGTTTCAAGAATATCATCATTGACAAGTATAGTAATACTTTCTCCTAATTCTTCAATTTTCTCATTAAGATCTTTTTCGGCCTGTTGCACCTCATTCCTGTGAGTCAAAATGAATGAAAACCTAAATATGATGATGTTGATGGTATTTTCCACAAAATCTACATTGTCTTCTTCCAAGATAGATTGCTCCAGCAAGGTTTACTTGGGTATCTTATTATTATCCTTTTGTTTCCTCCAATGCCCTGCATATTCTTCCTCTTGTTTCTCAAGTGTTTCCACATCTGTAACCATGTCATTAACCAATTCCAATGATTATTTATGAATGTTGAAACTTTCAACAAGAAAATATTTGAATTCATGGTTCAACTTATTAATCCATCTATCCATCATTTGTACCTTGTTCCTCATTTAAATTAAACTATCAACATCTTTATTCTTCAATAGAATAGGTGTCTCTAGAGCATCCGTCTATGAGGAAATAAGAGAAGATAAGTCCTTCAAGAATTTATGAAATTGATCAACTTGGGACTTATGCTCATCTTTTTTCTGCTTGTCCTAGATCATTCTTGACTTGGTAGAAGAAGCCACAATATCAATCAAGTTCATCTATTGATTTCTTGTGGGCTTTCCTAGACTAATAGTGCCTAATTGGTAATCCCCTATTTGCATATCCTTCTTATCTTTTTCAACCATAGGGATATCACATTCAACCACAATCTCTCCAACATCTGTTAACCTTATGGAATGAAGAAACCTGGCTCTCTTCTTTGGCCTCTCCTTCTCCATTTCCTTTTTGGAATCCTCCCAATCAAGAGGTTGTGGTTGCACTGTCTGCTTCTTCTCAAGATTGAGATTTACCCATGTAGGATCAACAAGGGGAGTCATTACCTATGTATAAGAGGTGGCAGGAGAAATAGGTTTCCAAATTGCTTCCTTAGGTTGGGATTGAACCTCTTTTTGTTTCTCTTTCTCTACTTTCTCCTTTCCCAATATGTCAGCTTGAGCCTTTACTTTTCTTTCTTGTTTAGCTTTGGCTAGCCATTCTTTTTCTAATCTTCTTTCCTCCAATAGATGACCTTTTTGTTTTTCTAACTCCCCTACCCTATCCCATGGTTTAGAGGCTTCTTGATCAATTTTGGCTTGTTCTTCTGCTTCCTTCCTTTTTAACTCCAATTCTTCCTCATCCTTCTTCCTTCGAGCCTCCTCAACTGCTTCAAACTTAGCCCGAAGGGCTTCTCTTTCTCTTCTTTGTTGGGCCTTCTCTTCTTCCATCTCATGAACCCTTTGAAGCAAGGCTAACTTGTCTATCTTCCTTAGCCTTTTTCTCAACTTACCATTATTTTAATAGTAGATCCTCCTTCTCCTTTTGTTCCTTGGCCAACCCTTCAACTTTTGCAACGACCTCCAACTCATGTTGTTTAGCATGTAGATCAACCTTGGCCTTGATATCTAATTCTTGTTGTTGTTTCACTACTTCCTCAGCTTGTGCATTAGCATCAACTTCTTTTTTGGAATCTTCAAACAACTTCCACTAATCTTCTGGGGTAAGAACATGCTCTTCCTCAACATTTTGAGCTGATACATCTATAACAATATCATCATTGGAATGTGTTTCTTCTAAATCTGTGTCAATATCATGAATTTCAACCTCAACCCCTTTTCCCTTCAGTGTTTATGCTTCCTCATGAATACTACCTATGGGTACTTATTCACTAGCTTCTTGAGTGAGGGGAGGTTGAAAAGAGGAACCTGCCCCAAGTGTTGAGGTCTCCATTCCTTGTGCTTCAGGAGATTCTTCTGCAAGTATCTCAGGAATAATATCCCCTCCAAAAATGGGAGGAGGATACTCCAATTATTCTTTGGGGGCTGCTCTCCTTTTGGTTCTTTGATAACCCTTAGTTGCCCCTACTTTTGTCTTCTTTTAACCCTGATATTTTGGCTCCTTTATAATTTGGATCACCCATTGCATGCTTCTATCCAATACAGTCCTAGAAATATGATTGATGTCAATCGATTCCTCCTCCTCTTCCATTAATTCTTCAGGTTGTGCCTTAGCATCAACTTCTTTTTTGGAATCTTCAAACAACTTCCAATAATCTTGTGGGGTAAGAACATGATCTTCCTCAACATTTTGAGCTGATACATCTTTAACAATATCATCATCGAAATGTGTTTCTTTTGAATCTTTATTTCTTCTAAATCTGTGCCAATATCATGAATTTCAAACTCAACCACTTTTCCATTCAGTGTTTATGCTTCCTCATGAAGACTACCTACTATTACTTCTTCACTAGGTTCTTGAGTGAGGGGAGGTTGAAAAGAGGAACATCATACTCATCTTGAAAATCCCACTAAAAATCTTCTAACAAATTATAATGCTTCTCAAACACATTTAAGAAGAAACCTATTCATTCTACCCTTTGGGTAAAAATGCTTTTGAGATGTGTAGAGTCCCAACTTGAAGTGGATCAACTCTTCAGAAACTTCTTTTGCAGCCACATTGTGAAGACAACAGTATTCTCCCAACTTCATGGGAAACTTATGGCACCCAAGTTTGTGCTTGATGTTGAATTTGGCATTAACTCCCAATGCTTGATATATAAACTCCATGAGGACCATTCTATCAGTGCAACACTGTGGAAGTAGGTGAGTATGTCCATCAAACCCTGCTAACCTGAAGTAGGTGAACTTGGGTTATTGGATATACCAATATCCCCATTGTGCAATGAACACCATGGCATCCCTACTTAATCTAAAACCAGCATCATTGGTCAATCGATTGATATTAACATACAAAAATGCATCATTAACTCTCCTATAGTGTTCTTCTGATGTCTGCAAAGTTAGTTGATCATAATGGTTCCATACATTTTGTTGTCCAGGAGCTTCTCCCAACACTCCTACTACATTAAAACCTAGGAAGATACCCATCCTTGCAACTACATAAATGATAGAAGAGGTCATATAAAAGGTCTTTGTTTCCCTAAAATTTATCATCTGATTGTGCAAAGTGTCAGACAAAATCATACACCAATCAAATTTATGCCTGCCATCAAAGATAGCTTCAATGAATGGGAACATCCACTCCTTGAAGTATGTAGAGTCATTTTTCCCAAACACTCTAGAGAGCATCAGGATTAGGTTACCAACTTCCTTCTTGAAATCTCCCCTTTTGGGTTGGTTAGGCATCTTATTTAAGGATTTATTTTTATTTCTTAACCGTTTCTTATTCATGTGGTTCTTGTTGACATCTTTGTTCTCATTGAATATTTTCTATGCATCTGCCTCTATCAAAAACCTTGGATTCTTTGGAGCAGGTGCACTAAACATGGGTCTCATCATTTGTAGGGATAAGTCGATTATGACATTCCCTTGCTGATCCATGCATTGTCTTGACACTAAATTATAGGCTCATGTTGTAGCTAAGATAAGCTCTAGGCATTGGACTAATAGAGGAAAGAATGTGACATGAGCAATTCCAGATTGAACTATCCTTTCTATCCTCCCAATAACTTGTTCTAAGAAGGTTTCTTCAATCAAATCTTTATAATCAAATGTTCCCAAGTTGGTGTTTCTGATGTCTACCCACCCAAAATCTAACTTGTTATCTATGGGAGTGATCATCTGATGTTTAGACCTCAATTTTTATGGCAGTTGTTCTACTTTTATCTTTTTAGGCTTTACTTGCTTGTAACTTTCTGCTACTTGGCCTTCCATCTATGAAGTTCCTCTAGAGGCTCCTAACATCATTCACTTCCTACATGACAACCCAAGATTAGATCCATGGAAAGTATAAAAACCAGTATTAGAGAGCTCACCTTCTATGTTACTTTGTGCTTATTCATGTAGTATTTACATACTTAGCAAAATTAACCACTCACAAGAGGTGGGACCAAGATAGGAACATCACTAGAAAATTCTAAGTATTGTCGGGGTCAAGACCAGAGTCATCATCAGAATCAAGATCAAAATGAATTACATATCAAGATTGGTATCAAATTTAAAACTGGACTCAATACATTAGGAAGTTCCAAATCCCGACCCCATTTTGGCTCTACTTCCACTAGAGTAAAAGATGCTTGATAGACTAAGGTCCATCGAAAGTGGGTTCAAAATTGGATCTGTAGTATTTCAAATAAAATTTTATGGATTAAACCCATTCATGGATCCGACTCCACCCACTATCAAGCACGACGTCATCCTTAGAAAGTTTACCTAAGCACTCATAGTGATTTTAAAGCAAGGTCATATGATGAGACAAGGAGGCTTAAAGTAACAGTACAAACCCATCCCTCATATGACTGAGGAGAAACCAATGAGTAGGGAATAATTTTAAATTAACATTGGGTGCAAAAACCTAGCTTACTTAACCTATTGACTTAGCAAATTAGGGCATCAAAACCCTACACGGAAATCATTGATCCAACATTAGAAAAAGGATGGAAAGGTTGTTTAACTCATCAAAGACCATTAATAACCCTCAAATCCTTCAAAAAACACACCCTAAACCCTAGGGCATGGTGGTATGAACACGACCAAACATGAAAATGACCACGGTGAAAAAAAAACCAAAAAAATACACAAAAGAAATAAAAACAAAGAGTGAATGTAACATCACAACAAAGAACCGAAGATTCATGAGAAATCTCATGAACGCACAAAGAACACCAAGAAAAAACAAGGAAAACAAGAAAAAAAAGTGAAACATTAAGAAGAAGTCCATGTACCTCAAAACGCTACCTAAGAGGCTAATAGTTTATCCAAATCCACATGCAGATGCTTTCTCCTCGACCAAATTGTGATTTTTCTTCTCTATCTAAATTTTGGTTCGTGAAAATAACTCAGACAATAATGATGTGCAAAATAAACCTCAATTAAGTTTTAAAACTTTAGTTTGCACGTGTGAGGAGCCTGCAATTAATGCCATTAATGTGGTTGGTCGAGTGTGAGATCACAGAGAGAATAAGCACACAACTATCGTGCAATAGAAGTAAAGTGGAGAAAATAAGAAATCAGGGGTGAGATCGAGATCAGGACTATCCAAAGAACGTTTACAAAGTTCTTGGTTTGGTTTTGGTTTTGATTCCGGTTCCGCCAAGGACAAATAAAACAATGAAAATAATGAAAGAAAGACAACAAGGAGGAAATGAGAATGGAAGGATCGAACCCAGGACAAAATAGACAAAATACAAAGGCGGAGGCAGAGGCGGGATGGGAACAAAACTTGGAACTTGTAAAAGTTATGAGTTCAAGATCAGTTCCAGATCCAACCTCACAAAAGGAAAACAACACCGACCAAAAATAAAAACACAAAAAAAACAAGCAGGAGTGGGATCGAGACTAAGCTAGGAGATGGAACCAAAGGAAGTTCCAAGTCAAGGTTCGGTTCTGGTCCTAGTTCTTCCGGAGAAAAAGAAAAAAAATAAAGACTTAGCAAAAAAGAACAACTCCTTACTCCCAAACGAAAAGACACAAGGAAAAGAAACAAAGGGGGACCCATTTTTCCCAAAGGAAACAAATGGGTTGGTTATGCAAGGCATAAAAAATGGCGACTCAACTAGAAAAATGGTTTACCCATTTTCAAGATACTGAAGAATTCAGTCACCCAAAACCTCTAGTTTATGAACGTTTTACACTCAAGTGTGACTAGTCATAGCAAACAAGGTTGAGGGTATGTGCAGGATCATGATGGGCCAAAAAGTGGCGATATGTAAGTGATATGATGGCCCTTGTAGCTGACGACTTTATTTTTACCCAAAATTGATGAAATGAAAAGTGTTTTTAAATGAGGTTCTCAGCTTTCCACCAATATAAATTATTATTTACTTTGAATTTAATAAATAATTTTATTCATTTTCTATTTTAATTATGACTAAATTTTGGATTGATAGATTGATTGAAAAACATCTATAGCTTTCAAATGGTATCACATTTTTTGAATCCGAAACATGCGTCACATTCTATGTTTCGCATAATATAGGATTAAAAATAAATTTAAAAAAATCATGAAGTTTTGACCATGTTAAGGTGGTTAGACATGATTTTTAATATTTTTTAAAACTTGTAATAAAAAATTGATAATTAATTATTTACCTAGAAAGAAATTACAAAAAAATATGCATCACATTGGGACATGAGTCCTCTACTTACATCTAAAATCTTATAAAAAATAATTATCATTTATTTGTGGTTAGGATGGTTAGACAGACACCTACTTCTTATTTTTTAAATAAACCTAGTATTTTAGAAACTAAATTCAATTTTCTACAGATTCTATTCTTACATATTTTTGAAATAATATAGATAACGTATTCAAATTTTTTATGTCAAGTTGCCTAACTCTAATTTTCTAAATTTTCATCGCCACTTAAGGGCCTATTTTTTCCATGATGATCCTACACATACCCTTGAGTTGGAATCTCATATGTAAATCACCATTAACAACTTCGAATCTGAGTGTGTGCATATATGGTGCATCTTTTTTCTAGTAAAAACTTCCCTCCTTTTTTAAACAACTATATTCAAGATTCAAGCTATGTGAGTTGAATCCTCTTAATTGTCATGCAATGAAATCCTGGGCATTGCTCTATTGCTAGTCAGTCATCTATAGCATTGACAAAGATACCTCTAGTTCTCTCAAAGTATTTCTCTACTCTTGGTTAGGCGTCCATAGCCTTGGTAGACATACTTGAATTACCCTTCTTGTATTGAGTTTGTCATCATTCAATGATTCTCTCTTCTTTTTTTCTTTAAGCTTTGTTTTCAATACTAAGATATATCAATCTGAAATTTAAGGTTGAGAACTACATTGGATTTCATGGCAGTGCCAAGGTTAAGATTTTTCACCCAAATCTAGAATACAACCACCTAGAGACAAATGAGCTTTTATTTAAAACATATATTTTATCTATTTTGTGACAAATTCAACCATGGTTGATGAGATCTCTTACAATATACTTGTTTGTGTTTAAGCTATCAGACCATTATACAAAAGGAACACAAGTCACAAGATGGGTATGTGAAAGATCATCATGGAAAAAACAGGCCCTTAAGTGGCAATAAAATTCAGAAAAATAAGTGTTAGACAACTTAACATAAAAATTTGAATAAGTTATCTATATTATTTTAAAAATATGTAAGAATAGAATTTGTAGCAAACTGAATGTAGTTTCTGAACTACTAGGGTTATTTAAAAAAAATAAAAATGTATTTGGTGAAAATTTAAAATTTCAATGCAGTAGTACTTAAATTTCAGGGATAAATAAGAATTAGGTGCTTGTTTGAGCACCCTAACCACAATAAAAAGATAATATTTTTTTATAATATTTTAGATATAAGTAAAGGACTCATGTCCCGATGTGATGCATATTTTTTTGTAATTGTTTTCTGAGTAAATAATTAAATATGAATTTTTTATTACAACTTTAAAAAATATAAAAACTCATACATCTAACCACCTTAACTTGGCCAAAAATTCATGAAATTTTTTTTTATTATTTTTAACCTTGTAGTATGCAAATCATAGAATGTGACACATGTTTCATATTCAAAAAATCTTATATTGTTTGAAAGCTATAGATTTTTTTCCATCAGCTTATCAATTAGGACTTTATTCGTAATTCAAATAGAAAATGAATAATAATTATTTATTAAATTCAAAATAAAGCATAATTTATATTGGTGGAAAGCTGAGAATCTCCTTTAAAAACCTTTTTTGTTTCATCAATTTTGGGTAAAAGAAAGTCGTCAGCCACATGGGCCATCATATCACTTACATATCGCCACTTTTTGGCCCATCATGATCCTGCACATACCCAGTTATGAAACAAAAAAAATCAATAGACATACCTGAAAAAATCTCAACCAACTTCTATCCTAGTACCTTCAGTATACTTCAAATAACTTCACCCATCCTTGAATTGGATAAAAAATGAAAACCCCAGAAACAAACAAAACAAAGAAAGAAAGAAAGAAAGAAAACAAAAAGGACAACAACAAACACACAAACCAAAATCAAAAATAATTAATTAGATACTTACTACAAAACTAATCATCAGACCCATTCATGGGCCAAAGTATTGTTTCAGAAATTTCCCGTTGATGGGCAATGGAATAGGTTCTCCTATTAAAGTACTTAAATAGAAAGTGTTTTCACCAAGGCTCTCAACAATCTGATATGGACCCAACCAAAGTCGATCAAATTTATGGTGATCACATTTCCTTTCCTTAGCCTTATCCCACAATAGTACCAAGTCTGATATTCTAAAGGCTTTATTTTTCACTCTCTTGTCAAGCCAACGTTTGACAACAACTTGGTGCTTGGAAAACTATTGTAAGGTAGCATCTCTTTGTTCATCCAAACTCAATAGATTATTAAGCCTGACCTCTATCCTATCATCATTTGAATAAAATTCTTGCATGAACCTGGGAATTGGTATCTGTAAGTGCATAGGAAAGATTGGGTCTTGGCCATATACCAACTTAATGGGGAACTACCTAAGGCAGCTTTAATATGATTTATATCTACCCATAAGGCAAACCTAAGTTGAGTATGCCAGTCCTTAGGGTTACTCTCTAACAACTTCTTAATTACTTCTAACAAATTCTTGTTAGTAGACTCTGCTACTCCATTCCCCTCTGGGTAATAATTAGAAGAATATTTGAACACTATATTATGCTCATATGCCCACTGAATAAATTCTACAGAAGAAAAAGAAGAGCAATTCTCACATACTAGAGAAAATAGTACTCCAAACCTAGTGATGATGCATTCATTGAGAAATTTGATGACCACCTCAATGGTGCTATTCTTTCAAGGCTAGGCTTCAATCCAGCATGTACAATAGTTATTTACTATCAAAATGAACTTATGACCTGCAAATGAATTTGGATTAATTACCACTACAAAATCTAATTCCAATTGGGCAAATGGTTTTACCTCGTATATTGGTTGTAGGGGCATCGTTGGATTGAATTCTCTGGATGCAAAAGTTTGACATGTATGAAATGTACTCACATGTTGATGTGCATCTCAGAAAACATGGGGCCAATAATAGTCTGATTTCAAGATTTGGTGTGCCATGGAATTAGTTGACCCATGTCTAGTACTGTGTCTGCCATGGAATTTTGTAATGGCATGTTTTGCTTGTTGTTGATCAAGGTAGCATATATAAATACCTTCATGGTTCATTCAATAGAGAACTCCTCCTTTAAGCATGTAATGAGAACTCTTTAGTCCCAGTGCTCTCCTCTGAGTGGCATTCATCCCATCTAGACACTTGTTATTTAGCAATAAAAAGATCAAATCATAATACCAAGGATCACCTATAAATGACTGCACTATGTATTGTTGACAGGTAATCTTGGTATCAACATTTTCCATTGCTTTAGACAAGCCTTGTCCTTAGACTAGCTTCATGGGATGAATTTATATATCATATTCCTACAAGATGGCCATCCATTTTTCTCGTCTCTCCCCTAATTCACTTTGCATGAGCAGGGACTTGACAACAGGGTCTAGAACTATTGCAATGATTTGACTGTGGAGAATATAATGACAAAATATATTGATGACCCACACTAGTGCAAAAGCCTACTTTTCCAAAGGTGGATATCTAACTTCAGCATTCTTGAATGGAGAACTCATAAAATAAATGGGCTTGTCATCTCCTTCATAGTTTCTCTATGTCAGGATAGCAGTACAAGAGTGATCAGATGCAAAAGAGTAAATGTAAAAAGGCTTTAGATAATCAGGTATGGTCGAAATCGATGCCTCTGATATAGATTGTTTAATCTACAAAAAGGAAGACTTATCCTCATTACTCCATTCAATCTTAGCCTCTTTCTTCATCATTTCATTGAGAGGATTAATAATCTCTACAAATCCAGTTATGAATTTCCGTACTAAATTTATTTTCCCAAAAAAGGATCTCATCTCCTTTTTGTTGCCCAGCATAGTCAATTTCAAAATGGATTCGACTCTATTTGGTTCAATTGAAATTTCCCTTCAGAAACCCCAAGCACACACTTCTTTGGATTTAAGGATACACCATAACTCACACATTTCTTGAGATCTTTTGATAAATTTGTAGCATGATTTTCCCTATATTTAGAAAATGTAGTTAAATCATCCATGTATATGATTATACACTTACCAACCAAGTCTTTAAATGTGATATCCATTGCACGCTGAAAGGTAGCTACAACATTGATGAGTCCAAATGACATCCTTTGGTAGGAAAATGTTCCCCACTTGATAGTGAAGGAAATTTTCATCCTATCCTCCTAATTAACCAGTAATTGGTTATATCCTGAGTAGCCATCAAGGAATGATATCATTTGAGAACCATTCACAATCTGTAGTACCTCGTCAAGAGAATGCAATGGGTATTTATCCTTCTTTGATGCTTTGTTTAGGTTCCATAAGTCAGCACATAACTTGATCTCGCCACTCTTTTTGCATATAGGGACTAAATTAGTGACCCAAGTGGAATGCCTCATTGGTAATATTAGTCTTGCTAAAAGAATCTTTTGCACCTCTTTCTGAATTAATGGTTCAATCAAGGCATTAATTGGATGTTATTTTTGACGAAAAGGCTTTGTGTCAGGCTTCAAGGGAATAGTATGAGTTATTACTAAGATGTCAAAGGTTTTCAATTCCTCATAACCCCAAGCAATCATTGCACTATCCATTTTCAATGCTGTTATAATTTTGTCACAGATGTGTTTTGAGAAATCCTTTCCAATAAACACATTCTTTTCTAGGCCTAAATAAGCCAGATTGACTAATTATACTTCCCTCCATCAGTAGTTTTGGGTAATTTTTCACGAGCACGGGGATTTGAGTCAAATATTATTTCCAATGCTACCATTCCCTTAGTAATGTTTTTTTTTTTAAGATTCATGATCCCTTCTTCATCGCATATTTTTGGGTCCTAGAATCCTTGGTCTCTTTCTGATTCATCAATTATTTGTCCCTCAAAGACACCTGAGCTTGCCAAAAAGGAAAGTATATGTTGGTCATCATCAAATACCTAAAAATTTCTAACATTTTCAAGGATGGTTGGAATTGAGACCTACTCCACTGAGAATTTCTTGAGCTTGGAATCCTGCATAGGTTCTAAAGTACTTGCAACAAAAACTAGAGCATCTGCAATTTGATTGCTCTCTCTAGGGATCAACTTGATGCCAAAAGCATCAAAGTCTTCTATTAAATTCCATATCTGATTCTAATATCAATCTAGTCTCTTATTGTGATAGGTGTATTGACTACAAAACTGTATAACAATAACTTATGAATCCCCCATAACTGTGATAGTTGTCACCTTTTTCTAATGTGCAAACATCAGACCTCTAGTGAGCGCTTCATACTCTGCTACATTATTTTTACAACTGAACTATAACTTGTAAGATGAAAAGTATGTATTCCCTTTCAAGTTGGTTAGTTCAATTCCTGCTCCACTCCCTATTTTGGATTTAGAACCATCGAATTTAAGAATCCACAACTAATCTAGGGCTAGGATTTCTTTCCTTTTGGACACTACAGGTGGTTGTTTACAAGGAATGGGTGGCGACTTAGATTGGTTGAGGCTACTCTACTAGGGATTGGGAGACTGATGTTCATGATGTTTCTCAACATGTCTATTCTCATTTAAGACTGACATAGAAACTAGTTCTTGCACCTCTTGTTCGATAGTTTTTGAATCGGGTATCTTTTCAAGCAACCCCTTAGGCATCGAAAGATTATCGAGAGTTGGTGTAATGTAAAATTCTTGAAATTTTTCAATTTTGATCTAAAGATCAGAACATAAAACTTGAGCTTTTTCATCTTGGATATAATCTTCCCCTTGGGTGATATTAGTTCTTGTCAGGATAGTTGTATCCTTGACCTAAAAAGGGAACTAGTTTAGGGGTGTTACTGGTTGAGGTTCATAAGTTTGTTCTGACTTATAAATGTAATTAAGGATATCTACACAAGGCTAACATGTCCACTCAAAATGGCCTTCATAGTGGACTCTACACCAATTAGGGAGTAAAAAACTACATAGATCAACCTCTTCTCCCAGAACTAGCCTATCATGTTGTAACCTTCTAATCAAAACTTGCTGGTTAATAGTATTCATTAGATCACTATGGTTTGAAGGTTACAGAGTATCAAGATTGTGTGTGGAGAAGGTCGTGCATTCCTCTTTCTTATATAATGCTATCTCTATTTCAAAATAGGCTACCTCATTAGGATAGTCATATTTAGTAATCATATGCTTGAGATGAGGTTCACTTTCAATCCTAATTTGTGTTGCTACTCCCTTCCATGGCAGCCACATATGTGAAAATTCTAGGGATTTAAGTAACCGCCAATACTTTTCACTAGATCTTGGCTTAGAAGCATGTCATATGTCTTAGGAATATTGGCAACATGGATGTCCACGTAATTTTGGATCCTTGGGTCTGACCCAACCTGCACATGAATATTTTTTAGTTCCCCTAATATATTAACCTCAATTTTGTCTAGTTGTATTACCTTCTTATGAGTTTGAGATGGACTTAACCCCAATTTATTACAAATGGAAAAGGGTATGATGTTACTTGAAGCTCCCTAATCCAAAAGGAAATTGTGTAGATTCTTCCTGAAGATCTTTAGACTTAATAAGAATGGTGGATTTCCTACCTTTCCTTTGTAGAGGGTTATATTCATCTCATTAGTTGGAGTCACCTTTCATTTCCCCTTTGACCAATCTGCTTCTTCCAAAGCTCTCAACACGATGTCATGTTGGGTAGGGCACCACTTCAAGATGTCAAAAAATGACAATGAGATCCTTTGCTTCTACATCTCTGAAAAAAAGCCAAATTCCATATCATTTTTCATCTAATATTTAGGAACAAAAGATGAATTACTTTTATTTTGGACTTCAGGTGGACCTTTGGGTGGAGGCCGGTTATTATCTGCATTGTGATTAGGTGGGACTATTGTATTTTGAGGATTGGATGTGGTGAATGAGCCCTTATTCTGATTTCTCAGGAAATGGCCTCCTTTGGTTTGGAAGGTCTGAGCATCGTAAGTATCCTCTTTTGGTTCGTTTTCTCCCCGCATGGGAAATTGGTATTGCTCATCAATGGTCTCATAGGTCATAGTTGTGCTTACTGACCCACTATCTTGATTGGAATTTCCTTGTGGAGGGTGGGAGTTAGCTTGTGCAATCTTAACCAGTTTCTCCATCTCTGGGCAATTAACCTGAGAATGTGTTGCAATATCATGTAGCCTACACCAATTAGTCATGAAATTGAGATCTACAAAATTTGCAATTTGGGGCATGTCCTCATTGGCCTGATAGTTATGAGATACCCCTCCATTATTTGGTCCCTAATTATATCCCCTATTCTGATTTTTGCAATTTTGATTAGGGAAGTTTTGGCATTGGTAATTCCTCTGGTTTTGGTTGGAATTTTGATTTGAGTAATTATTTTGGTTTCCCTAGTTTTGGTTTTGGCCTTCGGAAGGGTTCAAGTTAAGTTGGCCATTTATTTTGTCACCTGTGATAGGGTTTTCTTTAGAGTCTCTACCTCAGAGGTGAGCTGAGTAGTGCATTCACTTTTTATCGAATTCATGACAGGTAAGGGAGTTGGAGGATTGGATCCTCCTGCAAAATTGTGCAAGCGTTGAGCTTGCTACAAAGGGTCGGGAGCCTGACTATTAAATATTTTTTTTATGTGATGGGGATTGTAGCTCAGTGAAGGGCCCATATAAAGAATGTGACATCCTCAGGACCATATTAAATAGTGGGGGCAGATTTTGTATTGGAGGGTAGCCTAATGGAGGAAAAACTGCTTTGAGGCTACTTGATTGTGAGATGGTTTGTTGTTGGACTTGAATAGAAAGGTGGTAAACCTTGGAGGGTGAATCGATTTATGTTTCAAGGTATGTTCTTTGGTGAAACAAACCAGTCAATGGGTCTATGGCTTTTAGGTAAGACAGAATGGCCATTTTCTCTGCCACTAGATATGGATCCTGCAATCGTCTATACATCCATTGAAAATATGTGTTAAAGAGTGGAAAAGGCTCATGTGGTTCATTCCTTATTGTGGAAAATTGATGATACAAGATGGCCAGATCTACATAAATCTTTAATTGATTGATAAAGGCATCTTCTAGGTTTTCCTAACTCAGAATAGATCTCGTGGGTAGATTTAGATACCAATTGTATGCCATATCCCCCAATGAATATGGGAACAATCTACATGAAAAATCATGATGGGCTATTTGAGCCCATGTAAAGGCATCTTTGAATGTCTATATGTGCTGTTCAGCACTTCTAGACTCTCCATGGGAATACCTAGGACAAAAAAAATTAGAATTATTAGGCATCTCGTGGATACCATCAGGAATGACTCCCAATGGTGAAGGTTTATTGGAAAATAATTCCATAGTTCCTAGTGGAGGGGGTTGTGCCAGCATTACAATCAGTGGGAATCTAGGTGGAGTGAGTGGTGGTGTCAAGATCCTATGAATTCTAGGCCTAGTGGGTGTTCAAAGTTGTAAAAATGGATCAAGATTCTTAGAAGATCTTAGAGTTCTTTCAAACCTTTCTTGTAAGAATGACCTTATTCACTCCATCTTGTTCCTTTAGGCCCTCCTTCTAGCACTAGTTCTATTGATAGTCAAAATAGCACAACATTAAACATAATATTTCTACTCTATTTCTCCTAAAAGAGATAACTAATCTAAAACTACCTATCTCCCAAGGTCTTTGTAGTTGGTTCTCAAATATGTTGTTTCATTTGGTAGTCCATGCAATCATAATATTCAAGGGGCATGCTACTAAAAAGGACACAAGTTGCATGATGTGAAGTAATCTAAGATTTGGGGGTGTAAAATACATAGAAAAATATAGATCAAAGCATATAACAGTAAATCATAAATGTAAACTCCTTTTAATTTAGACATTTAAATTTCACAATGAGCCTTTCAAGTAACCAAGAAACTATAAAATGATATAATCCACAGACTATTCTACACCACTATATTCATTCACAGTGCTAATTTAAAATGTACAACCATTAAACCTCAACAATCAGAGAAGAACGCATTGCTAGCTCATCATTAATTCAAAGATCACCAATCACAAAATAATCTCATTTATAGATAATCTAATGAAATGGCTTTAAATTCAGAGTCTTCTATTGATTCACATCAAATAAGAAATTATTAAGAACAACATTAATTGGCATACAAATTTTCTATGTAAGAAATAATTAAGAACAACATTCATTGGCATACAAATTTTCTATGATTCATCAACATTATAATTGAACAATATTCTAGAAATAACATGACTTATATTGAAATTTTTTTTTTTAAAGAAAATGTATCCATGTGTATTTTGCATAAACTATAAAAAACATCTAAAACTATAAAAACTATATCTTAAGTCTCTTCTAGGTGGATAATCTTTCTTCAATGAGCCTACCTTTACAAAATGGAGAGAAATTGTATATATAAACCTATATAGCACTAGTCTCTCTCATCACAACCTAGATCCACAAATCATGGCCTGATAGGAACAATCCAAGAAGAGTCTTCATCCTGATTTTCAGTTGTTGATTAGATACTCCTTGTCAAAACCTCTGTCCAAGAAGGGATAGGAAAACTTGCTGAAATATATATTTGGGAACTAATGTCATAACCCAGTAAAATAGGAGAGGGAGACTGTCTAGTCAAGTGTATCTCCTTGATGTTGATCTGTCAAGAGAACATATATGTAAAAACTTTAACTCTGCATTTTCTACTCCATTTACTCATCATAATGAGTAGTTACCTATTGAAGCACATTTGTATCAGGCACATCAACCCAATTATCTTCAAACTTTATCCTTGCTAACTCAAAAGACGAAAAATATTTCATATCCTTAAGCTTGATGAGTTCCCTCCTAGAAGAATTGACTTCTTTCTTGACATCCATGAGCTTATCCATTAACAAATCATCATTATCATCATCCCCTTACTGCATCATTTCTTCAAACCTACCACTCCTTATTTCCCTGAGTTTCTCAAGGAGGAGGCCATATGTTTCAAGAATATCCTCATTTACAAGTATAGTAATACTTGCTCCTAATTCTTCAATTTTCTCATTAAGATCTTTTTTGGCCTATTGCCCCTCATTCCTATGAGTAAAAATGAATGAAGACCTAAATCTGATGATGCTGATGGTATTTTCCTCAAAATCTACATTGTCTTCTTCCAAGATAGATTTCTCTAGCAAGGTTTTATTTGGCAGCTTATTAATATCCTTTAGTTTCCTCACATGCCCTACATATTAATCTATCTATCCATCATTTGTACCTTGTTCCTCATTTAAATTAAACTGTCAATATATTTCATCTTCAACAAAATATATGTCTCTAGAGCAATTGTTTGTGAGGAAATAGGAGATGATAACTCCTTATGGAATATATACAATTCATCAACTTGGGACTTAATCTCATCTTTCTTCTACTTGTCTTGGATCATTCTTGACATGGTAGAAGAAGCCAAAATATCAATCAAGTTCATATGTGGATTTCTTGTGGTCTTTCCTAGATTAACAGTGCCTTATTGGTAATCCTTTATTTTCATAACCTGCTTATCTTTGTCAACCATAGGGATAGCACATTCGGCCACAATCTCTCCAACATATGTTAACCTTGTGGAATGAAGAAACCTAACTCTCTTCTTTGGCCTCTCCTTCTCTATTTACTCTCTGACATTCTCCCAATCAAGAGGCTGTGGTTGCACTATCTACTTCTTTTCAATATTGATCTTTAGCCATGTAGGAGCACCAGGGGGAGTCATTACCTATGTAAAAGAAGAGGTGGCAGAAGAAAGAGGTTTCCAAATTTCTGCCTTAGGTTGGGAGTCAATCTCTTGCTATTTTTTTTTCTCTACTTTCTCCTTTTCCAATTTGTCAGCTTGAGCCTTTTCTTTTCTTTCCTATTTAGCTTTGGCTAGCCATTCTTCTTTGAATCCCCTTTCCTCCAATAGATGATCTCTTTGTTTTTGTAACTCCCCTACCTTGTCCCATAGTTTAGAGGCTTCTTGATCAATTTTGGATTTTTCTTCTCCTTCCATCCTTTTTAACTCTAATTCTTCCTCATCCTTCTTCCTTTGGGCCTCCTCAAGTGCTTTAAACTTAGCCTCAAGGGCTTCTCTTTCTCTTCTTTGTTGGGCATCCTCTTCTTCCAACTCATGAACCCTTTGAAGCAAGGCTAACTTGTCTATCTCTTAGCCTTTTTCTCAGCTTCTCTTTGTTGTAACAATAGATCCTCCTTATCCTTTTGTTGCTTGGAGAACTCTTTAGATTTTGCAACGGCCTCCAAATCATGTTCTTTAGCAAGTAGATCAGCCTTGGCCTTTATTTCTAATTCTTGTTGTTGTTTCGCTAATTCTTCAGCTTGTGCCTTAGCATCAACTTCTTTTTTGGCATCTTGAAACAACTTCCATTGATTTTCTAGGATAAGAACATTCTCTTCCTCAACATTTTGATTTGATACATCTTTAACAATATGATCATTAGAATGTGTTTCTTCTGAATCTAAATATCATGAATTTCAACCTCAACCCCTTTTCCCTTCAATTCTTTTGCTTCCTCATGAAGACTACCTATGGGTACTTCTTCACTAGGTTCTTGAGTGAGGGGAGGTTGAAAATAGGAACCTTCCCCAAGCTTTGAGGTCTCCATTCCTTGTGCTTCAGGAGCTTCTTCTGCAAGTGTCTCACGAACAGTATCCCCTCAAAAAATGGGAGAAGGATACTCCAATTGTTCTGTGGGGTCTGCTCTCCTTTTGGTTCTTTGATAACCCTTATTTGCCCCTCCTTTTCTCTTCTTTGAACCTTTAGCTTTTGGTTCCATTATCCTCAGGATCATCCATTGGATGCTTCAATCCAATACACTCCTAGAATTTTTTTTGATGTCAATGGATTCCTCCTCCTCTTAATTGATGGGGGCTAATTCCTTGACACCAATATTTTTAGCTTCATATGTTGGATCCAAAGTCAAACCATCATCTAACAATGTGTCAGGAATATCTTCCTTTACTCCAAATTCAATCATCCAAGGAATAGGGAGTCTTTCATAATTTGTTCTTCTCTCATCATACTCATCTTGCAAATCCCACCAAAAATATTCTAACAAACTGTAATGCTTCTTGAACACATTTGGGAAGTAACTTATTCATTCTACCCTTTGGGTAAAAATGCTTTAGAGATGTGTAGAGTCCCAACTTGAAGTGGCTCAACTCTTCAAATACTTCTTTTTCAGCCAAATTGTGAAGACAACTATATTCTCCCAACTTCATGGGAAACTTATGGCACCTAGGTTTGTGCTTGATGTTGAATTTTGCATTAACTCCCAATGCTTGATATATAAACTCAACGAGGACCATTCTATCAGTCCAACACCTTTGCAATAGGTGAGGATGTCCATCAAACACTGCTAACCTAAAGTAGGTGAACTTGGTGTAATGGATATAACAATGTCCCCATTGAGAAATGAATGCCATAGCATCCCTACTTATTCTGAAACTAGCATCATCAGTCAAACGATTGATAATAACATACATAAATTCATCATTAACTCTCCTATACTGTTCTTTTGATGTCTACAAAGTCATTTGATCATAATGGTTCCATAATTTTCACTATCAAGGAGCTTCTCCCAACACTCCTACTACATTCAACCCCAGGAAGATTGTGCAAAGTGTCAGAAAAAATTATACACCAATTAAATTTTTGCCTGCCATCAAGGATAGCTTCAACGAATGGGAACATCCACTCCTTGAAGCATGCAGAGTCTTTTTTCACAAACACTCTAGAGAGTATCAGGATTAGGTCACCGACTTCCTTCTTGAAATCTCCCCTTTTGGGTTGGTCAGGAATCTTAGTTAAGTTTTTATTTTCATTTCTTAACCATTTCTTATTCATGTGGTTCTTTTTGACATATTTGTTCTCATTGAATCTATGCAATGCATCTGCCTCTGCCAACAACCTTGGATACTTCAAAGTAGGTGCATTGAACATCAATCTCATAATTTGTGGGGATAAGTCAATTATTACATTCCCTTGTTGATCCATGCATTGTCTTGACACTGCATTATTGGCTCCTGTTGCAGCTAAGATAAGCTTTGGGCATTGGACTGATAAAGGAAAGAATGTGACATGAGCAATTCCAGATTGAACTATCCTTTTTATCCTCCTAGTAACTTGTTTTGGGAAGGTTTCTTCAGTCAAAAATTCACAATCAAATGTTTCGAAGTTGGTTCATGTGATGCCTTCCCACCCAGAATCTAACTTCTTGGTTGTGGGAGTGATCATCCGATGTTTATACCTCAATGTGTAATGAAGTTGTTCTAATTTTATCTTTTTAGGATTTACTTAGTTGGAAATTTGTGCTGCTTAGCCTTCCATCCATGAAGTTCTTGTAGAGGCTCCTAACATCATTCACTTCCTACATGACAATCGAGGCTTAGATCCATGAAATGTATAAAAACTAGTATTACAGAGCTCACCTTCTATGTTAGTATGTTCTTCTTCATGTATTCTTTACATACATAGAAAAACTAACCACTCATCAGAGGGGGGACAAAGATATGAACATCATTAGAAAGCTCTAAGTATTGTTGTGGTTGGGACCAGAGTCATCATCGGAATTGAGAGCAGAATGAATTACATATCAGGATTAGGAACGAATTTAAAATTGGACTCATTGCATTAGGAAGTTCCAAATCTCAACCCCATTATGGTTCCACTTTAGCTAGAGTAAATGATGTTTGATAGACTAAAGTCCATCAGAAGCAGGTTCAAAACTAAGTTTTCTATATTTTAAATAAAATTTAATGGATTAAACCCATTCATGGATCCAACTCCATCCACAATCAAGCATGACATCATCCTTAGAAATTTTACCTAAGCACTCATAGTGATTTTAAAGCAAGGTCACATGATGATCTGAGGATGCTTAAAGTAATAATACAAACCCATCCCTCATATGACTGAGGGGAAACCAGTGACTAGGGAACAATTTTAAATCAACATGTCATGTGAAAACCCTAGCTTACTTAACCTGTCAACTTAGGAAATTAGGGAATCAAAACCCTACACGGAAATAATTGAGCCAACATTTGAAAAAGGATGGAAAGGTTGTTTAGTTGATCAAAGACAATTAAGAACCCTTGAATCCTTCAAAAATGACACACTAAACCCTAGGGCATGGTGGTACGGACACGACCAAATGTGAAAATGACAGTGGTGAGGAAAACAAACCCAAAGAAAGACACAAAAGAAAACAAGAAAGAAAGCAAAAGAAAGAAAAAAAAAAGAGAAAATGCAACATCATGACAAACAACTAAAGATTCATGAGAAACCTCGCGGACACACGAAGAACACCAAGAAAAAACAAAGAAAAAAAATGACAAGGGAAAAGAGGTGAAAAAGTCCACCTACCTCAAAACACTACCTAACAGGCTGATACTTGATCCAAATCCACATGCAGATGTTTTCTCCTCAACCAAATTATGCTCCTTCAGTATCTGATTTTGGTTTGCGAAAATAACTCAGGCAATAATGATGTGCAAAATTAACCTTAATTAAGTTTTAAAACTTGATTTTGTGCATGTGAGGAGCCTGTAATTAATGAAATTAATGTGGTTAGTTAGGCATGGAATCAGACAGAGAACAAGCACAAAACTATCATGCAACAAAAGTAAAGTGGAGAAAACAAGAAAGTTAAGGCGGGATCGGGATCGAGACTGTCCAAAGAAATTTTACAAAGTTCCTGGTTTGGTTCTGATTCCGGTTTAAGTTTTTCCAAGGAAGAAGAAAACAATGAAAATAAGGAGGAAACAAGAACAAAAGGACTGAACCTAAGACAAAACAGAAAAAAGAAAAAGGTGGAGGTGAAGGCAGGATGGGAACAAAACTTGGAACTTGTAAAAGTTTCAAGTTCAAGATCCATTCTGGATCCAACCTCATAAAAGGAAAACAACACTGACCAAAAAGAAAAACATAAAAAAAACAAGTAGGAGCGGGATCAGGACTAAGCTAGGAGATGGAACCGAAATCAAAACCAAACCAAGAACTTTTTAAAAGTTCTTTAGACAGTGTTGATCGTGATCCCGCCCCATCTTTCTTGTTTTCTCCACTTTACTTCTATTGTATGATAGTTGTGTGCTTGTTCTCTTCGTGATCCCGTGCTCAACCAACCACATTAATGGAATTAATTATAGGATCACACATGCACTAAATCAAGTTTTAAGACTTAATTAAGGTTAATATTGCACATTATTATTTCCTAAGTTATTTTCACGAACCAAAACTGAGATAGAGAAGGAGCATGATTTGGTCAAGGAGCAAACATCCGCACGTGGATTTGGATCAAGTATCAACTTGTTAGGTAGCGTTTTGAGGTAGGTTGAATTTTTAGCCTTGTTTCCCTTGTCATTTCTTTTGTTTTCTTTGTTTTTCTTGGTTTTCTTCATGCGTCCGTGAGATTTTTTGGTGAATCTTATGTTGTTTGTCACGGTGTTTCATTCGCTCTTTTTTTTTCTTTCTTTCATTATCTTTCTTGTTTTCTTTTGTGTCCTTTTTTGTTTTTTTTTCTCACCGTGATCTTTTTTGCATTTGGTCATGTCCATACCACCATGCCCTAGGGTTTAAGGTGTTTTTTTCAAAGGATTCTAGGGTTCTTAATGGTCTTTGATCGGTTAAACAACCTTTCCATCCTTTTTTGAATGTTGGCTCAATGATTTCCATGTAGGGTTTTGATGCCCTAATTTCCTAAGTCAACATGTTAAGTAAGCTAGGCTTTTCATGCCCCATGTTAATTTAAAATTATGCCCTAGTTATTGGTTTCCCCTCGGTCATATGAGGGATGGGTTTGCACTATTACTTTAAGCCTCCTCGGCTCATCATGTGACCTTGCTTTAAAATAACTATGAGTGGTTAGGTAAACTTTCTAAGGATGACACCATGCTTGATAGTGGGAAAAGTCAGATCCATGAATGGATTTAATCCATAAAATTTTGCTTGAAATACTACGAATCCAGTTTTGAACCCACTTCTAATGGAATTTAGGCTATCAAGCATATTTTACTCTAGCGGAAGTAGAACCAAAATGGGGTCAGGATTTGGAACTTACTAATGTATCGAGTTGAGTTTTCAATTTGGTCATGATCTTGATATGTAATTCATTTTGGTCTCGATTCTTATGATGACTCTAGTCCTAAACCCCGACATTACTTAGAGCTTTCTAATGATGTTCCTATCTTGGTCCTACCTTTGGTGAGTCGTTAATTTTTCTAAGTATGTAAAGACTACATGAAGAAGCACAGAGTAACATAGAAGGTGATCTCTCTAATACTAGTTTTTATACATTCCATGGATCTAATCATGTGTTTTCATGAAGGAAGTGAACAATTTAAGGAGCCTCTATAGGAACTTCACAGATGGAAGGAAAAGTAGTAGAAAATTCCAATCAAGTAAATCCTAAAAATATAAAAGTAGAGAAACTTCCTTACACATTAAGGTAAAAACATCGGATGATCACTCCCACAACCAACAAGTTAGAATCTAGGTGGGAAAACATCATAGACACCAAGTTGGGAACATTTGATTGTGAAGAGTTTATTGAAGAAACCTTCTCAAAACAAGTTACTCGAAGGACAAAAAGGATAGTTCAATCTGGAATTGCTCATGTAACATTCTTTCCTCTATCAATCCAATGTCTAGAGCTTATCTTAGTTGCAGTAGGAGCCTATAATGTAGTGTCAAGACAATGCATGGATCAACATGGGAATGCCATAATTTACTTATCCCTATGAATGATGAGAAGGATGTTCAATGCACTTGCTTTGAAGAATCCAAGGTTGTTGACAAAGGCAAATGCATTCCAAAGATTCAAAGAGAACAAACATGTGAACAAGAACCAAATGAGTAAGAAATGGTTAAGAAATGAAAATAAATCCTTAACTAAGATGCCTGACCAGCCCAAAAGGGGAGATTTCAAGAAGGAAGTTGGTGACCTAATCCTCATTCTGTCTAGAGTGTTTGGGAAAAAGGAATCTACATACTTCAAGGAGTGGATGTTCCCATTCATTGAAGCTATCTTTGATGGTAGGCAGAAATTTGATTGGTGTATGATTTTATCTAACACTTTGCACAATTAGATGATAAATGTTAGGAAAAAAAAAACCTTTTATATGACCTCTTATGTCATTTATGTAGCTGCAAGGATGGGTATCTTCCCGAGGTTGAATGTAGTAGGAGTGTTGGGAGAAGCTATTGAATAGAAAAAATTATGGAACCATTATGATCAACTAACTTTGGAGACATAAGGAGAACACTATAGGAGAGTTAATGATGCATTTATGTATGTTATTATCAATCAATAGATCAGTGATGTTGGTTTTAGATTATGTATGGATGCCATGGAATTCATTGCTCAATAGGGACATTGGTATATCCAATACCCAAATTCACCTACTTCAAGTTAGTAGGGTTTGATGGACATCCTCACCTACTGCCAAGGTGTTGCATTGATAGAATGGTCCTCATGGAGTTTATATATCAAGCATTGGGAGTTAATGCAAAATTCAACATCAAGCACAAACCTGGGTGCCATAAGTTTCCCATGAAGTTGGGAGAATACTTTTGTCTTCACAATGTGGCTACAAAAGTAGTATGTAAATATTTGATCCAATTCAAGTTGGGACTCTACACATCTCGAAAGTATTTTGACCCAAAGCGTAGAATGAATAAGTTGCTTCCCACTATGTTTGAGAAGCATTAAATTTTGTTAGAATATTTTTGGTGGGATTTGCAAGATGATTATGATGTGAGAAGAAGAAATTATGAAAGTCTCCCTATTCCTTGGATGATTGAATTTGGAGTAAACGAAGATATTCCTGATACATTGTCAGATGATGGTGTGACTTTGGATCCAACATATAAAGTTGAAAAGATTGGTTTCAATGACTTAGCCCCCACAAATTGGGAGGAGGAGGAATCCATTTACATCAAACAGATTTATAGGACTGTATTGGATAGAAGCATCCAATGGGTGATCCCAAGGATAAAGGAACCATAAGCTCAAGGTTCAAAGAAGAGAAAAGCATGGGAAACTAAGGTTTATCAAAGAACCAAAAGGAGAGAAGCCCCCAAAGAACAATTAGAGTATCCTCCTCCCATTTCTGGAGGGGATACTATTCCTAAGATACTTGTAGAAGAAGCTCCTAAAGCACAAGGAATGGAGACCTCAACACTTGGGGAAGGTTCCTCTTTTCAACCTCCCCTCACTTAGGAACCTAGTGAAGAAGTACCCACAGTTAGTCTTCGTGAGGAAGCAGAAACACTGAAGTGAAAAGGGGTTGAGGTTGAAATTCATGACATTGGCATAGATTTAGAAGAACCACATTTCGATGATGATATTGTTAAAGATGTATAAGCTCAAAATTTTGAGGAAGAGCATGTTCTTACCCTGAAATATTAGTGGAAGTTGTTTGAAGATGCCAAAAAATAAGTTGATGCTAAGGCACAAGTTGAAGAATTAGAAAAAATTCAACAAGAATTAGAAATCAAGGCAAAGGCTGATCTACTTGCTAAACAAAATGAGTTGGAGGCCATTGAAAAAGGTGAAGAGTTGGTCAAGCAATAAAAGGAGAAGGAGGATCTTTTGTTACAACAAAGGGAAGTTGAGAAAAGGCTAAGGAAGAGAGAGACAAGATAGCCTTGCTTCAAAGGGTTCATGAGTTGGAAGAAGAGAAGGCCCAAAAAAGAAGAGAAAGAGAAGCCCTTGAGGCTATGTTTAAAGCACTTTGGGAGGCCCGAAGGAAGAAGGATGAGGAAGAATTGATGTTAAAAATGATGGAAGTAGAAGAACAAGCCAAAATTGATCAAGAATCCTCTAAACTATGGGCTAGGGTAGGGGAGTTAGAAAAAACAAAGAGCTCATCTATTGGAGGAAAGGAGATTAGAAGAACAACAGATAGCCAAAGTTGAACATGAAAGAAAAGCAAAGGCTCAAGTTGAAAAATTGGTGAAGGAGAAAGTAGAGAAAGAGAAATAGTAACAGGTTGACTCCCAACCTAAGGCAACAATTTGGAAACCTCTTTCTCCTGCCACCTCTTCTTCTACGTAGGTAATGACTCCCCTTGCTTCTCCTACATGGCTAAAGCTCAATCTTGAGAAGAAGTAGGCAGTGCAACCACAACCTCTTCATTGGGAGGATGTTAGAAAGGAAATAAAGAAGGAGAGGGAGAAGAAGAGAGCCATGGTTATTCATTCCACAAGGTTAGCATATGTTGGAGAGATTATGGCTGAATGTGCTATCCCTATGGTTGAAAAACATAAGAAGGATATGAAAATAGGGGATTACCAATTAGGCACTGTTAATCTAGGAAAGCCTACAAGAAATCAACAGATGAACTTGATTGATATTGTTGCTTCTTCTACCAAGTCAAGAATGATCCAGGACAAGTAGAAGAAATATGAGCTTAAGTCCTAAGTTGATCAATTCAATAAATTCTTGAAGGACTTTTCTTCTCCAATTTCCTCATAGACGGCTGCTCCAGAGACACCTATTATGTTTAAGAAGAAAGATGTTGATAGTTTAATTGAAATGAGGAACAAGGTACAAATGATGGATAGATGGATTAATAAGTTGAATTAGGAAATAGAAGATTTTCTTGTTGAAAGTTGGAGGGTTCATAAAGAAACATTGGAATTGGTTAATGACATGGTTACACATGTAAAAACTCTTGAGAAATAAGAGAAAGGATATGCAGGGCATGCAAGGAAAATAAAGGATATTAATAAGCTTCCCAAGAAAACCTTACTAGAGCAATCAATCCTAGAAGAACATAATGTAGATTTTATCGATAATACCATCAAAATCATTGGATTTAGGTCTTCATTCATTTTTACTCGTAAGAATGAGGTCCAATAGGATGGAAAAGATCTTAAAGTGAAAATTGAAGAATTAGGAGCAAGTATTACTATGCTTGTCAATGAGGATATTCTTGAAATAGATGGCCTCCTCCTTGATAAACTCAAGGAAAGATGGAGTGGTAGATTTGAAGAAATGATGTAGAAAGGGAATGGTAATGATTATCTATTAATGGATAAACTCATGGATGTCAAGCAAGAAGTCAAGGCTTCCAGGAGGGAAATCATCAAGCTGAAGGGTATGAAAGAATTTTCCTCCTCTGAGTTAGCAAGGATAAAGTTTGAAGATAACTGTGTGGATGGGCCTGATACACATATGCTTCAATAGGTAATCACCAGTTATGATGAGTATATGAAGGAGTAGAGAACACAAAGTTAAATTTCCTACATACATGTTCTCTTGACAAATCAACATTAAGGAGATACACTTAACTGGAAAGTCTCCCTCTCCTATTTTCTTGGGTTATGACATCAGTTCCCAAACAGAGATTTTAGCAATTTTTCCTATCCCTTCTTGGACGTAGGTTTTGAAAAGGAGTCTCTAATCAACAACTAAAAAATTAGGATGAAGACTCTTATTGGATTGTTCTTATCAACCCATAATTTGTGGATCTAGGTTTGATGAGAGAGATTAGTGCTAGATAGGTTTATATATATAATTTCTCTCCATTTTGTAAAGGTTGGCTCATTGAAGAAATATTAGCCACGTAGAGGAGACTTAAGAAATAGTCTTTATAGTTTTAGAAGATTTTTATAGTTTATGGAAAATACACTTGGATACATTTTATTTACAAAGTTCTATTTTTCAATACAAGTCATGTTATTTCTGGAATATTGTTCAATGATAATGTTGATGAATCATAGAAAATTTGTATGTCACTGAATGTTGCGCATAAGTGTTTCTTATTTGATGTGAATGAATAGAAGACTCCGAATTTAAAGTTATTTCATTATATTATCTGTAAATGCGGTTCTTTTATGTTTGTTGATCTATGAGTTAATGATGAGCTAGCAATGTGTTCTGGTCTGATTGTGGAGGTTTAATGGTTGTACATTTTAAATTAGCACTATGAATTAATATAGTGGTGTAGAATAGTTTGTGGATTATACCATTTTATAGTCTCTTGATTACTTGAAAGGCTTATTGTGAAATTTATATGTCTAAATTAAAAGGAGTTTACATTTATGATTTAATGGTCTATGCTTTCATCTATCTTTTTCTATTTATTTTACACCCCCAAATGTTAGATTAGTTCACATCATGCAGTTTGTGTCCTTTTTACCAGTATGCCCCTTGAATATTATCGTTGCATGGACTATTGAATGAAATAACACAGTTGAGAATAAACTACAAAGACCTTGGGAGATAGGTGGTCCTAGATCAGTTATCTCTTTCAGGAGAAATAGAGTAGAAATATTTTGTTTAATGTTGTTGTGTTGTTTTGACCATCAACACATATAAGAATATTTTTTTTCAGCAGTCAAGTCATAAAACCATTGCGCATACATATAACACTAGAAATAATCCGCAACCAAAACAAACAACTACAAAACCTTTATGTTTTCCTAATCTTGGCATCAAGTTCCTAGTGCTCCTCATTTACCCTCACATAGTGGGAGGGAGTATAATCTTGTTGAACAACTTAAGAATAATCTTGCAAAGATAGCCATATGTGACCTAATTTAGAACTTACCTAATTATCACACTATGCTTCAAATATCCTTGCAATAATTTGTGATCCCCTCTAATAAAAATGCAAGAGATGTGGAAGATTTAATTCAAGGAATGAATATAGTTAATGTAGACATTAATTTTTACCAATATGATCTACCTCCCTTGGAGATGAGAAAGAAACATGATGCCTTCATGATAACAGCCAAATTCAATATAATAGGAATAAAAATAACCCTTGTTGATAATGGATCTGCCATTAATGTGTTCTTGGTGTGAATATTCTAGATAGACTTGGTGTCGATAAATAAATAATTTAACATAATTACTTATCAATTTGAGGATTTGACAATGTAGAAAAGTAACCGCTTGGTGTGATTACTTTACCCATTACAATTGGAAAGGCAACCTTACAAAATCATATTTATGTTATGCCTCATGACCTTTCATACAATCTTCTTTTCAGAAGAATTTGGACCCATAAGATGCATGTGGTGCCTTCAACTCTTCATCATATCATGAAATATGTCTATAACAATAAAGTATACCAAGTTGAAATAGACCTCGAGCCTAAAAGTTGCTTACAAGTTTAAAAAGGAATGACAAGTCCTCTAAGCACATAAATCCCAACATCGAACATATAACCTATGAAATAAGAAAAACAAGAGATGGAAATAGTGTCAAAATTATTGGATGATGATTAGGGTTCCTTATAATTCACACCATTGTTTATGGGAGAATACATAATCACAAGCAAGGAAGATGAAGAGAAAAAGCAACCAATGGTAATTTCAATGCAAAATTTGGAAGAAAAATCACAAGCATCTACCTCATCTACTCTAGAAGAAGACACAAGCTATACATAAAACTTTGATGAGATAGACTACCAACAACAACCAAACCTTAAATAAATTCAGAAAGACTTTATAGAAAATACTATCAGTTCATGAAGCAGCTTGGTCATAGTGGAAAAGGATGTGGAAATAAATAACAATACATTCGTGTTCCTATAGAACCTAATACACAAGAAATAAAAAGTGGTTTTGGATAGTGTTCTTTTAAGATAACACAAGAAACAAAAAGACCCTTGCTAAACATCAACACAATCGTGTGTAATCCTAAAACAACTCTCGCCTTCAAACTGTAGACACAGAAAAATGACCAAGACCTGCAAGCACTATTTTACCACCTTTCGTCATGACATGATTATAACATTTTAATTATGTTTCTAACCCACATTCAACTGTTAATTAAATAATTTATTATTATTTAATTAATTCATAATCTCTCATTCTTCATGATTATTAAATAAATAAATCTTATTTATCTATTTAATATGTCACTAATTGCCAAAGTCTTCCCTTAATTAAATAAAATCTTATTTATTTAATTAATCCTTATCATTAATGTCCTCCTAATTATTAAATGGATATATCTAAAATATATTTATTTAATGTGTCACTAATTTCTAAATCCTCTTAATTAAATAAATTCAATTAATTTATTTAATTAATTAACAAATTCTTCTAAATTAAATAATTATTTTAATTATTTAATTATGGCATGTGACATTTCTATATTTTTAAATAAAACAAATCATTTAAAAATATCTCACATACTTAACTGATTCTTCATTTAGTAATTAATTTCAAAAATCAATTACTTATTATCTCACAAAATCCCTATTTTCAAAATAGAATTATTCTTCTACAAATCAAGTAATTTCTAAAATTACTGATTTTCTAAAAACCCATCCTCTTGTCTTCTGATTTTTACTAATTTCATCTCAACTGTCACATTCAGTCTTGATTTAATTCATTTAATTAAATCTTATTCACACATATGGGTATTTTTCCCTAACCCTAATTGAGAGTTGCATTATTGAATCTTGACCTTTGATTCTAGGGCATTCCTCAATCTCTCATCTTGTCCGTCTGTTCAAGATTGCATTTTCTATAAAATGACAATCTTGATCTCATTTTCAGATCCATGATCATTTGCTTAATAGATTTTTATTATAGGCATTCTTCATACCATAGGCTATTCATTACTATTTGCATATTAGAATTGAGTTTCTAGTTTTCACATTAGTCTATATTCATAAATCCTTCAAAGGCATTGCTAGGGCTAGGCACACATAATTTGCTCACAAATCTTAGGGCATTATTATCACATCAATCTTAAGAAGGTACAATGGAAGTGAAGCATGGAGGAGAGAAGACATGGGTGAAATCAATCTAGTTTATTTCTTTTCTCATTTATTCTCTATTGTATTCCATTGTTATATGATCTAATATGTAGGATTTTATAATGTTAAACTAACAATTCTGTGTTGCAAAAATTTATATGTTACATTCGTGAACCCGACATTCTAACGAACTTTTGCAGGTGTCGTACACCTTCAGATTAATTTTTTTTGTAGGAACAGTACAAAATGACGCATTTACAGGCTTAAACGATGCAATCACTCTGTCGCATCGCATTTGCGATCGCGAACGACGCAATCGCTCTATTGTAATGCATATGATCCTTCAAGCGACGCATTTGATGGGATGCGACGCATCTGATAGAAACTGAGCCGCAAGTAACAGGTGAAAATTCAGTTTTTGTTTTAATCTGGATCCGACGCATCCGCGCCCAGAATTTGATTATTTTGTTTTCTTTTTTTGGTGTTTAAAAAGAACTAACCCTAGGATAGACACATTAACTGGAATTTATCAATCATAGGATAGACATCTAATTTAATTGGAATTTATCAATCCTAGGGTAGTCACCACATGTTTCTTTTTGGTTAACAATGAACACCATGTTTTTGTGAAGCAATATCTTCACCTAGAATAAAAATTTTATTTGGGGTTTAAAATTGAACAAGCTTGCTTTTTGTATTTGATTGGATAATAGGCATATGCTCTCCCCTTTACTGGGTGATCAAAAATCCAGACCTATCCATTTTTCATACTTATGCATTTTATGTTTTCTTACAACCCTTAGAAGGCTTGCCGTAGTGGGAAAAAGTACTCACCCTATGGGAACGACCTAAGAGGGAACAACCAAAGCTAGGTTTTCCAACCCACTATAATCAAAAGCAAATTTGGGGAAATTCTGCAATTCGACGACAGTGTGCAAAGATAACCATCCCCAAAACCTTTGTTCTAAAGGTTGGGAGGTCTCCTGAGGGAGTTTATCATTTTTCGCATCGAACGGAAACCTTGACTAAGAACCATAGTGTAGAAGCCAGCCGTGTTAGTAACCAAACATTGTCTCAATCACGATGCAAGGGGAGGGAAGAATATCCCCCCAAGACACTCACCATATAATCACCACAAACTATTTGCTAAGGGGATTTGGTATCCACTTTCGTCACCTTGAGTACGCACCTGGAAAAGACAAAAACACGGGCACCCTCTAGGGGGTGACATGGCTATGTGAGTTGATGTGATTTTAAATTGTGGGTTGTTATTGTTACGATGACCCATTTGACTATTAAGAGTGAGTCTGCTTGAACATACACTTAATTTTTTGTGTTTTCCAACTACTTTTAAATGGACTTTAACAAATTGAAAATCACAAAATCTGAACCAAAGAAAAAAACTTGTCAAAACTAAAAACTGTGTTCGGGTTTTTCAAAAAATTATCCATTGCCATGCAATCGATCTATTGCACCGCAATTGCCAAATATTGAGCCGCATTCTCTCTGATAGGCCGCATTTGAGTCATACTAAGCTGCATTCACTCTGATGAGCCACATTTGCACTATTCAGAGCTGCATTTGCTATCAGTAAACCGCATTCGGTAACTTGAACCACATTTGAAAAACATCAACCCGCATTTTCCATACTATGTTGCAATCGACACTCTCTGAACTGATTCACTGAGCCACATTTGCTCTGTCATACCACATTTGCTATGACGCATTTGCTCAAAACTGAACAACTTCTCACTGTCAAAAACATAAAGTCCACAACTTGTCTTCAAATTGAGTCAAGCCTTTCTTCACTGTTATAGTTCAAACCAGTCTTTGAATTGCTCAACTTTTCATCAAACATTGCATTTTAGGTACCATTTTAGACTCACAGTAGGTTTTCATTTCCTTTCATTAGATTGCATTGGTAGCTTGACCATCTCCTTATACACTCACTTTTGCAAATTTTAGGAGTTGACTCTTATCATTCATTGTCCAAACTTTGCATTCAATACTAGGTTATCATTGGACCCAATTACCTTTGTCACTTTTTCAATCCTTTTGTGAATTATTTCCCAATCAATAGTCTATGGTGGAAACTTTACTTTGTCCTATTTATAGTCCTTCTGTGGTCCATTGGTCTTCCAAAATTGAATCATTGCAAAAAACTTTGTTTGTCCAAGTTTGTCCTCTTTAGATCTCTCACTAGTAAGTGCATCTTAGGATCCTTTATTTCATATCATTTGGCATCTCCATTTAGTGTCACACCACTTACATTCACAAGCCTTTAGTCTTACTTGCATTCATAGCATCCTTTAAAAATCCAAAAGAAACAAAAAAACATTAGTCTCATATTTAGATCATTATCATCCCAAGTTGAGCAAAACTTTGTATAGTTGAAACTAGATTATAGAAAAAGAAAAGACTCATGGATTCTTTTAGACAAGACACCAACTTTCTAGAGTTCACAACTGGCATGGACTCATTTCCCAATACCATGAACAATCCTTTTTTTGACATGGAAAATTCCACAATCCATCCTTTTAGTGAGATGAACATACCATCATCTCCCTCACATATTTTTGAACCATTTATCCGATGAAATCAAAATGGGGAGGTGTTTGAAGAAGACATATTAGCTGCCACTCAACATCCTGAAGTTGTTGCTTTTGTAGAAGAAGTAGTCTTAAATGACTCTTCTAGATTCCTAGCTATGCTCCTTGACCAGGGGGCTCAGTTACCAAAGGGATTTGACCTTAACACTCTTAGAGCAACTTCTCCCACTCCACCATCACACAATTCCCTCATGGGAGCCTCTTCACAAAATTTCATCAACACACTCAATGCTACCTCCCTTGCTCATACTACCACCACAACCAACACAACATCTATTGGGGGATCATCTTCCCAAACCAGCACCACATCACAATCCATCCCACAAACATCCACCATCCCTTCACAAACAATGGGTGCAACCACATCAAACCTATTTGGAACTTCATCTAGTTCCATGAGTACATCAACAAACCTATTATTAGGTTCTTCAAATACTATGGCAACTAGCTCACTTAACCCTTTTGGGAGAAAAAATGAAGAGTTACCATACAAGGAACGCAACCCACTTCCTCATAGGTTAATACCAACATTCCTGTGACTCAAAACACCAACATTCCTCAAAGCCACAATCTCTTATTTGGGAAAGGAAATCAAGGTGCTCAATCATTCACTCCATTTGGGCATCAACAAGGCCATCAATCTTTCACTCCATTTGGACATTAACAAATTCAAAAGTGGCAAGGTCCTCAAATCCAATCAAACATGGTAGGATATCACATCCCCACTTACGCCTCTCAAGTCCATACGTAGCAACACATCCCTCATCAAAACATTCATTTCCAACAACTGCCTAATCACAGCACTCATTTTGCTCACCAGCAACCCATCTCATCACAACAATTGGGGACTCAAGCTGCCCCTACCACCAACATAGGTGATGCTACCAACCATCCCATGGTGGAAGCACTCACACAACAAGTAGCTGCTCTTCAAACACAAGTGGAAACCTTGCAGCAATCCAATAAAAAGTCATACTTCTCACATGACTTGTGTCCATATCCATTCGACACAACCTTGTATATGCCACCCTTTCCTCATGGATATGTGGTACCCCATTTTCCCAAGTACAAAGGCAAAACCAACCCCATTGAACACATAAGAGAATTCACCACTAGCTACATGGAAATTTCATATGAGAAAACTTATCTCATGAGACTCTTTTCTAGAAGTCTTGCAGGTCATGCACTAGAATGGTTCTCGCTTTTGCCTAAGCAAATAAAAACATGGGACAAATTGGAAAAAAAGTTTGTCGAAAACTATGCTTACAACATTGACACAGATATCGACATCACCTCCTTATGCAGACTTACCCAAGAGGATGTAGGAGAGACTTTCATTCCATTCTTTCAAAGATGGAGAACCTTAGCAAGCAGATGTCTGGTAGAAATACCTGAAAAAGAAAAAAGTTACCATGTTTGTTCAAACTCTCCTAGGACTGCTAAGGTATGGCCTACAAGTCCATTGTTGCACCACTTTTGTTGACCTTGTTGAAAAGGGTGTTCAACTAGAGAAAGCCTTGATTGACAAAGGTGAATTAAAATATGGTGGCAAAACCATCAACACCACCACCAATAATAACCCAAGTAGCTCAAACGACAAAAACAAATATTGGGTTAAGAACAAGCACATCACCAACGATGGTGTAGTTGATGCAAAAACTGTTAATGCAACAGGTCATGTACTCACAATCAAAGGAGTACAAAATAAAAACACACCTATAACTACACTGACACCAATTGTCAACGCTATCCAAAATAATCATGCACAATCTAATCAAAGGCAGTTGCATCAACCCTGATAGTTCCAAAAGCGCACATACACCCCTTTGGGTGAACCTATCAAAATTGTGTTGAAGAAACTTCTTCAAAACAGTGTCATAACATTGGAAAAGCCGAAACTGTATGACCCTAGTCAATTCAAGCCATCATGGTGGGATGACAGTTCATTTTGTGATTACCACCGTTCCAAAGGGCACAAAACTTCCTCTTATCACCAATTGTGAAATCTGGTGCAAGACCTCATAGAGAACCAGACCATTGAGTTGGGTGGTCAATGTTTTACATCTAATGTAGATCATACCATACACAAAAACCCACTGTAGGATCATGGTAAGGCTTCCTCATCTAGCACCAAGCATACAAACAATCAAGCCAACCACATCTGTCTGACTTACAATACTACTTGTCCTGCATATAGTTATCCCGATGGTACTATTATTAGCAATCTTCACGCTGCTAATGAAGATGAATCTTTTAATACCATCAACATTAAAAGAGCCCCGAAATGCAATGTGACTATGCGTAAAGGCGAGGTCACCATCCCAGGTCCTTTCGTACGTCAACCGAAAATCACCATACCTGGTCCGTCCACTAGATAGTCCAATCCAAAACCGGAGTTCAACATCATTGTGCAGTTAAATAAAACACCTGCTCAAATATCCATTCTTGAACTACTCCGTATTTCACCCATGCATAAGGCCATCCTCAATAAAGTACTGCAAGAGTCATCTATCCCAACCAAAATCGATGTCAACCAATTTGAGACTATGGTCAGATACCTGAATTCGCCTCACCACATCACCTTTTCAGACAACGACTATTCCTCACCCAAACCATCACATAATGATGCCCTGCACATTGAAGTCTTTGTCCACAAGCATAAAGTTAGACGAGTCCTAGTAGATGGCGAAGCAGGATTGAACATCTACTCTCTGAAATTGGTCAAAGCTCTTGGTTTCTCTGAGGCATGTGTAGATGCTAGCAAAAGTATCATCATCAAAGCATACAATGATGAAGAATGCGCTTCTAAAGGCGTTATTACAATTCCACTCCAAGTAGGACCAGTCATCATAGATACAACATGCCAGGTCCTGGATCGTGACATACACTATAATATATTATTAATCGCCCTTGGATTCATGCTCTAAAGGCTATTCCATCCACGTACCACCAATGCCTCAAATTCCCTTTTGATGGAACTGAGATCACTATCCCAGGAGATCCCGATCCATTCCAATACTGCACCAACTTGCGAGCTACTGCTGAGCACTAGGTACCCATCAATCGGGAGGCCTCATCTTCCACCTCATCCAAATACATTGACCCATCAACACTCATAAAATCATCCATTCCATCACCTTCTACCACACCATCTTCATCAGCCTCCATCCCAAGTAAAGACCTTCAGATCTAGGACCTTGGTTGTGGAGAGTTCAAATTGAACATGGCTTACTATATAACCACAATATCGAAGCCACCTAAAGTCTATGGTAGACCTTGTTTTGCTATTGAGCCCAAAGTAACTTTCAAAGTTCCACCAACAATTGTTTTTACATGGTGGGGCGATATGGGTAATGAAGTCATTATTGACATGGATAACTGGATCTACAAAGACCCAACAGAGTTATCTCCACTACTGTTGCATCTCTATGGCAAAGGATATGATATATGCAAAGGATATGATATATGCAAAGCCCAAGGTTTTGATGGAACAAGGAGCCTTGGAAAGAACAACAATGAAAGAAGGGAAGCTATTATGATAATAGCAAGACCAAGATACATAGGGCTAGAGTTCAACCAACTCGAAATTGACGATCAATGTACCTATGAATTTTCAAGTAAGGACGTAACGACAACGGAAAGTGTCGAGACAAGTGAAGATTCCCTAACTGAAACAAACTCAAATGAATGGGAATGTGGATCTGACAAAACCATCAGTGACTATGACATTGATGAACTATTCTTGGAACCTGGCCAACCTTCCTTTGAAGAACGATTCCACCAGCAATATAACATTGACCCTATTGATCGACATTCTAAAGACAAGAAATGGGTAAGCATTCCTTCGAATCCAAAAGAACATAAAGTGTCATCAGCAATACTTGAATCATCCCACCCCATTCGTGAGCCCACCCATGAGCCTGACCTATCTGAGCCCATTATCCATACTTTTAAAATGCCTACCACTAGTCACGATGTTGATAATTTCATCCCATATTATGATTTTGAATTTGATTCATCTGACTCAGAGTATGGACCATCCATTGCATCAGACACAGAAGTGGAAATTGATAACTTTTCCTTTACACTTGAGGCATCAATGTGAATACTTTCTGCATCTACCCCATCCTTTACCAATACTGATGATGGAATCTCCCTTGTTTACCCACAATTAATCGACTGGGACCAACAAGATCCACCGGTGATGGACATATTTTAGAATGATGAGGCAATTACATAATTCATGGGACTAAGAGAAGGTATTCCATGGGGGGATCACAAAATAGGGTTCTCCATTGATCTTGATTATGCAGCTTACTTCGGGGAGACTATGCAATCCTCCAGTCGCAAAAATACAAAAAGTAAAAAAGAAAAAGAAAGCCTTTAGGTGAAAACCACAAGGCACCTTCTGGTAGTAAAATAGTAAAAACAAAGGATGCATCCAAAGGTGAAAACCTCTCTGAGATGCCTAAGGATGGAGGATTGGGCTTTCTTCCCATAACATAGGAAAAATCAGCCATGCACATTGAGGACACAATAGAAGTTAACATAGCCACATCAGAGAATCCCAAAATGATTCTCTTGGCCGCATCATTGTCAGATGAAGAAAAACCCAAATTTAAGCAATTCTTCATAGAGAGAAAAGTTAACTTCACATGGTCATATGCTGACATGCCAGGCCTAGATCTTGAATTGGTTCTACATCATCTACCTTTAAACCCCGGAATCAAGCTGGTTAAACAAAAACTGTGCAAGATGCACCCACAGATTGCATTACTTGTCAAGGCTGAACTAAAAAAGTCACTGGATGTTGAGTTCATAAGGTCAATATACTATGCTAATTGGATATCCACTATTGTTCCTGTTACAAATCTGAATGGACAAATCTGTATCTACACGGATTTTAGAGATTTCAATAAGGCTTGTCCAAAGGATTACTTCCCCCTACCGAACATAGACATGATTGTTGACCTCACGACAAGATATGAGATGCTATCTCTCATGGATGGTTTCTCTGGCTACAACCAAATTAGAATTGCAATAGAAGATCAACATAAAACAAGATTCACTTGTCCTTGGGGAACATACTATTGGAATGTCATGCCTTTAGGCCTAAATAATGTAGGTGCTACATATCAGAGGGCTATGACAACAATCTTCCATGAAATGATGCATATTCTAATGCAAGATTATGTGGATGACCTATTAGCAAAATATTTGACAAGAAAAGATCATCTCAAAGTCCTAGAAAAAATCTTTAGACAGCTTGGGGATTACAAGGTTAGATTGAACCCAAATAAGTGTGTTTTTGGAGTCACTTCAGGCAAGTTGCTCAGATACATAGTTTCAAGACGAGGCATTGAGGTTGACCCAACAAAAGTAAAAGCGATTCTGGATATGCCTCCACCAAAGGGAATCAGTGAGTTGCACACACTTTAGGGCAGATTGTAGTCTATTCACCATTTCATTGCACAATTGGCAGACAAGTGTCAACCATTCCAATATCTACTACGCAAAAGCATTCCTTTTGTATGGACAGATAAGTGCAACATAGCCTTTGACCAAATAAAATAATATATGTTGACACCACCAATGTTGATGCTGCCTATTGAGGGAAAACCATTAATCTTGTATGTCTCTACAATGACAAATGCATTGGGGGCATTATTGGTGCAAAATGACCATGAATAAAAAGAAAGAGCCATTTATTATATCAATCGCACACTAATTGGATATGAGCTCAACTACACATCTATTGAAAGGGCATGCCTTGTAGTCATTTTCATGGCACAAAAACTTAGACACAATATGCTGAGCCACCAAACACATTTAGTGGCAAAGATTGACCCATTAAAATATCTTCTGAGTCGAGCAACATTGATAGGCCATTTGGAAAAATGGGTCATGATATTAAGCGAGTATGACATATAGTATGTGGAGAACAAGGCTATAAAAGGTCAAGTCATAGCAGATCAATTGGCTGATGCACCAATCCAAACCACTCATCCTCTGATAACTGATTTTTTGGATGAGTCTTTTTTTCATGCAGAACCAACTCTACCATGGAAACTATGCTTTGATGGGTCCCACACTAGTCACGGCTCAAGAGCTAGCATATTATTTATCACACCACAAGGGGATTCAATTCCTAAATCATTTTAGATTGCCTTCCCTTGTACAAATAATATTGCAAAATATGAGGCATTGGTCACAGGTCTCAAGATAGCAATCAAATGGAAATTTTAGACATTGCTCATATTCGGAGATTCTCAATTAGTCATCAATCAAGTGAATGATGACTATGACACAAAATATGAGAAGTTGCTTCCCTACAAACAAATAGTGGATAGTTTCTTGATGTATTTCAAAATGATTGCATTTGAACAAATCCCGAGGACACAAAATAAAGCAACTGGTGCAATGGCTACTATTGGATCTCTCCTAGACATCCCTAAGAATGTGTCACAATTTGAATTCTTAGTGGAACAACTGCTAATGCCTGCATACGATATTCCAGAGTCTGAAATGGTGTGTGAGGTTGTTGGTCCTAGTTCGCCTTGGTATCAAGACATATAAGACTATCTTAAATCCCAAACCCTCCCACCCAACCTGTCTAACAACCAAAGAAAATCCTTTATCTAAAAAGCAACTAGACATACCATCGTCAGTGACACCTTATACCATCGTGGCTTTGACAACACCCTTCTTCGCTGTCTCGACACTAATGAAGCCCAAATGACTTTACAAGAAGTACATGAGGGTATATGTGGATCTCATTCGAGTGGTCCAACCTTAGCTAGGAAAGTCACCAGACTGGGATACTACTAGCTAACATTGGAAAAAGATGCTCTTTAGTTTGTCAGAACAAGTCAAAAATGCCAAGTGCATAGTGACCTAATTCATGCACCTGCACAGGAATTAAGACTGATCACTTCTCCATGGCCTTTTGCACAATGGGGACTCGACCTCGTGGGTAAGATCCATCCATCCTCTTCTAATGGCCATAAATTCATAATCACCACCAGTGAGTATTTTAGTAAGTTGATCGAAGCCATCCCTCTCACCTACATCACTGGTAAACAAATATCCAAGTTTATTTTGAATTACATCATCTGTCGGTATGGTGTCCCACAATCCATCATCACAGATAACAGAAGTCCATTCAAAAATTAGGATGTTCATGAGCTCTGTGAGCGATTCCACATCCAACACCATTTTTCCATCCCATACTACCCGTAAGGTAACGATTAAGCTGAGGCATCAAATAAAACAATTCTTCGCATTCTAAAGAAGATCGTCAATGATGTTGGCTGAGATTGGCACCTACAACTTAACCCTGCTTTATGGGCCTATCGTACCAGCATTTGTGCCCCCACTGGACCCACTCCATTTTCTGTGGTCTACGGATCTGAGGCCATATTACCCATTGAGGTTGAAATTCCTTCCCTTCGAGTTTCTTTGAAAGGAATGATTGACAATGAAGAGTACAAACATACTCGTCTCCACGAGCTAGAAATGCTACAAGAAAGAAAACAAAATGCCTTAAATCATTTACAGGCATATCAAAATTGTCTCTGCTGAAGTTATAACAAAAGATTTATGGTGAGAAAGATTGAAATCGGTGACTTGGTTCTCATGCAGAACCCCAGAAATTAGGTGGACCATGAAAAGCCTGGTAAGTTTGAGGCTAATTGGCTTGGTCCTTATATCATTACTACCACATTTGGTTCAGGAGCTTATTAGTTGGCCACACCTGATGGAGAACAGCTGATAGAACCTATCAACAACTTACACCTGAGAAAGTTCTACACATAACATTAGAGAACTTTTTTTGAAAACCTACAAAATACAAAAAATTGTCCCTTGATGAAAACCAAGCAAATAGGCATCTTGGTGACACCAAAAAAAACACAAAATGGCAAAATAGTAAAAAGAAATGAATTCATCCAATAGCGAAAACCTAGCAAACAGGCGCTTTGGATAAGTACCATGGTGAAAACCTAGCAAATAGGCGCCATGCATAGTCGATCATTGCTTTGCCATCTACTGTCACTCAAATTGAACTTTACCCATTTGTCATAATCATAAAGGCCTAACACATTCACGACATCCGTCCTAAGTCCTATCAATTTTGACCATGGTTAACATTTGGTTGACATCATTCCTTGTGTATCTTTGCCTTTACCTTGCGTCTACCTATCTCCATATCATTGGACTCGGATAATCCCGCTCTATCTGGGGGCAAGACCTTTACCATGTAACTATAGTGGGTACCACACATGATCTTGCATTCTAAAAAGTTCTGAAAAAATCATAAAAATCTGAAAAAAGTCCTGAAAAAATCATAAAAAATATGAAAAAGTCCTGAAAAAAGACATAAATATTAGAAAGCGTCCTGAGAAAATACAAAAACATCCAAATGAATGTCAAAATCCCAAATCAAAGTCAATCTGATCAATCTTCGTCCTTTTCTGAACTATGTTGTCTCTGCGCTTTTTGCTATGTAGGCAAGATTCATCTTTGAATCCCCGAGACATTAGGTCAGTCCTTCTAGGTTTGTCACAAAATAAATCATGATTCAAACTTCTATCCTTTGGACAATGTCATTGGTCATGTCGAACTACGAGGTCTCTAAGTGCACGACATAGGCAAGGCCATCAATCGATGGACCCCTGAGGCTGCACTAGGTCGGTCCATTAGGGTTCATGGCATTACACATTCACACACGTCAAACTATCTTCAAATCAAGTGAATCTTATGTCAATCTTGAGCTATCAGTCTATCGGAAATCTATTTCGTCCAACACTTTTAGTCAATTCAGTGTGTCAGCAATGGCATGTAGTCAAAATCATATCAAGACAATTTATCATGGCAAAATTTTGAGCTCTTCTTTAGATATGTCCTTCTAAAAGGAAACTCTCGTCACTTCTTTATGCTTTTGGATGTGTCCTTCCTAAGTATCATCATCATCATCTAGCAAATTTGATGGATTCTCCTAACTCCGAGAATCGATCTCTTAGATATCAATGTCATTCAAGATGTGTCCTTCTTGAATTTGATATCGCTCGACATTTGACAACACCTGACATTAAAAAACTTGGCAAACACTGGGAAAACTTTTTTTTTTTGTCTTTTGATGATTATCCTTGTTTGCTTATCACTCTACTATTAGTTTTTCCAGAATGTCCTGACTTTAGGATTTGGAGAAGCAACGATGTAGTGTGATGATTTTACTATCTATTTTTATTATCATGTGGCTAGTTTCTCAAGGATGTCCTATCATCAGGATTTAGAGAAGCAGCGACATCTCATGATTAGTTTGGTTTTTCTGGCGGTTGGTCATGATAAAGTGACTAGGGGCAATTGTGTTCCTGGCATGAGTCATGATCATCCTTTGTCTGTGACTGTCGATCTACACGATGGTTCAACCTTGCACACTATTGATCTATGTCATATCATAGTTTTTGTTGACTATCATGACATTTTTTCCCAATGATGATTAAAGAGCAACAACTAGAATAGCACTATATCAAAGCTTTTGAAGGATTTTTAATTTCTGCACTAGAATGCATATCTTTCTTCACACTAACATCACTCTTCACCTTCTTTTCTCTCATCCTATGATGATATCTTGTGACATACACAAAAAAAAAAAGTTGCATACATAATGGCATGAGCATTTCATATTCACATCTACATAAATCAAATACCATATTTCACATTGCATAAATACTATCATTTGCATCCATTCATAAGACCATCATTTGCATCAACATATAAGCATCATAAATAAAAATTTACATCAGCATATAGGAATCACATCATACATAACCACATCCATAATTGCATTCATAAACATAAGCATAATATCCATACATCTCATAGCATAAGCATCTCATAAAGCATTAGAATACCATAACACATAACAGCATATAGGCCACATCAAAACTGCATCGCGTATATATATACTCCCAAAAACATGTAATGTCATAGGATAAAGTCATATCATATCCCGAAAATAAAGTTTGTAGGCTCAAATATCAAAATATGATGTGTCCAAAAGCAAGTCCTAAGATGGCCCTCCTCCGTCCCATGGAGGTGAACTGTGAGGTGATCGTGGATGACTCATCAACTGAAAAGTGACCTGAATAGGTGTCCTCTCCTGTGTCTCACTCTGGGAACCTGTGGGATTAGTAACCGAAGGCTGGATCTGCTCTGTCTATTTCCCTGAAGAAACTAATCTATGACCATGATCTGACCGGTGACTATGCCCTGACAAGTGCCTATGAGAGCTGTGTGACCTGTGACTTGAAGACTACCTTGATGCAGTAGACACCCCAGCACTGGTGTGACTACTACTGTGAGACCTACTGTTGTGTGTCTGGATGCCACTACCTATCCTGCTATAGGATTGAGATAGCCTTGGGCCCATCTATCTGGTGGAATAGCCTACTCATATAACACCCTATATCAGCCCCTGCTCTCTACCATCCTAGCTAACTCCCAAGCCATATCCCCTGTCAGACCAGAGCACAACTCTGCAAACTCGGTGACCCATCGATCTGACTCCTGCCACTGGAGAATGGCCTGATCTCTCTCCACCTGAGTGACCTCTAGCTCCAATACCAAGGCCTTGTTCTAAGAAAAGGCCACATCTAGTCTGCTCTGTAGATCTACAATCCGCTGATCAATAGTAGCATCCATGGGCAAAATGGGTGATCTATCACCCTCATCATCTCTGGAGATCATGTGCTCCCGCATTCACTAATCTACCTCATCTTCCTCCTCATCTCTCTTCCCCTCGGCCCAGACCTCCTCCACATCTATGTCAAGAGGGTGTCCCCCAACAAGTGGATCCACCTCTACTCGCTCCTCTACCGCCACATCCTCCTCCACTCTCTCCTCTACCACCACCTCCACCTCCTCCTCAACCACCACCTCCACCTCCTCCCCATCTCCTCTAGCCTCCTCGACCTTCGCCTCTGGCTCTCTCTCCTCCCCCTCCTCCTGAATGGGTGACAATGGTACACCACCCACTCTCTGCCTAACTCTCCTAGGCTACCTCAGCCCTTGGTCATCTCTCCTCCTCCTAACACTCCTGCCATCTCCCCCACCTCCTCCATCTCCTCCACCTCCCCCACATCCTCTATCTCCCCCATCTCGGCCTCCGGCCCATCCTCCATCTCTACCACTGGCACCTCTACCATCTCTCCCTCCATCTCTGCCACCTTGACCTCTCCTTGAAATCCATGGAATGAATGATCTACGATCTATCGATGGTGGACCATCTGGATCTGTCAATGGGATGGGCCTGTGAACCTACCACCAGGTGTCAAATTTGGCAGACATCCCTAGATCTGCTGGACCCCCTCTCCATACCCACTGAACTGCCACCAGGCTATCAACGTGCTGCTCTGCCACTATGACTGATATGGGCGGCCCTCACATGGTCTCCCTAGATGACTGAGCATACTTTGCAGTGCCTACTAGCACAATCTGTTGCTCCCCAAACTGTCGTAGTACCCACTAGGGAAAGTACATCTCAATGATCCACTGCGTCTATACCGTACGACCAATCAAATATCAGAACTGTCTGCAAAAGGACAAGTGGTCATCCTCATCCAACCACTGAGCACAATCTATGTAGGGTCTCCAAACAAATTGGATCATCATATCAGTCCGATGATGCCAATACCTGGTGTCTCCCACACGAGTCTGGCTAACTGATCCTGCATATAAGTAAACATAGGGCATCCCATCACCTAGTTGTTGAATCTGCACCGATGGTCGAAACATAGGAATGCGCTCCCATACCCAGATCATCAAGAGGGTAGTGCCACAACTGATACTGTGCCCCTAGTGATAGACAACCTCATGTAACTGGTGGTATAGCATGGCCCCCAAGAGAAAATAGTCCCCTATAGTCGCATGCGAACAAGAACATCCCCCCATCCAATGGGAAATCCGTGACCATGACGATCTGGGATCAGTAATCCAGCGATCCGGGTCATGAGCATGGCATCGAACCTAGGAAATCGGTCAACTACAACGTCCCAGCTGATCTCATTACCATCCTGGACAAACTAGGCACCATAGACACCCTCATACCTCTCTGTCAAGACCTGTTACCCTCGATGTGGATCATAGACCACCCTCTCCCCTCTAATCGAAATTTAGAGAATACAGTGTACGTCCTCCAAAGTCACTATCGCCTCTCTAGTAGGCAGGTGGAATGAGCAAGTCTCAGAATGCCACCTCTCACAAAGAGTTGTCAGCAAACCTCTATTTGCCCGAATAACGGGCATGTAGGTAACATGGTATAAGACTAAGGCCATCAACCGCTATCTCTGTCTATCGCTAAGATGATCTTTGAAAGCATAGGTCACTGGTCAGAACTCCCGGGTATAAATGGGCACAAGCCAACTCTACACAAGGAAAGGCCAAGGATTAACACATATTGAGCAACATCACGAAAATTTTACTACTATTGGCAAGTTAGGAATACATAAAGGTTAATCTCAGCACAAGGTCAACAAAAGTCAACTTTGGTCAACTTCAATTGCATCGCGTTGACCGCAAATGTGTCACAATTTTTCAATTGTGGCTCTGCGCAAGACAAATGCGTTGCAATATGTCAAATGCGCCGTTCTGACCAGCAAATGCACGATCCAACAATGAATGTGTCATTCAATCTATCGAATGCGTGATTCAACAACATATGCGTCATTCGACTTATCATTTGTGTTGTGAAATGGAAAATGCATCCCAAAACATCGATTGCGTCACAAATTGGTGATCGCGTCATTTAGCCTTGCGAATGTAAAATCGAAAAAAATCCAACCTGCCCGTCGCGCTTGCGTCACGACACAATCAAATGCGGTGAACGTGAAGGTGTTTGCGGCTTTCGCGATAGCATTTGCATCACGCCGCATTTGTTTCCCCCCATTAAACCCTAATAAATGCATATAATTTAAAATTTGACAAGTGGGATAAGGTACATATCGGTGCCTCTGCGCCCTCAGGTCATCGAAATGTGCACACGCGATATACACGGTGTGTAGTCGTAGGGATCACCATCGTCTCTCAGAGCTCTGGTTTCTGAAATATTCTATATGCAAAATGAGAAAATGACATTTGGATTGACCTCTTCAATCTATTTATAGGCTGAAAATTAGGGTTTTGACCTAGTAGGTCCTATTGGAGGCTCATTTGACCACCTTTGACCAGCATTTTGGCTAGCTTAATGTCATCTGTTTCTGAATCTATTCACGCCATTGCTTATCTGGTCAGTAGTTTGACTAGTCGGGATATTTTCCAATTTTTTCTGACCTCGGGTCGAAATTCAAAAATTTTCCCGAGGGGGCATAGGCACTCTGTACCTTCACTGTGGCATATTTTGGACTTGTTTTCTTTGCCATAACGTGATAAACTGCATTATGACAAAGAGGGGCAAATGTAGACACATAAAAATGACCAAGACCTACAAGCACTATTTTACCACCTTTCGTCACGACATGATTATAACATTTTAATTATGTTTCTAACCCACATTCAACTATTAATTAAATAATTTATTATTATTTAATTAATTCATAATTTCTCATTCTTCATGATTATTAAATAAATAAATCTTATTTATCTATTTAATATGTCACTAATTGCCAAAGTCTTCCCTTAATTAAATAAAATCTTATTTATTTAATTAATCCTTATCATTAATGTCCTGATTATTAAATGGATATATCTAAAATATATTTATTTAATGTGTCACTAATTTCTAAATCCTCTTAATTAAATAAATTCAATTAATTTATTTAATTAATTAACAAATTCTTCTAAATTAAATAATTATTTTAATTATTTAATTATGGCATGTGACATTTCTATATTTTTAAATAAAACAAATCATTTAAAAATATCTCACATACTTAACTGATTCTTCATTTAGTAATTAATTTCAAAAATCAATTACTTATTATCTCACAAAATCCCTATTTTCAAAATAGAATTATTCTTCTACAAATCAAGTAATTTCTAAAATTACTGATTTTCTAAAAACCCATCCTCTTGTCTTCTGATTTTTACTAATTTCATCTCAACTGTCACATTCAGTCTTGATTTAATTCATTTAATTAAATCTTATTCAAACATATGGGTATTTTTCCCTAACCCTAATTGAGAGTTGTCTTATTGAATCTTGACCTTTGATTCTAGGGCATTCCTCAATCTCTCATCTTGTCCGTCTGTTCAAAATTGCATTTTCTATAAAATGACAATCTTGATCTCATTTTCAGATCCATGATCATTTTCTTAATAGATTTTTATTATAGGCATTCTTCATACCATAGGCTATTCATTACTATTTTAATATTAGAATTGAGTTTCTAGTTTGCACATTAGTTTATATTCATAAATCCTTCAAAGGCATTGCTAGGGCTAGGCACAAATAATTTGCTCACAAATCTAAGGGCATTATTATCACATCAATCTTAAGAAGGTACAATGGAAGTGAAGCATGGAGGAGAGAATACATGGGTGAGATCAATCTAGTTTATTTATTTTCTCATTTATTCTCTATTGTATTCTGTTGTTATATGATCTAATATGCAGGATTTTATAATGGTCAACTAAGAATTTTGTGTTGCAGAAATTCATATGTTACACAAACATCCAAAATTGATTGATACAACTTGTGAAGCATCATTGGATTTTTTCAAAGATGATGAAGCATTGAAAGAAATGATAGGAGTTTATGAAAAACCATTTACTCCTCCTAAAAATAAATGGGTTACATGTGCTATGATTAGTACCAAGAAAAAATACAAAGAAGAGAAAAGTAATGAGAGTGACAAGAAAAAATAAGAATACAACCATAAATTTCTGAAACAAAATGCACTTCATTTAGGAGATACAATTGAAAAACCAATGGATATTAATAATAAAGAAAAAGTGATCAAGATAGGAAAGTTCCTTGATGATTAAGAACAAGAAGACCATGCAACTTTGCTTTATGACTTTCCCAAACTTTTCGCTTGGAATTATTTGGATATACCTAGAATTGATTCTTAAGATCATATATTCACACAACATGTTCCTACCTAAAAATGCTAAACCCGCTAGACAAAAGATATGAAAAATGTATCCAAAGATAGCATTGCTAGTTAAATTTTATACTGAGAAGATCCTCGAAGTTGTTTTTATACATCCTATAAATTATTCTCCTTAGATCTCAAACATTGTCACATTCGCAAAATTGGATAATCATATTAGGATTATCAATTTTCATGATTTATGCTACCTATTTTTGCTACTAGCTCAAATAGGTAGAGCTTAAGTGATTGTAAATGAAAAGACAGGTACATTTTTATTTTTTTCTATAATACATTCCATGTGCATAAATAAATCAGAAGACTATTCTACCATATTGGATTTTTGTAGATGCATATAACATTGGAGAAGATTGCAAAAATCTTTTCAAAAATATAGTCTTTATTAATAATGTAAATTTGTATTCTCTCACACAAGCTATGAGACTGACTCTTTTAATGTAAATGAAATAAAATAATATAAATTTATAGATATTAAAGTAAAAGAATGCACATATATGAAAAGGAGACCAATCAGTGCCTAAATGATTGGTTCTAGTTGTGTTGCCTCACATCATCTTTGGTCTTGCACTTTCCCTACTTCCAATTTTTCTTCCTTGTTGCTCCTAGTTGCCTGCATCTATGATAAAGTATGTTGTTAGAGAAATGAAAGGTCTACATTCACTATATCCACATACCTATATAAACATATAAACTGATCATTCATGTGCATTAAAAGAAGCAACTTACTACTAATGTTTAAGAAAAAAAGAAAAGAAGATTATCAAACACATCCATCATATGCTCAGTTTTTATCTAATATGTTTGCTTCCTGTCTAGGTATAGGTGAAATTATGCTGATTAATCTGATCATATCATGTGGAGTGAAATGGGCTCCCACAAGGGTTGAGCCCAGCATGTTGTATTATCCTGAGTTTTTTGTATATTTAGATAGGTATCAAGATATAAAACATTTATCCTTATCATAAGCATATCCACATCTCAAGTTATGTTATTTAGGTACTCATAGAGGATCTAACTAAAGACCTGATATCATGTGAATAGTATTACTAAAGAGGTGAATATGCTTATGTTAAAGTCATTTATAATTATTCCTTGAATACTTTATCAAAATATATCATAAATGAGTCAATATAAAACAAATGGAGGTCAAGTACTATATTTTATATCATCAATTCAATAGGCTTGAAATGATTCCAATTATATAATGCATTTCCATTGTCATTTCAAAATAGTCATATGGTTGTCTTGTACACTGAAATGAAGACTATATCAGAAAACCGAGTTTTTCAAGTAAGCAACTATGATGAATTTTTCCTTGTTCCTATAGAACTTTTGGTTCTAGCTTTACAGACAGTGCATACTGACATATGAAAAAATCATGCCATGGGTAAGTTTCGAGGATTTCATGCACATAAATTTTGTAATGGTGTACCATTAAAGCTTTAAAATTAAGAGAAATATCTAGTGAATGTGCTAAAGTCACTAGTTAAATGGACCAATGCCTATACATGCTAGAATTATATGGAGGGATGGAGAAAATATGAAAATTCTTTGTATTATGTCATACTAGGTGATGGCATTGAATTATTATTTGCAAACCTTTCATTCTTCTTAGGGCCTCATTTTTCTTTTGGAGCATGAAATCTCAAGCTATAGTTTCCTAGAAAAAGGAAAGGGACTCAAACCCTCGATCACAAGAAAAGAAGCAGGTAAAGCTTGTAATAATAATTTTCTACTTAAATATTAGGGGAAACATGAAGATTTAAAGCTCGAAGCAAACCCTAAAAAGTGAAAAATCTAAATGTTTGTGTCTATCAGGAATAGTTTTTTGTGTTGCATAGGGGCTGAATTATGGCCATATACAAAATGGGGAAATTTACAAAGGAACTCTAAGAAAATTCCATGAATACAAGTTAGAGACTTTTGGCCATAGACCTAGAATGACCCAGAACCTGTTCAAGAAAACCCTTGAGCTCCATCAAGAAGCTAAAGCCATATTCCTAAAATCATAAAGAAACTCAGTTTTTATTTTAATTTAACAGAAAGATATCAAGCAAGGCTTTCATGGTTGTGGTTGTCTTTATAAAATTACAGAGAATATCAAATACCCAGAAAATGGTATGCTAGGGTTTTCAAAAATTTAGGAGGATGAGCTCAAGTATTCATCATCTTTTCCAGAAATTCATAGAAAACAACATCTACAACATATGTGGTCATTGCCATTGAAACAAATGGGCCTTTATATTTCTAAAAATAGAGGTGCAATATTTTATCTAAAATGAAAAAGTATCATGAGGAATACATGAAGATCAACAATGTCCAAATTGGAGATACCCAAACAAGCTCTTTTCGAGCATTATTTTAAAATGATGATGCAAAGATTTAGAGAATGGGAGTTTGCCTAAAACAAATGAATGACTACGGGTTTTTTCCCTTATTTTTCTCTCATGTTTCAAGCCCGACTCACCAATGGAGGCCTAGGGGAGTGGAGTATGTTGAAAATAGATCAAACATGAGAAAATAATTCAAGAAAATGTGCATAGTCATAGCCTTTGATGGCTCGGATGGATTTTGAAGATCAAATAAAGGTACAAAATGTTTCCAGAGACACTTACTAGGGCCTCTGAGGCCAAATTTGATCAAGAAAGGTGCTAGAACGTTATCTATGTGAGCTACAAAGCCACCATGGCTAAACATCTCAAACCCCTATTGGTGGCTGAGTTTTGACCACAAGCTTCAACATACAAAATGAAATGTATAATTCATTTTTCCTTGTTTTATTTTAGGGTTTCTTACCCTAAAAATGTCGATAGGTAAATGACATTTTTTCCATGTTTTAAAGTAAATATACATGGATTCTAATGTGCATTTAGGGCTAAGACTTATGTCTTATTCCTTAGGTTTAATAATATTACATATGCCATGTATTAAGTCCTTGTGACTTTATAAATATTTCCTTTGACTCTTATTTGGCTGAGTCATGCTTTTTGAAATTTTCATTCATTTTTTTAAAATGTAAATCATGTAATTTAAGTGATGACTTATAAATCACTTAAGTTTAATGTTACCTTTAATGCAAAGTGAAGAACATAGATATTTCAATGCATTATGCTTATGAGATATGCTTGAATTTATGATTCGCAAGCATCTAGGGGAGTTAAGAGAAGTTGGAAAATATATGCCAATGATAGAGGGGTTCTTTTTTACTTAGTTGTGAACATTGGAGAGCATCTTGGAGCATTTTTTGCTTGCCTTTATGGTGGACTTGGTCAAGATTGACTTTTTCTACATTATGGAGCTCATTTGGAAGAAATCCAATAACTAGATTTTAGGTTTTTGTGGGGAATCCAATCCCAACTATTTCTATAACCTCTTTTGGTGGGTTTTTGGAGGGAGATGTTGGTTATAGTCACTTGAGTAACTCTTTTACATTTAGTTCTTATTATGCAATTTCTAGAGTTAGTGATTCTTGCAGTCCTGTACCAGACTTGAGCATTCTTTGTAACTTTTTTGGGATATGAAATACAAATAACTCCTTGGATACTATTGATTTGAATTTTTTCCTTCTTATTCTTGCAGTATTGTGCACTACCAAGTGATTGATCAAGTTACTTGTGAGGTATTTGTATCTCCTTGTAGTTTTGTCTCATGTTTTCATGCCTTTTTTACAAAAGTATATTTTGTTTGAAATGAACAAGATAAGTGAGAGGGGGGTGAATCAGTTGTAGAAAATCCTATCTTAACTTAAACTTAATAAATTCCACTTTAACCTTAATTTTTTATTAAATGTGAACATGAAATGCAAATAATAGAAAACACCAGAAATAATAGATTTACATGGAAAATCCAATGAGGGAAAAACCACGGTGAGGATTAACTCACAATATAGTAGAAATGCAATACCACATACAAAGGCTCAATACAAGAGGTCTCATTTCCAAAATACAAAGGCTCACTACCCAGATTAAGGGCTCACTACCTTAAGAAGGACTCACTTTCCAGAAAGAGGCTCACTACCTATAGAGCATGAAAAAGTGATAAATAAAGATCCACCACAAGCGTTCCATACACTTCACAACTTGATCAAAAGATTGTAGATACCATCAGCTCACTACTTTCAGGAATCTAACACAATAAAGTATTGTTGCCTCAATTTTCTCTTGCACACTCTACTTTTCACACTTGTTCGCACACTTCTCTTGCTTGAATCAAATGAAGGATGGATTATAAATTTTCTACAACTAGATTTTATTTATACCATCTTCAACCCTAGAAACATTCTCCAAAGTTAGCTATACAATTTCATTTCAAATTCAAACTAGGTTGGCTACTCAATATTCTAGCGGTGGATAAGAATGAGAGAGGACCCATTACATATTTAATTTAGGACCTGAAAAACATCTTGGATAAAACACACACTTCCTCAAATTGATGCACAACTTAAGGTAACGTGTGGAAACCAAGTCAGCCAAACCTAATGAAAACATCCATGAGATTTGAAGTACAAAAATCTCCAACAAGATGATCATATGTGGATCATTCAACACGCTTCATCAGACATATTTCCATCTCTAAGAACACTTTTGATACATCCATAGAAAATGCAACAAACTTAATTCACAAAGAACTCTTCAATAGTTCAACCGAATCGACCAACAAAACATAGGAGCTCTGGTACAGGTCTCTCGGAGTGCCAAATCACAAGCACATTTTTCAGAACACGAAAACCATAAAAAAGAGTCATCTGGGTATGTGCAGAATCATCATGGAAAAAATAGGCCCTTAAGTGGCAATAAAATTTAGAAAATCAGAGTTAAGCAAGTTGACGTAAAAATTTGAATAAGTTATCTATATTATTTCAAAAATATGTAAGAATAGAATCTATAGAAAATTGAATTTAGTTTATAAACTACTAGGTTTGTTTTTTAAAAATAAAATATATTTGGTGAAATTTTGAAATTTCAATGCAGTAGTACTTAAATTTTAGGGAAAAAATAAGTAGGTGTCTGTCTAACCACCCTAACCACAATAAAATGATAATATTTTTTTATAATATTTTAGGTATAAGTAGGGTACTCATGTCCTGATGTGATGCATACTTTTTTGTAAGTTTTTTCCAAGTAAATAATTAATTATGAATTTTTTATTACAAATTTTAAAAAATATAACAACTCGTATGTCTAACCACCTTAACTTGGTGCAAACTTCATGAAATTCAATTTTTATTTTTTAATCCTATAGTATGTGAAACATAGAATGTGACACATGTTTTGGATTCAAAAAATGTGATACCGTTTGAAAGCTATAGATTTTTTTCAATCAGCCTATCAATCAGGACTTTAGTCATAATTCAAATAGAAAATGAATAATAATAATTTATTAAATTCAAACTAAAGCATAATTTATATTGGTGGAAAGCTGAGAATCTCCTTTAAAAACCCTTTTTGTTTCATCAATTTTGGGTAAAAAAAAGTCGACCACTTTTTGGCCCATCATGATCCTGCACATATCCATCTCCCAGATCTGAAAGATCTGAAACAGAATATAAGAAGACTGTGGAGCCAAAATATTTATCTCATTCCACAAAAAAATAGTTTGTCCAAACCAGTTCACACATCGGTTAACCTATATTTTACTGTCCATCAATCTAAAAGCTAAAACTCATGATATATTATCCATTGAAGCTCAAGAACACACTTATAGATCCACATAGGAGTATGGTCAGCAGAGGAGAAATTCAGAGAACCATATCGAAGCACACTCAAATCATACTTCAATACTACCTTCATTATTTCTCAATTTTTCTCAAAATAACTTTCCAAAAACACAACTACTACTTCAAAAATATAACTCCATGTACTCTAAGAAATTCTATAGTATCTCAACTATACAAATACTATTTGAAACAACTTAAACTATTTTTACATCAATGAAAACACCACCAAACACATCCATACTTGCAACAATCTCCCCCTTTGTCGTTGATGGCAACACATGATGTGAAAAAATTATCAAAGACGAGATACATGATTTTTAGAAGCAACAACCTGGACAAGTATAAAATTTTCACATGATCTCTCTCCTCCTTTGACATCAATGGCAAAGGATTTTTTTTCCATATAAAGCTCTATTCACTCTCCCTTAGGAGTAAACCCACATCACATATTGCAACAATGCAGACCACAATCATCAGTCCATAATCAAAAGAGTTTGTGAATCCATTGGAGTGATGCACCTCCATGTGCACTTAGTTCAATGAAGGAGGGGAAGTAACCCCTAACTTACCTATGAGATACTCAAAGGTATCCTTAGAAAGGGCCTTAGTGAATATGTCAACAATTTTTTCCTTGGTAGTTACCTATTCTAGTTTAACTTCATTCTGCAATACCTTCCCCCTCAAGAAGTGATACTTGATAGATATGTGATTTGTTCTAGAATGCATCACTGGACTATTTGAAATATTTATAGAACTTGTATTGTCACATAATATAAATATTGGTTCATCACTCACCACACCTATGTCCATTAAGGTTTACTTCATCCACAATTCTCGTGTACAGTAGGATGCTTCTGCAATATACATTGCTTCTACATTGGATAAAGAAACTAAATCTTGTTTCTTACTCAACCATGAAGCTAATCTTCCTCCGAGTAAGAATGCACCAGCACTTGTACTCTTCTATTCATCTACACGGCTATCCCAATCTACATTAGTGTATAAATTCAATGTGAAATCACTATCCTTCAAATACCATAGCCCATAATTTGGAGTTCCTTTAAGATATCTAAAGATTCTCTTCACAGCTGTAACATGTGCTTCCTTAGGTTCTGCTTGAAATCATGAAACTAAGCATATTGCATGCATGATGTCTGGTCTAATAGCACTAAGATACAATAGTCCACCAAATCATGGATATGTACATTCTCTGATCAACTTTAGTAGATTCATCATCCTTACTCAACTTGCATCTCATTACCATAGGGGTACAGACCAGTTTGGAGTCATCCATTCCAAACTTCTTCAACAATTTCTTAACATACTTAGATTGTGAAGTGAATATCCCTTTGTTAGTTTGATTTACTTGAAGTCCAGGGAAGTAATTCAATTCACCAATCATAGACATTTCAAATTATTTTTTGATTTGTTCAGTGAATTTCTTACACATACCTTAATTTCCACCAAAGATGATGTCATCAACATATACCAGAATTATCAATATTTTTTTTTCTCAACCTTGGAGTAAATATTATTGTCTATGGACCCTTTGATGAATCCTTTCTTTGTCAAATATCTATCCATTCTAGCATACCAAGCATTGGGAGCTTGATTTAGTCCATATAATTCTTTCTTTAATTTACAAACCATGTATGGCTTGTCTAACAGCTGAAAACCTTCTGATTTCTCTATATATACTCCTTCTAGTTCTCTATTTAGAAATGCAAACTTGACATCCATCTGATATACTTTAAAGTCTTTGTGAGCTAAAAATGCCAAGAACATCTGAATGGACTCCATTCTTGCTACAGGTGCAAAAGTTTCTTCAAAATCTATTCCTTCAACCTGTGAATATCCTTTGCATACAAGTATTGCTTTGTTCCTTATCACTTCACCATCTTCATTCATCTTGTTTCTGAATACCCATTTTGAACCGATTACATTTTTGTTTACAGGACTAGGGACTAGTTCCCATGTCTCATTCTTCTCTATCTATTGTAGTTCCTCTTTCATTGCTATTACCCTACTATCATCATTACATGATTCACTCACAGTCTTAGGTTCCATCTTAGAAAGTAAACACAAGTTTACCTCAACCACTTTACTTCTTGTCTTCACTCCTTCACTTATGTCTCCAAATATTTATTCCTCCAGATGATTTCTCTATACATATTCACTAGTCTTAGGTGGAGGTTCCAGAATTTATTCTTCATCACTTTGTTCTTTCTCTTTTCCTTCTTCTTGTACTTTCTCATAGATAGAATCATCAGGCTCAACTTAAATTATTTCCACTATTCTATACATAGCTTCATCAACCTTTACATTAGCACTTTCAATGATTTTTCTTAGTCTCTTATTAAAGCATTTGTATGCCTTGTTTTTATTTGAATATCCAATAAAAATTGCTTCATCAAATCTAGCATCAAAATTTCCAAGATTTTCATCGTCTCCTCTAATGTTGCATCCACTTCTTGTTGGACTCAAGGGAACACCGAGAGGGGGGGTTTGAATCCATGTTCAGAAAATCTTCTTTATTAATCTGATATTAAAACCATTTCAACATTCAACCAAAAGAAAGATACAAACAGTCAAGGAAATCATCCACAACACCATAACACAAGGATTTTTGCATGGAAACCATGTTAGGGGAAAAACCATGGTGGAGGTTAATCCATAATTTGAGTACTCAAATAATTTTTTTACAAAAGAGAATGCACTTGCATTCAGGCACACTGCCTAGAGCTCACTGCTCAAAAGCGAAGGCTCACTACCTTACAAAAGTTTAGATTAAAACCATCTGAAGGATGAACTGAGATAGTAGCATCTATTCATGCTAGGTTATAGTTCCGGTGAAGCTCATAGATTAGATTCTGAGTCCTCTATCTAACTTTGCACTTCGCTCTACTCTAAACTTTTCTTCTCTTCAAATCACACATAAATAATTTTGCACCACACACTTATTTAATTCACATTCCACATATTCACTATATCAAAATCATAAAATTGATCTCATATATATCCGCTATCAAGGATTTGAACATTCATATGTCAGCTTCATAAAACATAAAGTTCTTTACAACTGTCGGCTAGATCCTTAATTAAATATTTATGTGCACCACCCATAGTCATCCTAAACATAGTAGCGACCCCAATAATCATGTTACAAACACAAAAAAATTAAATTAATTACTCCTTATACATCCTCAATTACTATATTTAACGATTCGACATATTAACACATATAACTAGCAAATTAATGTACCGGATCTCCTAGATTGATCACCGGTTAATGCGTATCAAGATATTCCATGAAGAAGGTATTAAAAACATCAACTAACCTTTCTCTGAGATTCATAACAAAAAAAAATAGTCTAGTGAGGGTATTCAGATCGACTTTTATGGCTTTAACCAGATGCCATGTTCTTCATTATGTTCTATCATTGTAAACCAAAACTATGTTGTATACCGGATGCATGACTTAGGTTTCCATCAATGACAACACTAGAATCCATATGCCAAAAATATCCCCATTTGGAATTGATGGCAACACCTACTGAAAAATGACTAACTGTCAAAATCATTATAAGTACGCTACTAGAATTTACTACTCTCTATCACTTCAACTAAAAACATAGCTTCCCCTAAGATTGATGAGAAATTTTTCACTGCACTGTCTCCCCCTTTGACATCAATGACAAAGCATAAAAACCATATGCCAAAAAGATAAAACATGTGTTCAAAATCTCTAAAACTTCAAAATTGATTCAAAACTTTTGAAAAAGAGTTAGAAAAGCATCTTATGATTCTCCTTCATTTTTGGAAGGAACTTCTTCCAAGCATCTATTGTGATCCCAATGATTATGATCAAGATGTTTTTCCTGGATTTTTTGTGGACAATCTAATGGGACTGTTAGAAATTTGTCAAAAAAATTATCCAAATTGGGAATGGTTGGTTACTTTTAACAAGCCTAGAGGTCTAATAGTTTGGGTTTAGGGTTTTTGATGTCTCATGAAATATTGATTGGTATTCTTTAGAAACCCTCACGTTATATTTCAATGTTGACTTGTTATTGAGGGTTACTGGTCTTTTAAGTTGTCTGATTCAAAATTTCCTTCATGCTTTTACTGACCCCTTTTACCCAACCTATCAGTCTCTTTTTGCTACCTGAGCTTGAATGTTTTTGTCGCTAAGGGTTTTTCGGCTGGTCCCACTTGAATATCCTATATGTTCTATGCAATTTTGTGAACCGTCCGATCATGGGTTTTGATCTGGACCATTTCTCATAAACCTCGCAGGTTTCCCTACTGATATCACTAAAGTGGTACGAGGTCTGCAAGATGCCGCCATCTATCATATACTGAGAGGTGGGGCCTTTTTTTGAGGTTCCAGCAATTACAAGTGGCCATCTTTTCACCAGTGGAGGAATTAAATGAGCGGGATTAATAATGAATGTGCCTTGCAGGCCTTGAAAAATCAGAGTAAATGTTCCTAAAGTATTGCAAGGTTTGCGAAGAGGCGACACGTGGCCTGAATCTTGAAGCAACATCGCTAGATGGGGCCTACTGTCTGATTGCAACCCCCTATTTTTTTGGGCTGTGATTGGCTGTGTTTTTTCCTAGGTGGTGATGTGGATCTTCAATGATCGTTGACTCGATGTGAGTTGTCTAACTTGCCAAGTCTATTCTACATCAATGGTGCAATTTCAAAAGGGTTACTGATCATCCGTGTGAGGAGCATTTACTCTCTGCAACTTGTTTTTATTAATGGCACGGGTTTTTCAAAATGATCTTCTCCTGATTTCCTTGCGTGCGAGCGATAACCTTCTGATAAATACAATGATGCACTATATGCCTAAAATAATTTTGTGGTGGCAATATCAGCCACTAATCGTTCACATACTCATGCAAGCATTTGGGAAATTAGAATTCCTTGCATAGAATTACTCTATAAGTATCTGTTGAATCGCTCTATATTATCATTGCAATTTTTGAGTTGGTAGGTGGTGGATTTATTTGTAGTCTCCAAGCTACACTTCTTCAATGGATAGGTCTTAGCCATGCCAAAGTGCTCAGATAGGTGCAGGGAGTTCACAGCAAGTAAAGGAACAGTCTCCTCCGAATAATCCTGAAGAAAGTGTCTGAGGTATGGACAGGAGGTCAAGGCATTGTAATTCCCCTGTTGTGCTATCTTTGAGCTCTAGCAGTGATGGGTATGAGACTGATTCAGACTATCGCTATTATCTTGCTTCCTTGACTGATCTCATGGGTGTTGATGAAGAGGTCCTTGCACTTTCACCAATAACTGCAATGTCACCATGCCAAGTTGTTGGAGTTTCTGCTGATGTGGATGGAAAGAAGAAAGTGGTTCCACCTCAAACTGAGGTGAGAACTAGAAGTGGTCACTTGTACTGAGGCCGTGTGTTGACTTAATGATTGTTGGTGTTGGGTGTGTTGCTCATGGGTGGTGTTTTTCTTGGTGGTTCATCTTGTAGATCTGGACACATGTGTCCATGGAACTCTCTCTTTTTCTTCTTTTTCTTCAACTAGTTATTGGGTGTAAGCGTTTTTTGATTCCTCAGATCATGCACTTTATTTTCCAATGATGAGGAATGTGAATTCAAATTTCATTTTTAATGAAATTCATTTTTAAATTAAAAATGTAGCCCAATTCTTTTTTCTCTCCTATCCTATAAAGTAGATTTTACGGCTCACTGTTAGGGGTCCGATTTTTGTATCTGGTGGCTTGGTTTTTTGTACAGACGAGTTTGTTTATTGAAGTTTTTGCTAAAGATATTAGCTAGTTTTTTATCTGGGGTAGGATTATTGTAAAACAAGTAGGCTATGCTTATGTAATTACAGATACTAAAGAAATAAGTCACAATATATTATAACAATTGCTCTCTTGGTTTCGTGTCATAAGTTGTGAATGATTTTATCAATGATATATTCATTCAGCTTCAATGGTATATTTGAGTGTGTATCTCATTTTCTTGCTTTAACTTAATGAGTTAATTAAATTACTTAAAATGAGTTGTAGATTTGTGATGTTGTCTTCAGGATTCCTTAAGTATTATTTTTTTGATAACTGAAAATCTCATGGTGTAAATAATTACGGTGATATGTTCAAAATATTTGGGTTATGTTTTATATGACTCCTGCCCAATGGATGAGACACTATATAACTTCTTTAAGATCCCTATTTGGGAGCATAGAGCTATGATTCGAAGCATAGTGGTTTAAATCTGAACAAATTTAATACATCACACCTTCTCTCTCTGGATCTGTAAATCTTATGATAATTTTTAGTCTTTTTTATTTTAGATAATTCTTGTTATCCTTCGATTTTCCACAACCAAGATAATTACTATCTAATTGCGTTTGTGGGGACTGTATCTTTTTAGAGAAGTGTACTTACCAGGTCATGAAATATTTGTATGAACACATTTAGGTTTACCCACCTTGGTCCTACAGAGCCATAAGTGTAGGAGATGTCAGTTTTTGACTGAATCTTGTCAGTTGGCCACTAGCCTTTGTGGTTTTTGAGTATGGAGTTTGGCTACCTCTTAGAGAGTTTCAAAGCCTACCTGGAAAGATAAAACACCAACAAAATGGCGAATCTACTGGGGAGATTTTGAATCACCAGTTAGAGATGGTTATAGAGTCATATAAAATAATTTTATATTCTAATTTTAAATAGTGAAAGTTTTTCAACCCCAGAAGGAAGAGGTTGTTGAAATAAACCTAAAAATCCTATAATCTATGGTGTCGTGCTAGTAAAATACTTAGTATTTTAGGTGCAGATAGTTCTATCATAACTTCGATTATAGTCATTGACATATTACTTGTACCCTTAAAGGTTAAACTCAATGGAATTGGCTCTCTTCTTGAATCATCAGTTGAATGGTGTTTTATTTGGGAGAACTTCTGAGAAATTTAAAAGAAAAAGGAGGAAGGAGAAACCACAAGGGTTGAAGGTGGCTATCCAGAATCATATGTTTAAGTGAAGTTGAGTGTTAAATTTGGATGGTGATGGATTATGGTTTTGAAAGAGATTGGTAGTGACATTATGTGACTCTGTTGTGGACAATAACCCAAAATCTAACAAGCTTTGTATAGGAATGTCATATTTCTTTCGAAATTCAGTTCTTTGTTGAAGAGGTGGCGACTCTATCTAAAGAACCAGTTGATGAATAAAGGAAAATTCCCAGATCTATGATATTTACATTCATGGAGAGAAGATTAAAAACTACTACCAAAATTACTAGGTATTCCGTTAAATCTAAACAGTTCACTATTTCTAATTGTAAAGGGTGTTTGTAATTAAGGATGAAAAATGGTTTTAAACTAGATGTCTAGCATCAAGAAAGGGAACAATGATTAGATTTTCCTTACTTCTAATGATGGAATATGTAAAAGGACTTACGAAATAATGTTTATGCTGCATTATATCTTTGAAAGCAATGAATAATAATTTTATTCACTAATGGAATCATGGTTGAAATGATAAATGATATGTTTGGTAAACATGTACTATTTTGATGAATTTTAAATGGGTATAAGTGATTTTCCATTTGTAAAGTCAGACATAAATATGAAAAGAGAACAAGTTGCATTAAGCCCTTCAAGGTGTTTTGTAACTCAAAGGTATATGCCTTTTGTTTTTAGTGATATCAGTGGTTACCCTAATCTAATTCCTAAGAATATTAGGAGGTATTTTCCTAAATACATAGGGCAAAGTACCGGATCCACCTCTAGGCATCTACAGGACTTTATAGATGTCATGGGTGATTATTAAATTAGTCATGAGGATGTTTCTATGAAGTTGTTTGTACAATCCTTGGGGGGTGATGCCAGGGATTGGTTTTCATATTTACCCACCTATTCTGTTAACTCATGGAATCAAGTGGTGATAGTTTTTATTGAGCAATTTGGTGAAAGAGTCAATCCTAATGTATTAATAAAGGGTTTTATGGGTATCTACATGAAGTAATATGAGTTAGTCCCATATTTTAATCTCATATTTTAAGAGTTTTAAGAGAAATCCCAAGAGAGGTCAGACCAAACGAAGCTGAATCCTTGGTTGTATATCTTGGTGAATTTGACAAAAGGATGGGTTATTTATTAAGGGATAAAGAAACTACAAACTTATAGCAAGCATATCACATGGCTATGGAGATTGAAAAAAACTTGAAATATTCATTGATGAAAGGGTATCTGACTGCAAGTATTGATTACCTTGTTTTAACTAATATTGCTAAAATTTCAGAGTTGGCTGCTCAAAACACTAATTGTGATAAGGGTGCTTTGACAACTATAATATATTCACCACTACAGTGTGATGTTAATGAGATCCAAGTTGAAAGCCGGTCCAATTTGAATTATGATGATCAAACTTATTTTGTGCCAGAATTGTATGAAATGAAAAGGCAAGAGGAAGAATCACCATATGAGTTTTTCTTGAGATTTTTAGAATCCTTAATACAAATTCCTAGAGGTCTCAGACCTAATGACTATGAATTCATTGACTTGTTTTGTGAAATTTATGAATCAGGGCTAAGTGCTTTGCTAGAAGAATTGAAACCTGCTAACTTGGCTGAAGTCCTTAAATGGATAGAAATTGCAGAATCAACCAAAAATGTATCTGCACAAAATGAAGAAAATGCTTGCCCTTTTGAGGAAAGTTGGATAAGTGCAAAGGAATTTGAGGGGAAAAATTATGAAGGATTAAGGGAGACACCCATTGTTGTTCCTTATCCTGAGTATAATACTCATGTCACTGAAATTTTGTTATAGGCTAGTGATTATGATTTTAGAAGTGATGATTGCATTACCGAGGATGGAGTTGACCCTCTTCTTTTACCAGAGTTGTATGGAAATATGGAACCTCATGATTTTAATTGTTTCCAAGTGAAGGAACAAATTTCAAATGATAAATATTTAGAGTATACTCTAGGTATACTAGCAATGGAACAAGTTTATTGTATAAATGTTGAGGAACTTGAGGACAATGCGGTGTGTGATCAAAAGAATAGTATTGGAGACAACCAACATATTGATGAAAATATTGGTACTATTGATTTTCTTGACTGTTTGTATGAAGCTAAGAGTGATTTGTTGTTACCAGGCAACATTGATATTGCTAGTGAAAATTTTCCAGATTATAATGAGGGTAACAGTGATATTGCTGGTGAAAAGTTTTCATCTTGTGCCAAAATTTTCACTTATAAATTAACACATACACTAGGTGGTTTCAAACACAAGGAGGCCAGTGCATATTGTTCTTTCTTTATTTCCCTTGATGAGATTGATGTGTTTAATTTTGTTCTTGAATTTTTTCATTTGGAAGTCGACGAGGGATTGCAGGAAGCGTTGTATGTTGAGGGGCCTGAGATGAATGCGTTTACACATTTCCTAGAAAAAGATGTAACTGATTTGGCCCACTCCTTTGTTGATCTCAAGATGTGTTCCAACACATTTAAGCACGGGTGTTACTAATCGATCTTTTGTGGAAAGCACCAGTGTGAGGATTCCCCAAGTTGTTTGTCCTCCTTTTTGTACTCAGAGGGTTTGTGTAACATGCACATAGTTTTATATGAAATTTTTCAGTTCTATGAACAAGCTGATGATGATGCCAGAATGTGTGATGTTGCAGACTAGATAAATTACAAATGTTTCCATTTCTTAGTTTATTTAAGCCAGCATTCTATGAGGTATGACCAGGTGTAGGGTAAGGAAAAATGTCATTATGGTCATATATTACAGTTAATGTTTGAATACAGGGTGTTGACTGATCACATAAATGGGAGTATGAGTAAACAATAAGATACTTCTAGGCATACTGATTACTCCAACATTTCAGGAACATCAAGAGGTGAAACTAGCAGACTTTGTTTACTATAGGTGATAGAGAATTTTTTTTTTGATAGGGGTAAAATTTGATCTCCCTTGTTTGGTGGCCTGGGGCCATCAAGCTGGATATACACAAGTTAAAATTGACAAAGCAAGGTAGAACATTCATCAATGCACTTGTGTCATTCAGTAGTCTGGTTTGCGAAACCAGATATTCTAAATTCTTGCTATGCCCGCAGGGGGCATACATCCGTAGTCAGAGCCACTGATGGGACTCCTAGAAATTTGTCAAAAAAATTTTCCAAATTGGGCATGGCTTGTTACTTTTAACAAGGCTAGAGGTCTAATAGTTTGGGTTTAGGGTTTTTGATCTCTCATGAAATATTGATTGGTATTCTTTAGAAACCCTCACATTATATTTCAATGTTGACTTGCTATTGAGGGTTACTGGTCTTTTAAGTTGTTCGATTGAGAATTTCCTTCGTGCTTTTAGCGACCCCTTTTACCCAACCTATTGGTCTCTTTTTGCCACCCGATCTTAAATGTTTGTGTCGCTAAGGGTTTTTCTGGCCGGTCCCACCTAAATATCCTATATGTTCTATACAGTTTGGCGAACCGTCCGATCACGGGTTTTGATCTAGACCGTTTCTCGCAAACCTCACAGGTTTTCCTACTGATATCACTAAAGTGGTGTGAGGTCTACGAGATGCCACCATCTATCATATATAGAGAGGTGGGGCCTTTTCTTGAGGTTCCAGCAGTTACAAGTGGCAATCTTTTCACCAGGGAAGGAATTTAATGATGGGGATTAATAATGAATGTCCCTTGTAGGCCTTGCATGATCAAAGTAAATGTTCCTAAAGTAGTGCGAGGTTTGCGAAAAGGCGACATGTGGCCTAGCTCTTGAAGCAACAAGGCTAGGTGGGGCCTACTGTCCAATTGCGACCTCCATTTTTCATGGGCTGTGATTGGTTGTGTTTTTTCGCAAGCAGTGATGTGGATCTTCAATGATTGTTGACTCAATCTAAGTCATCTGAATTTCTAGGTCTATTCTACATCAATGGTGCAATTTGAAAAGGGTTACTGATCATCCGTGTGAGGAGATTTTATGCTCTGCAGCTTGTTTTTATTAATGGCATGGGTTTTTCAGAGGATTTTATCTTGATTTCGTTGCATGCGAGCGATAACATCCTGATAAATACAATGATGCACTGTATGCCTAAAATAAATTTGTGGTGGCAATATTAGCAACTAATCATTCGCATACTCATGTGAGCATTTGGGATATTAGAATTACCTGCACCGGATTACTCTATAAGTATCTACTAAATCGCTCTATATTATCATTGCAATTTTTGAGTTGGCAAGTGGTGGATTTATTTGCAGTCTCCAAGCTACACTTCTTCATTGGATAAGTCTGAGACACACCGAAGTGCTAGGATAGGTGTAGGGAGCTCGCAACAAGTAAAGGAACAGTGTCCTCCAGATGTTCCTAAGGCAAGTGTCAGAGGTATGGGCAAGAGGTCGGGGCATTGTAATTCCCCTGTTGTGTAATCTTCGAGCTGTAGCAACGATGGGTTTGAGACTGACTCGGACTATTGTTTTTATCTTGTGGCCTTGACCAAGCTCATGGATATTGATGAAGATGTCCTTGCATTTTCAACAATAACTACAATGGCACCATGCCAAGTTGCTGGAGTTTATGCTAATGTGGATGGAAAGAAGAAAGTGGTTTCACCTAAAACTAAGGTGAGAACCAGAAGCGGTTGCCTGTACCGGGACAGTCTATCAACTTAATGATTGTTTGTGTTGGGTGTGTTTCTCGTAGGTGGTGTTTTTCCTGGTGGTTTGTCTTGTAGATGTGGACGTGCATGTGCATGGCATGCTCTCTTTTTGTTCTTTTTCTTCGACTAGTTACTGGGTGTAACCATTTTTTGATTCCTTGGATCATGCACTTTTTTTTCCAATGATGAGGAATGTGAATTTGAATTTCATTTTTAATAAAATTCATTTTTAAATTAACAATGTAGCCCGATGCTTGTTGCTCTCCTATCCTATAAAGGAGATTTTATGGCTCATTGTTAGGGGTCAGATTTTTGTATCCAGTGGTTTGGTTTTTTGTACAGACGAGTTTTTTTATTGAAGGTTTTACTAAAGATATTAGCTAGTTTTTTTATCTGGGGTAGGATTATTATAAAATATGTAGGCTATGCTTATGTAATTATAGATACTAAAGAAATAAGTAACAATCTATTAGAACAATTGCTCTCCTCGTTTCGTGTCATAAGTTGTGAATGATTTTATCAATGATATATTCATTCAACTTCAATGGTATATTTGAGTGTGTATCTCATTTTCCTGCTTTAACTTAGTGAGTTAATTAAATTTCTTAAAATGAGTTGTAGATTTGTGATGTCATCTTCAAGATTCCTTAAGTAGCATTGGTTTGATAACTGAAAATCTCATGGTGTAAATCAATATGGTGATATGTTCAAAATATTTGGGTTATGTTTTATATAACTCCTACCTAATGTATGAGACACTGGATAAATTTTTTAGGATTCCTATTTGCTAGCATAGAGCTGTGATGTGAAGCACAATGGGTTAAATTGAAACAAATTTAATACATCACACCTTATCTCTTTGGAGATGTAAATCTTATAATAAGTTTCAGTCCTGTTGCTTTTAGATAATTTTTGCTATCCTTCGGTTTGCCACAACCAGGATAATTACTATCTAATTTCATTTGTGGGGACTGTATCTATTTGGATAAGTGTTCTTACTAGGCCATGCAATATTTGTATGAACACATTTAGGTTTACCCACCTTGGTCCTACAGAGCCAGAAGTGTAGGAGATGTCAGTCTTTGACTGAATCTTGTCAATTGGCCACTAGCCTTTGTGGTTCTTGAGTATGGAGGCTGGATACCTCTTAGAGAGTTTCAAATCCTAGCTGGAAAAATAAAACACCAACTCAATCTTAAAGAGGTATTCCATAATTTTAATTGCTTCCTCTAGTTTCTCACCTTTCCTTAGTACCTCAACCATCTGTTCCAATCTGCATTTGGTTAGATCCTTCACCTTCCAAAAAATATCCACAAGTGTGTTCTTGGTGAATTGAACTTTGGTGTGTTTAGACTATAGATCTCGAATTCTTTTCCTGATTGTAACATCTTGATCTTGAAACATATCAAATCTTTTTCCAATCCCATTCAACTTTGTTTCAATCTACTCCAATTTCTCTTTGTATTTTCAGACTGCATGAGGCCAAAAGATGCAATAGTGGTAGATCTAATTAGCTGCACTTATGAATTGTCCTAGCTCATTCATTTTATTCTTCATTTTGGTGAGTTTAATCATGAACTACCCCTTCAAATGAGAGATAAATTCACCTTCTTCTTTGTCTTTATCCTCAAAGTTCATTTTTTCTTTACCGCATTCAGTCATTTCTTCAGGTAGAATGTTCTGCAAACTTTCCAATTTGATCTTGCACTTCTCAACATGAGCATTTAGTACACTTAGAATCATATCCTGATCATATGATGGTCTGACAGACCATAACTTCACAATTTTCTACATTCCACCTTCCTCTTGAAAAATCTATTGTAGCTTCTCCTTTGTCAAGTCATCTTCTTCCTCACTAGATTTGTATGGTTTTGATTCAACTAGTTCTTGTTCATTTCCTTGTGGATCCTTAGTTTCTTCATCAGATTCTTCATCTAGAATATCCACAATTTCCTTTTCTTTTCCTTTTCCTTCAATTTTGGGAATCTTCCATTCTGGAGGCCTGTATTCAATAGTTTGTTTTTCTCCATGCCATCGGAAGAGGAACCAAATTCAATTTTTCTTACTGGAAGGGAAATCCCAACTGAGCCACACTTTCTAAGAACATTCTTAAAGAAATTTTCAAATTCTTGATCAAAATTAGCCAAATTCTTGAAGTATGTGTAGATTTGTTTGTATACTGGTTCATTTTATTTCCACACCACATTGTCGATCTTTGGCAAACAATTCAAGAATACATTACTAAACATATAATCAGAATACAGAACCTGAAAGGTTCTCCTATCTCTTTTGTTAGCTATACATTCTCCATTAGCTGATCCTTTATCAGTCCGCATAGGTCAAAGTATCGACCTTCAATTATCATCTTGTGAGAAATGTAGACTACGCCAACCGAGGTTGCTCCTTCTCGATTTCTAAAAAAGACTTTATATGAAATTTCGTGCATAATGTACTTTGTAACATGATTCTTGATTGTCACAATTATCAATGCCCTCTGATCTCCAATTATTCTAGTTAGGGTTTCAACTTCTTTGTTCTAGATGGATTTCTTCCTTAGTATATCTTTGAATTTGCATAATCCAGTGAAATTCTCAATTACTTCCTTCGAAATGATGTAGGGTTTTTCTAGAGTTAAAGTGTCATCATGCAATCTATTCAAAATGAGTTTAATGAATTATGTGTTCTCGAAATGGGGAAACTCATTCCAAATATCTAGATTCTTATGTTTGGCTTCTCTAAATTGCTCCAATTCATTGGATAACAAAAAAATTATCATAGACTTAATCTTTTCATTGTTGTATTCATTCAAACTGATTCACCCTTTTATTTTTTTCATTTTCCTTTCATAGTTAGGTTTAACAACCGCACACCAAATTATATGAAAATTCTGAAAACAATTGAAGTACCTAATAAATTTCAAGTTTCGCTGGAAAATCAACTTCTCTGCTTTGAAATTTTTCTACTTAGTGCTCTCCTTCTTCTCTTCTTTGACGTAAAGTGACAAATTATGGTTCCCACTTGACTTTTATAGCTCACACACTTGTAATAAATGCGTTTTCCCTAAGTTTTCTGGATGCTCTAGTTTCTCAGACAATGACAGAAAAATTCTTCTTCGAACCTATGAATTCTCTGAATTTTCTTGTGAAAGTTCTCCGAAGCGTTTGCTACTGAGTGCTCTCCTTCTTCTCTTATTTGATGTAAAGTGGCAAATGATGGTTCCAACTTGACTTTTATAGCTCACACACTTGTAATAAATGTGTTTGCCCTAATATTTCTGGATGCTCTAGTTTCTCAGACAATGACAAAAAAATTCTTTTGTGAACCGATGAATTCTCTAAATTTTCTTGTGAAAGCTCTCCAAAAAATTTCCATATCATTGGTACACCTATTTGACCATTCTTCACATTCTAGTACCATCTACAGATAGGGGAGGAAATACTTTCTTGAAAAAATCCCCCTAGGCCAATGGCCTGAAATCAGTTACCAGAAGAATTTCTGGAAGTAGGTTCTGATGCATAACCTTTTCCAAAATTAGACTCATTCTTCCTTACCCATGTCTTCTTCATCTGATCTCTTATCTCATCCATAGTCACTTTTCCTTTTCCTTTGTCATATTTCTGTATATTTCTATCTTTATATAACAGACCTCTTCTATCCACATTTTTATTTCTGAAAATTCTTGCAATGTGACCATATTTGTTGCAATTGTAGCACACAATAATTCCTTGTCTAGACCAATCATTCCATTGATTTCTTCTTGATCTGTTTTGATTAGCAATATGCCCAAATCTTCCATATGTGTAACATTCAACATTATTTCTATCGATAGAGTAGTTTGACACATTTCTGCATTCAATTGATTTATGACCAAACTTTTTGCATTTGAAACACTAACCAAAAAATCATGAATCTCTTGATTTCATATTACTTCTACACTGATTAGCCATATGGTCAAATTTTTTGCAAGAAAAAATATCCATTAAATTTTTCAGCATTAGGTTTCCTTGTCTGAAATTATTTTGTCCAGATCTGTAACTTTGTCCTTTTCCATATCCAAGACCTCTCTTTTCATTACAACTCTTATGTCCTTGGGTAAGCTCATCAAGCTTAAGTGAACTGATCTTAAACTTCTCCATGCATTCATTTGCAGTGGTAAGTTCATTCCTGAGAATAACAATTTGTTTACCAAGATCTTCTTCATTTTTTTTGGATCGTTGTAGTTCTCTTTCCAACTGAATGAATTCTTCATTTATTCTTATGTGTTCATTAGATTTCTCTTTTAAGGAATCGGCAAGATTCTCATCATTCTTCTTCCTTTCTTCAATCTCTTTAGTGAGCTTCATCACCGTAGATTCCATTTCATGTTTTATGGTACCATTATCTCTGGAAAGATTTGCACATTCTTCAGTTATTTCCTTCAAGGTCTGATTCAAGTGAGAATCATCCATTTCTTCGCTCTCTTGTTGCTTGATCTTATCAAAGAGATCCTTCCTCTTCTCCTTGGATTTAACAATTTGATCCTTCAATGTCTGAATGAATTTCTCAACATCCTTAAGATTTTCTTTCAATTAATGGACTTCTGCTTTAGACTGATCAAGGTCATCAAGTACCACCAACAGTTGTTTATGAAGATTACCAGAGTCCCTCACATTCCAAGATCCACCTCAAGCTGCTATACTTCTTCCAAGGAACCAGGTTCTTTGATACCAATTGTTGGACTCAAGGGAACACTAAGAGGGGGGGTGAATCAGTGTTCAACAAATCTTTTTATTATTTTAATATTAAAACCATTTCAACATTCAACCAAAAGAAAGATACAAAAACTCAAGGAAATCATCCACAACACCATAACACAAGGATTTTTGTGTGGAAACCCTGTTATGGAAAAAACTATGGTGGAGGTTAATCCACAATTTGAGTAAAATAAAAGTTTTACAAAAGAGAATGAACTTGCATTCAGCCACACCGACTAGAGCTCACTGCTCAAAAGGGAAGGCTCATTCCCTTACAAAATTTTATATTAAAACCAAATGAAGGATGAACTGAGATTGTAGCATCTATTTGTGCCAGGTTACAATTCCAATGAAGCTCATAGATCAGATTATGAGTCCTATGTCTAACTTTGCACTTCACTCTTCTCTGCTCTGCACTTTTATGCTCTTCACATCACACATAAATAAATTTTCATTATTACTCTACTGAATTTTACACCACACACTGATAGACTTCAAATTCCACACATTCTCTATATCAAAATGATAAAATTGATCTCATATATATATCTGCTATCAAGGATTTGAACATTCATGTGTTAGCTTTATAAAACATAAATTTCTTTACAACAGTCGGCTATATGCTTAATTAAATATTTATGTGCACCACCCATAGTCATCCTAAACATAGTAGGGACCCAAATAATCATGTTATGAACACAAAAACCATTTAATTAATTACTCCTTATACATCCCTAATTACTATATTTGACGACTCGGCCTTTTAACACAGATAACCAACAAATTAATGTATGAAATCTCCTAGATCGATCACTAGTTATCTAACATCGAGATATTCCATGAATAAGGTATTAAAAATATAAACAAATCATTCTATAAGATCCACAACCAAAAATAATAGTTCGGTGAGGGTATTCAAATCGACATTTATGTGTTTAACCAGATGCCATGTTCTTCACTTTTTTCTACCAGTGTAAACCAAAACTATACTATAGACTAGATGCATGACTTAGGTTTCCATCAATCACAAAACTAGAAGCCATATTCCAACACTTCCAAATACCTTAAATTATTTAAGAGTAGGAGTCTTACCAGTCCATAACTCATAAAGAGTCTTAGTGTTGTTACCTCTAATCTAAACTTTGTTACGAATGTAGACAACCATGTTGATTGCTTCTCTCCAATACACATTAGGAACATTTGCTTCTTTCATCATAGTTCTAGTATCTTATTGAATAGTCAGGTTCTTTCTTTCCATAACCCCATTCTGTTGAGGGGTTCTAGGAGAAATATAATGTCTCTTTATGCCATGTTCTTCATAGAATGCATTGAAATCACTAGATGAAAATTCTCCACCTCAATCAGACCTTAAACATTTGATTTTAAGGTTTGCCTCATTTTCTAATCTTTCCTTGAACACCTTGAATCGATCAAGAACCTAAGCATTTTCTCTAAGAAATTTAACCCATGTCATCCTAGAGTAATCCTCAATTAAGAGCGTAAAGTACATATCACCATTCAAGCTTCCTATTCGTGTAGGACCACAATGGTCTATATGAATTAGATCTAACATTCTAGTAGAAGATTATTATTTTCCTTTAAAAAAATTTCTTGTCTGTTTTCCAAATTGTCAAATTTTGCAAATTGAATTCACAGGGTTTGTGATTCTAGGTAGATCTCTCACAATTTCTCTAGAACTGATCCTGACTAGATTATCAAAATTCACATGTCCCATCCTCTGGTGCCAGAGACAACACTCATTAATCTAACAAATAAAATAGTAACCATCAACACCCTTAAGTTGATAGATGTTTCCATGAGTTCTTCCAACTTCTACCACAGTTTTGGATCCTTTTTTGATCTCACAATCGTTATCCTATAAAGAAATCTTAAAACCTTTGTTCCACATTTGTCCAACACTTAAGAGATTATTCCTTAAACCCTTTACATAATAGACATCGTCAGTATTATTTTTTCCATCAAAAAATATTGTTCCTTTACGAACAATCTTAGCACGAGAGTCATCTCCAAATATAAATATATTTCCATCATACTTTTCAAGTTTAGTAAACTTACTCTTATCTCTAGTCATATGATTTGAACATCCACTGCCAATTACCCAAAAGTCTTCATCTTGTCTCTCATGAAATGAAGTCACCGAAGTACCTTTTGTTTCATCCTTTTTATTCTCTGGACCATATTCCTTTGCACATCTTCTAGGGTTGGTAGATACAACTTTATTTTCCAGGGCTACAAATAAGCATTCATCCTTATCCTCCTCAAAGTTAGATTCATCATCAAAAATTCCTACATGTTCTTTGACATAATACAACTTCTTGAACTTTTTATCCTTTTTATCTTTGTAATCATTGGTATTGTCCTTGTTCTTCTTGTGTGTAGTTCTATTAGGACATCTTGATGCATAATGACCAATATTTCCACAACAAAAACACTTGAAAGGCAATTTACCTTTGTATTTACCGATACCTTTATTTAATCTCCTTGTGAAATTTTCTTCCAATTATTATGTATCATATTCATACAAGTCATCTTTGATCTTCATTTCTTTAAATATTGTCTAATTCTTCTCCTTTTCTATTTCAAAATTTCTCATCTTGAATGCTATCAAGACACCAAATAGATGCTCCTTACTAAATGTCTTTGGATCATATGATTCTTCAAGAGAAGATACTTTGTCACTATAATTTTTTGGTAGGTTCATCAAGATATTCTCAATTATATTTTCATATGACATGGTACCACCTTGATTCTTGATTTCATTTTCAATAATTTCAACTCTTTGATAGTAGATTGCAATAGCTTCTCCATATTCCATCGTCAAGTTCTCAAATTTTGACTTAGAAGTTAGTTTCCCTGAAAGATTTACTCTATCATTCCCTTCATAAATGTCTTTCAACTTTTCTCATACCTCATGAGCAGTAGCTAGAGAAATAACTTTTGTTCTTTCAATTTTAGATAGAGAACTGAAGATAGCATACCCTGCCCTTTCATTCTTCTCATAAGCTACAATCTCATTAGAAGAGGAACGGCCAACAACGGGTTTAACATACTTTGTCTCCACAACTTGCTAGGTCTTGAAACAAATTGAAATCAAATAGCTTATCATATGTTCTTTCCAATCATTGTATTCAGCTCCATCAAAAAAAGGAATATGTAACTTGTGTGACATTTGATCTACCTCAAGCAGTTAAGCTTTTCATCGAGGAAGTAAAGATCTGATACCAATTGTTTTAAATGCACAAGACAATTGAGAGGGGGGTGAGTCAGTTGTAACAAATCCTATCTTAACTTAAACTTAATCAATTCCACTTTAATCTTAATCTATTACTGTGTGAATATGAAATGCAAATAAGAAAAAATACCAAAGACACTAGATTTTTGTGGAAAACCTAAGCAGGAAAAAATCACGGTGAGGATTAACTCACAATATAGTAGTAATGAAATGCAAGATACAAAGGCTCACTGCTAGAGGGCTCACTTCCCAGATACAAATGCTCACTACCCAGATTAAGGGGTCGCTTCCTTAAGAAGAACTCACTGTCTAGAAAGAGGCTCACTACCTACAAACAATGAAAAAGTGATAAATAAAGATCCACCACAAGGGTTTCACACAATTCAAAACTTGATCAGAAGATTTTATATACCATCAACTTGCTGCTTCCGAGAATCTAACACAATAAAGTAATGTTTCCTCAATTCACTCTTGCACACTTTTCTTTTTGCACTTGTTCGCACACTTCTCTTTCTTGAATCAAATGAAGGATGGATGATAAATTCACTACAACTAGATTTTCTTTTATACCATCTTCAATCCTAGAAACATTCTCCAAGGTCAGCTATATAATTTCATTTAAAAACTCAAACTAGGTCGGCTACTCAAAATTATTATGGTAGATAAGAATGAGAGAGGACCCATTACTTATTTAATTTAGGACCCAAACAAAATCTTGGATCAAACACATGATTCCTCAAATTGATGCACAACTTAATGTAATGTGTGGACACCAGGTTGGCCAAACCTAATGAAAACACCCATGATCTTTGAAGTACACACATCTCCAGCAAGATGATCACATGTGGATCATTCAACACACTTCACCAAAAATTGTTCCATCTCTAAGAACACTTCAAATACATCTGTATAAAATACAACAAAATTCATTCATAGGGAACTCTTCAATGGTCCAATTGGACCAACCAACAATACATAAGAGCTCTAGAACAGGTCTTCCAGATTGCCAAATCACAAGAATATTTGTTAGAACACATAAACCATCAAAAAGAGTCATCTCCTAGATCCAAAAGATCTAAAAGAAAATATCATAAGGCTACAAAGCCAAAACATTTATCCTAGTCCACAAAGAAATAGTTCTACCAAACCAATTCACACACTGGTGAACATATCTTTTACTCTCCATCAATAAATAAGTTGAAAATCAAGATATATTATCCATTGAAGCTCATAACACACTTAAAGGTCCACGCAGGAATATGATCAACACAATATAAATGCAGAGCACAATATAGGAGCACACTCAGATCATACTCCAACACTACCTTCATTATTTCTAAAATTTTCTCAAAAGAACTTGGCAAAAACACAACTATCACTTCAAAAATATAGCTTCATGTACTCTAAGCATTTCTATAGTATCTCAAATATACAAATACTATCTACAACTAATTGAACTATGTTGACATCAATGACAACATTAATTACAACACCACCAAACACGTCCATACTTGCCACATGTTTATGCAGGTTACAAGTTGTGTTTAAAAGTTAAATATATCTTTTAGATTGTGAAAGTTGTCTTCCTTTCTTAAAAGTTAATGCATTCAAACCTTCTTGTAATATTTTTATGCATGAGCCTATAGTAATAAGTTGTGTATTTTAGTTTCTATTATTAGTGGCCAAGTGTATGCAAATGTAAACTTTCATAGTCCTTGTTAGTTTGGTGTATCACCCCTCATTTTCAGTTTCAATTTTTTTTCCATTTCTAGCATTTCTTTCTTCCCTTTTCTCTGCAATTTTAGTAGTTTTAGGTGATAACCAGCTAGGAGCTAGCCTCATCTAGAGATTCACTCTAAATTTTAGGTAACCCATAGCCTAGGAGTGTTTCCATGTTTCTCTAAAGTGCTAAGTTCTGCAACTTAGCTAGGGTACAATTTTGGTAGATAAAAATTTAAATAAAGCATCTTTAAAAGATGACTTTCCCCTTCCTAACATTGACATGATAGTGGACTCAACTACGAGACATGATTTATTGTAATTCATGGATGGATTATCTGGATACAATCAAATATTTATTAACTCTCAAGATCAATACAAAACAACATTTACAATAGCTTGGGGAATATTTTGTTGGGTCATGATGCCTTTTGGATTGGAAAATGTGTGCACAACATATTAACGAGATATGACCTTGATATTTCATGATTACATACATAAGATTGTGGAAGATTATGTCGATGATATTCTATCCCAATATTTAACTTGTCAAGACAATGTGAATGTCCTTCATAATATCTTTGAGTGAATTCAAAAATACAACATGCGTTTGAATATGAAAAAGTGTTTCTTTGGTGTAGATAGTGGAAATTTGTTATGTTTTATCGTATCTCATAGAGGCATTGAGGTGGAAATGAAGAAAATTGATGCTATAGTTAACATGCTACCTCTTAGAAAAATTTCTCAATTATGCACCTTACAAGGAAGAATCTAGGCTATCTAACATTTTGTAGCATCTTTAGTAGATTGAACACTACCATTTACACATTTACTTAAGAAGGAGGTTCAATTTAATTGGAACAAGGATTGTGAATAGGATTTTGAGATTTTGAAATATTATCTTGTCACTCCACCTATTTTACAACCTATTATGTAGAAAAAACCATTTATCCTTTATATGGAAGCATCAGCCCATGCCCTTGCAGCATTGTTGGCTCAACAAGATGAAAATGGTAAAGAGCATCTAGTTTATTACATTAGCTGAACTTTGATTGATTATGAGAAATGATACACAATGATACATAAACAATGTTTGACTCTTGTATTTGCTGCTAGTAAGTTGTGACATTACTTATTGAATTTTGAAATACATGTGATAATGAAATTCGATCCTTTAAAACATCTTTTTTCTAAAACTCATTTATCAGGACACTTAGCTAAATGGGTTATGTTTTTAACTAAGTTTGGCCTTAAGTTTTTTTATAAAAAACAATTAAAAGACAAGCCTTGACCGACCAGTTAGCTAACGCTCCTTCTCCCCTAGCATTACCTAATGCAGAAGCATTTCCTTACGAGAGTGTGTTGACTATTTAGGAACATGGAAATACATGGGAATTATATTTTGATGAATCTAAGTGTAGAACCTGATCTGATGTGGTAGTTATAATAGCTCCACCTAGAGGAAAACATGTTCCCTTATCATATGGGTTAAATTTCCTATGCATGAAAAATACCACCGAGTATGAAGCGTTAATTGCTATATTACGTGTCACTTTAACTCTAGGAGCTTGAGACATTAAAATATTTGATGATTCACAATTAATCATTAAACAAATAAATGAGACATATCAAGTGAAGCATGAAAAATTATTGAAATACAAGGATCTTACAATGACTTTGTTAGATAATTTTGAGTTATTTACCATTGCTAACATCTCATGAAAGCATAATCAACATGCAGATGCAATGGAAAGTGTGGCTTCCCTTATATATCCTCAAGATCCTTCAAAAGACTTCACAATTATTGTCCATATAGCTATGAAACCATCAATAGAGGATAAAATAGAAGAATTATTATCAACAACCATGGAAGACTCAAGTTAATGGTACTCTCTGATAATTAATTATTTAAAAGATGGTACCTTTCTTAAGTTGACAACTAAGAACACTCGAGCCTACCTTCAAAAACTTGCATCTAAGTATATAATTCTTGCTAATGTGTTATATTGAAGGTCATTCAATGGTTTTTTACTTAGATTCCTTAAACAATTTGAAATCCACACAACACTTGAACAAGCTCATGTAGGTGCTTGTGGAGGTCACTTTGGAGGAGGAACATTAGTCCAAAAAATAACTCACATAGGATACTATTGGAGACATATGGAACAATATTGCTTTGCATACGTTAAAAGATGCCATAAATGTCAAGAATATAGTAATTTGATTCATGCCCCTTTCTCTAAAATTCGTGCTCAAGTTCCTATTTGGCCCTTTGTGGTTTGGGGTTTGGATTTCATTGGAAAAATATCACCACCTTCCTCCATTGTACATACATTTATAATCACTATGATAGAATACTTCACAAAGTCGATAGAAGCAATTCCCCTTCATTCAACAACTACCGATGTGATATGTCGTTTCCTATTGGAACACATTATTGCACGCTTTGGACTTCGTTTTGTGTTGGTTTTAGAAAATAGGAAACCATTTACGAATAATGGTGTGGAGAAGTTCTTAGAAACATTTAACATACAACATTTCTTTTCAACACCCTACTACCCATAATCTAACTGTCAAGCGAAGTAAACTAATAGAACCCTCAACCAAATATTAAAGAAAACCATTAGAAAACATAATAAGGATTGACACACATAGTTAACATATGCATTGTTGGCCATCACACGAATAGTAGATTATCCACGGGGACTACACCTTATAACCTCATCTATAGCACCAAGACAATAATGCCTATGGAGTTAGATATTCTTATGTTAAAGATTGCTCTTTAGGTACTTATTGATAAAAATACTTATAAAGAACAATGATTACAGCAGCTTGAAATTCTTGATGAACAAAGAATTAACACTCTTGAGCACCTTCAAGATTACTCTAAGAGAAATAAGTGTAGTTATAATGACAATGTTATCCCTCAGTCATTCAATAAAGGGAATTTGGTGTTATGTGAGAATCAACATAACTATTTGAGGTATATATATATATATATATTATCTTCGGCTTCAGGATCTCTTTTTGGATTCTACATCAGGCATCTACCATTGTGATAGGAGATTATTCATTATGGGGGGGGCTTCTTGTCTCTTTCTATCTCTTCTATGGAGACCATTCTATATGTACTTATATGATAGAAGTTGTCTATGGGGGGTATCATGTAATCCACCTCCTATCCTTCTTTCATTAGTGCATTGCATTCCTTTCTTTGCATTCTATTTTGGGGAGGACTTTTGTTCACACTGGGTTTTCTCTTTTACCCCATTTCCTTTAGTTTTCATTACATTTGTAAATGGATACCTAATTAGGCCTTGTTGTCAAGACCCATGTTTGATTTCTATCTTGTAGTTGCATTGCTTCCATGCATTTAGTTTGTAGCTACTCCCTAAGTTCATCTTAAGGGGGGTGTTAGAGTAAAAGGTTTATTTCACTTAATTAGTTTAATTAAGTCACCTTTTATTCCTTTCTTAAGATTCACTTAGTTATGCATTGTAGGTATTTAATAATTATTTTATTAAATATATCTTCCCTTTAGGGTTTCTTTAGGGTTGCACAATATCCTTTTATAGGGATTGCTCATTGTATTTTATTTTATTCCCTCTCTGAATAATAATCTTTCAATTTTCAAAGCCATTCTTGCTTTGCCTCCATTCTTCTCTTGTGACAGATATTTTTTCATGCAAATGTTCTTGGGTTATGTGAATTTGGATTTATCAACTTCTACAATAACGTCAATGTTGAACCAACACAAAAAGGAAAATTCATCCCTAATTGGTTAGGAGCTTATATAATTAATGAAAGATATGGGTCTGGAGCATACACGTTAACTAAAATGGGTGATACACCTCTTAAGGAGCCTATCAATGTCGTGCATTTGTGCATATATTATGTATAATATTCTTGAATAGTATGATTAATAGAGTAGTGGTGTTAGGGTTAGTAGATGATATTATATGTACTCTCACATTCCTTTGTTCTAGACAAAAAATCATTTGTGTGTCTTGAATACTTAAGTAATTATTTAAGTATTTACTTTAGGTCTCATACTATTCGAGATAATCTTGTATGTTGTGTTAAATAAATCCTTATATGCATTTAATGTTCTACAATTAGATCATTGGTGCATTTAATTTAGCATAAGATACTTAATCCCAATGTTTCATATAAGAGAAACTAGAATAGTTTTAATTAGATCACATCATATTAAATCATGGAGATATTTATTTAATAGTCTTACAAAGATTATTGAATCACATTGTCATTCAACATTAAACACATTAGCATAAATAATCAAAACATCAAATGATTATATATATATCCCAAAGTAGTACATATCATCAAATTTACAAGACTATGGTCTATATATATTGGATGCCTCAGGATTTGGTGATCGCATCTGTCTAGAGATAGTTTGTCGAGAGATGGTGGTATGTGATCATGAATGTCAACTAATTAGAGCATCCAAGTCATAATATAGACCATTTTCCTGTCCAATGGCCTCCTAGTGCTCCTCTACTAGTTTATCTCTCTCTATCTGTAGCTTGGCTGCCTTTGCATGGAGACTCTTGACCTCCGCTAGAACTCAAGATGATTGGATCTCCTCATAGGAAACCTCTTCTCGGTTTACATGCTTAGTAAAACCCTCATACACTACTCTTAGTCTGACATTTAAGGCTCAAACAACTATTGGTCCCGCTACACGATGGGTGGGCGCATGTAGTTTGTAGCCTCATCTCTGAGAATGGGGGCATTATCTCTATAGTGATCTATCGGTACGGGTCCTATAAATCTCTCAGACCACTTGCAAGATAGAAACTGGGTATGTGTAGGATTATGATGGGCCAAAAAGTGGTGTTATCTAAGCGATATGATGACCCATGTGGCTAATGAATTTTTTTAACCCAAAATTGATGAAACAAAAAGGGTTTTTAAAGGATATTCTCAGCTTTCAACCAATATAAATTATGCTTTACTTTGAATTTAATAAATAATTATTATTCATTTTCTTTTTGAATTACGACTGAATTCCTAATTGATAGGCTAATTGAAAAACATCTATAACTTTCAAATGATATCACATTTTTTTAATCCGAAATATGCATCACATTCTATGCTTCGCATACTATAGGATTAAAAATAAAAATAAAAAATCATGAAGTTTTGACCAAGTTAAGGTGGTTAGACATATGCGTTTTTATATTTTTTTAAATTTGTAATAAAAAAATCATAATTAATTATTTACTTCGAAAAAAATTACAAAAAAAATATGCATCACATCCAGACACGAGTCCCCTACTTATGTCTAAAATCTTATAAAAACATATTATCATTTTATTGTGGTTAGGGTGGTCAGACAAACACCTACTTCTTATTTTTTCCCTAAAATTTAAGTACTACTGCATTGAAATTTCAGAAATTCACCAAATAGATTTTCTTTTTAAATAAACCTATTATTTTAGAAACTATATTCAATTTTATACAAAATTATGTTCTTACATATTTTTGAAATAATATAGATAACTTATTCAATTTTTTACGTCAAGTTTCCTAACTCTAATTTTCTGAATTTTATTGCCACTTAAGGGCCTATTTTTTCCATGATGATCTTGGACATACCCAATTATAAAGATAATAAGTACACAATGCGATATATATATGGAAATTAAAATGCATAATTATAAAGAAAATTTCATCATCTAGGTCTCCAAAAATTTGTGTAAAGATAGACTCGTCCTGTGTAGGAGGCATGGAAGATGTGCTAGCCTCTTCGTGCTAATGGGTGTTGGCATGTGCTACTGCTACTGATTATGATCTAGTAACACGAATGGGAAATGTATCTCCCCACTCATGGATAATTGGACCCTTGTATGCCATGTTTCTACCTTCACTCATCGGCTCCTCCTTGACCTCCTCCTCTCCCTCATAATTAGGTTCTATTGTTGAGTCATAGTCCTTGTCTATCTCATGTCTGAATAGGTTGGAAAATCTAAGCCTTGTATCCTCAACTATATCCCCCTCCTCATCCCTCTTATCTAGGAGTGTTCCTACATAGCACATCGACTCATCCATGGGGAAAACTGGAGTTGGTCGTGCTACTTTCCACTACTCCTCATATGTGTATGTAGTATTAATGTCATCGACGTCGGAGACTGGGGGCGTGTAATGTTCACTATCATTAGAGTTAGTGGCAATGATATCATCAAAGGTGAATCATCTAGTGTCTCCTATAATTTGGGTAGTTTGCATTGATCACCTATAGAAGGTTCGTGCTACTGGTGCTACTTGAATTTGACCAAACTATTGGATGACATGATCATAGTAGAATGGTTGTACTGCATAATCATGTCTTCCCAAAATAAATCTATCCCTTTGCATCCTCCTCAATTGTGGAGTCTCATCTGGCCACTGTGGTATTGATAGTAAGGTCTCCACACGATCTCCTCTTGATCAAGGTGGTCAGATATGACTCTCCAATATAGAAGATCTCTAGACTGCCATGCCTATCTCAATGGATAAATTAAGGCATGGGGGTACCCAATGGAAAATACTGAAGGGAATCTTGTTAGTCTAGTACATGTGATATTCTGTAGACACACAACCTATAGAACTGTATAGTCCACCATACTATCCACCTTAAAAAATGAAAACCTCTTGAGATCATAATATAAATGTGCTAAGATTCTTCGGCCCCAAGCATATATTGTCCTATGGTTCTTTATCTGTCTAATCATGTAGACTAGGCCTTCATCTAGGTGTGCTCCCCAACCATCAAGGATGAGTACTAGTGCTACTATAAAAATCATAATCTACCTCAAGAGCAAAGATTGTGCATAGAGTATCTATGACAACTCAATGTGTCGCCCCATGATCTCCTCTCGAATCAGTATATTCAAGCAGTATCCTATATTGGCTTGCATTTTTAAATATGACTGATCCCCCATAAAGCATATGGTCTTGCCACATATAGGAACCCAAAGGATGTGATGAAAATCCTCCAGGGTGATGGTCATCTCACCTGTAGGTAGGTGAAAGGTACAAGTGTAAACATTCTAGCTCAGCTAACACCTTCAAGATGGCATCATGGTACCTCATGGGAGGTATGAGGTATATCTAGTAAATACTAGTGGCCTACAATTTCTAAACCTTTTCCTCTGATAGTGTTGAAACCAGCTCTCGCATGTGACAAAATTTCCTACTACTAAGATTCTCTCGTGATCGAGAGGGTGTCTAACAAAAAAGAGAAAACAACATGTCCTATAAGCATTTAAAAATCTGAAATCTTTACATCAATAATCAAAAACTGTGATGAAGTTGTTCTAGTTTACTTTTCAAAACACCCTAGACACTTTATTTCCCTTTTGGGACACTTCAAGAATTAATGGGACACTTTGTAGAAAAGTGGGACACTTCATGACAAAAGGGGACACTTTGCAAAAAAAGGGGAAAATTTACGAAAAAAAGGGACGCTTTGCGAACTATTCTTCCAATGTCCTAAATCAACCTATAAATGTGTAAAAACATAAAATTAGTGTGTAAGGACAAGGCTAGGGTATATAAAATCAGATCACCTGGTGTTGAAGGTCATCTTGTGCTACATCCTCTCTCAGCATATCGAGTCTTGGGGACCTGTACTCTCATCGAATCGAAATTTCACCTACTCTTCCATAAATTCAAACTACAAGAAGGTGAAAGAAAAAATGATTACAAATTACTTCACTTTTTACTCTTTTATATGTTAAAATTAGGACTTTTTTATATTAGGGTTAAAAATTACTTTTCATTAAAACTAGCATACCGAGGGCTAGTGAACTTCATTTTTTACATTGTTTATTGTGTTAGAATCATGATTTTTCTCCTATCCTCATCAAATGTCTATCATTATGTGGTATGGTACTTAGAAATACCCTCTGATATGACTTAACCAACTTGATCCGGTTAGACTACTACCTTGATTCTGTATCATTGGGTTATTTTTCAAGTAAAGGTATTAGCAGATTAGATTAAATAAAAACCAAAAGAAGCTATGGAATACAAAGAAAGAAAATAATAAATGATTATACCAGATATTCGTCGAAGCTTCCATGATTCACCTCCATATCACCTACTAGCTTGCAATGTATGATTGTTTCCCTCAGATTTGTGTGTGTGAGCAATTTGACTATGACATTGTCCTATGCAAGTTTTGAAGGATTTGATGACAATAGACTATGAAAAATAATCAAATTAACGAAGCTAAATGAAAAATGATTTCTAAACATAAAATGTCTATAATAATAAAGTTGTCTTTTAATAATGAAGTGGTCCCTAAATTGTGAGAAAAAATGACATTTTATAAAAAATGTAATTTTGGATGAATGGATGAGATTAAAAGATACCAAAGCCTAAAATCAGTCGACGAGATTTCATGTGACAATCCCTAATGAGGGTTAGGGAAAGATTGTTAAATGAGTGGTCAAGATGTCATTTGATAAAATCAAATTGACGGTCGAGAATAAATGTGATAATTAGTGAAAAACATAAATATTTCCGAAAATCAAGAAGATAAAGACTGCGCTATTTGTAAGATTCGAAAAATCAATAAGATAAGCGGTTAACTGAAAAACATATTTTTTGAAAATCAAGAATATTCTCAATTACTTTATTTTTGGAAGAAGATTACCATTTTGAATTAAATTAATTCAAAATAATTATTTTATGTGACAATAAATAATATTTGTCAAATTATTTACTAAAATGAAGTGACAGTTAATAAAACGAAATCATTTTAAATAATTTCATTTATTAAAAATGAGAGAAATGTTAAATTAGGTAATTAAATAATTAACATAATCATCTAATTTAGAGGTTTATGACCGATAATTAAATAAATTAATAAATTCATCTAATTATGAGATTTAGTGAGATATTAAATAAACAAATGAAATTAATTAATTTAATAATGAGGAAGAATAAAGGTAATTAAATAAAATAATAAATTTATTTAATTGTAAGAAGACAATAGACAATTAATGACGTATTGAATAAATGAGTATAATTTATTTATTTAATAATCATGAAGAATACAATAGACATGAATTAATTAAATAATAATGAATTACTTAATTAATAGTCGAATGTGGATCAAAGACATAATAAAATGTCATAATTATGCCAGGATGAAAGTGGTAAAATAGAGCTTGCAGGCCTAGGTCATTTTTATGTGTCTACATTTGCCCCTCTTTGTCATAATGTAGCTTGTCGCATTGTGGCAAAGAAAATAAGTCAAACATATGCGCCAGTGCAAAATAGGATGAGGAAGAATGACGAGGGTCGCAGTATGCTCCCTCGAGAGGATAGTTGGGTTCCAAGGATACAAGTGTGCTCTCAAAAATGGATGAGAAGACTAGAAGATGACAGGACAAGAAAGTGTTAATGCAAAAGATATGGATGATGATATGGATGAAATGCCTATATGAGATGAGCAAGAGAAGATGAAAAGACATAAAGGAGATGTATGTTAGTACCTATACCAAATCCTTCAACATATTACCATAGGATTTCAATATTTATTGCTCTTAATCATCATTGGGAAGATTATTGTAATGGCCAACAAACACCATGATATGACATTAATCAAGGTGTCCAAGGTTGTACCATCACATAAGACAAGAAGTCACAGAAAAGGATGGTCATGACTCATACTAAGAGTGCAATTGCCCCAGCCTTTTTATCATAACCAACAACAAGCAGAAAAAGATAAGAAGGACAAACCATGAAACATCTTTGCTTCTCTAAATCTAGTTTCTAGGACATCCTAGAGAAACTAACAACATGATTGCCAAAAGAAAAAAATAAAGCCATCACCATGATACATCGTTGTTTTTCTAAATCCCGTAGTCAAGACATCGCTGAGAAACTAGTAACATGAGTGTCAAAAGACAAGCCAAATGTCATGAGATGTCGCTATTTCTCTAAATCGTGTTGTCGGGATCTCGCTGAAAAACTAGTAACATGAGTGTCAAAAGACAAGATAAATGTCACGAGACATCATTTTTTCTCTAAATCCTATTGTTGGGATCTCGCTGAAAAACTAGTAACATGAGTTTTAAAAGACAAGACAAACGTCATGAGACGTCATTGTTTCTCTAAATCTTGTTGTCAGGATCTCGCTGAAAAACTAGTAACATGATGAAAACATAGAAGACAAGTGCCAAGTGTTTTCCAAGTGTGTTTGAATGTCAAGTGTTTTAATATCAAGGTTGTCAAATGTTGAATGATATCAAATTCATGAAGGACACATCCTAAATGACGTTGATATCTAGGAGATCAATTCCTAGAGTTAGGAGAATCCATCAAAATGCTAGATGATGAGGATAATTCTTAGGAAGGACACGTCCAAAAGCATAAAGAAATGATGAGATTTTATCTTTAGAAGGACACATCTTGAAGAAGAACCCAAAATTTTGCCAGGTTAAATTGTCTTGATAGAATTTGATTACATGGCATTGTTGATTTGCTGAATTGAGCGAGATTGCTGATGAAACAGACTATTGATAGATTGCTTGCTCGGGATTGATGGAATATTTGCTTGATTTGAAGAAATTTTAACGTGTGTGAAAATTTTGTGCCATGAACCCTAATAGGAGACCTAGTGTAGCCTCGGGGGCTCATCGATTGATGGCCTTTCCTATGTCATGCACTCAAAGAGCTCATAGTTCGACATGACCAATGACGTTGTCCAAAGGACAAAATTTTGAATCATGATTTTATTTTGACAAACCTAGAAAGACTGACCTAATGTCTCAAGGATTCAAAGACAAATCTTTCCTACATAGAAAATGCACAAAGACAACGTAGTTCAGACATGGAAAAAATATTGATTGACGAGACTGATTGGATTGACAAGACAGACATTGAATTTGACTCTTTTTTTGGGATTTTGACATTGATTTGGATGTTTTTGTGTTTTTCTCAAGACTTTTTCAAAATTTTAGGACTTTTTTCAAGACTTTTTCAAACTTTTAGGACTTTTTCAGGACTTTTTCAAGACTTTTTATGAATGCAAGGTCATGTGCAACAACCACTATAGTTAAACGATAAAGTTCTTGCTCCCAGATAGATTGATGATTACCCAGGTCAAATGATATGGAAATTGGCAGACATAGGGTAGGAGGCAAGGATATGCAAGGGGTGATGTCAACCAAATGCTAACCATGGCCAAAATCAACAGGACTTAGAATGAATGTCGTCAATATTTCAGGTCGTTTTGATTATGGAAAGTGGATAAGGGTCGGTTAGAGTAATAGTAGATAGCAAAGCAACAATTGACTATACATGGCACCTGTTAGCTAGGTTTTCACCATGATACTTATCCAAAGTGGTTGTTTTCCAGGTTTTCACTATTGGATGAATTTATATCTTTTTACTATTTTTGTCACTTTTTTTATTTTTTTGGTGTCACCAAGACGCCTGTTTTCCATGTTTTCATCAAGGGACGATTTTTTCTTTATTTTTCATTTTTTTTGTATTTTTAGGTTTTTAGCCAAGCTCTTTGATGCTATGTGTAGAAATTGCGTAGATGTGGGCTGTTGATAGGTTTTGTCAACTATTCTCCATCAGGTGTGGCCAACTGATAAGCTCCAGAACCGAATGTTGTAGTAATAATATAAGGACCGATCCAATTAGCTTCAAACTTTCTTGGTTTTTCATAGTCAGCTTGATTTTATGGGTTTTGCATGAGGACCAAGTCACCAATTTAAAAATTTCTGACCATCACTCTTTTGTTATAGCTCGGGCAGAGACAATTTTGATATGCCTGTAAGTGATTCAAGATCATCTTTCTTGTAACATTTCTAACTCATGTAGGTGGGACTGTCTATACTCTTCATCATCGATCATTCCCTTCAAGGAGACTTGAAGAGAAGGAATTTTGACCTCGATGGGAAATATGGCCTTAGATCTGTAGACAAGGGAAAATGGAGTGGCTCCAGTGGGTGTACAAATGCTAGTACATTAGGCCTATAAGGCAGGATTGAGTTGTAAATGCCAATCTCGACTAGTGTCATTGACGGTCTTCTTAAGAATGCAAAGAATTGTTTTATTTGATGCCTCAGCTTGATTGTTACCTTGTGGATAATATGGGGTGGAGAAGTGATGTTGGATATGGAATTGGTCATAGAGTTCATGAACGTCCTAATTTTTGAATGGAATCTTGTTATCTGTGATGATGGACTATTGAACACCATACCGACATATGATTTAATTAAGGATAAACTTTGATATTTGCTTTCCAGTGATGTAACTGAGGGGGATGACTTCAATCCACTTAGTAAAGTACTCAATGGTAGTGATTATGAATTTATGGTTGTTAGAGGAGGATGGATGGATCTTTCCCACAAGGTCGAGTCCCCATTGTGAGAAGGGCCATGAAGAAGTGATCGGTCTTAGCTCCTATGTAGGTGCATGGATTAGGTCACTGTGCACTTGGCATTTCCAACATGTTCTGACAAACCAAAGAGCATCTTTTTCTAGTGTCAGCCAATAGTATCCAAGTCTGGTGACTTTCCTAGCTAAAGTGGGACCACTTGAATGAAATCTGCATATACCCTCATGTAATTCATGTAAAGTTGTTTGGGCTTCATTAGTTTCTAGACAATGAAGAAGGGTGTTATCAAAGCCACATCGGTATAGGGTGTCACTGACAATGTTGTGTCGAGCGGATTTTCAAATAAAGGACTTTCTTTGGTTATTGGAGAGGTTGGGTGGTAGGGTTTGGGACTTAAAATAATCATAGATGTCTTGGTACCAAGGTGAACTAGGACCAACAATTTTGCAAATCATTTGTGACTCTAGGATGTCATATGTAGGCATCAACAACTGTTCCACTAAGAACTCAAATTGAGACACATTTTTGGGGATGTCTAAGAGAGATCCAATAGTAGCCATTGCATTGGTTGCCTTATTTTGTGTCCTTGGGATCTGTTCAAAATAAATCATTTTGAAATATGTCATGAAGCTATCCACCATTCACTTGTAAGGGAGAAAATTTTCATCTTTCGTGTCATTATAATCATTCACTTGGTTGATAACTAACTAAGAATCCTTGAATACTAACAATGTCTAAATTTTCCATTTAATTGCAATTTTGAGTCCTATGACCAATGCTTCATATTTTGCAATGTTATTAGTACAAGGGAAGGCAATCCAGAATGCCTTAGGAATGGAATCCCCTTGTGGTGTGATGAACAAGATACCAACCCCTGAGCCATGACCAGTATGAGACTCATCAAAATATAGCTTCCATGGTGACGTAGGCTATACATGAAAGATAGACTCATTGGGAAAATCAATTATCAGTGGATGAGTGCCTTGGATGGGTACATTTGCAAGTTCATCCACTATTACCTATCCTTTTATTTCCTTGTGATCAACATATTGTATGTCATACTCACTTAAAAACATGACCCACTTTGTTAACCGACATGTCAGTGTTGCCCAACTTAGAAGATACTTTAATGGATCAATCTTAGCTACCAGGTGTGTTTGGTGATTCAACATGTAATGTCTGAGTTTCTGTCCTGCAAAGACAACTTCTAGGCATGTGCATTCAATGGTTGTATAGTTCAATTCATATCCTATCAGTGTGAGACCTATATAGTATATGGCTCTTTCTTTTTCCTCATAGTCATTTTGTGATAATAATGCCCCTAGTGCATTTGTAGCTACAGAGACATACAGGATCAATGGCTTACTTTCAATGGGTGGCATCAGAACTGGTGGTGTCAATAGATATTATTTAATTTGTTCAAAGGTTGTGTGGAATTTTTCTATCCATATAAAGGGAATACTTTTGCGTAACAGATATTGAAATGGTTGACACTTGTCTGCCAACTATGCGATGAAGCATCGAATGGACTGCAATATGCCCTAAATTTTTCTCAACTCACTGATACCTTTGGGTGGTGGCATGTCTAGAATTTCTTTCACTTTAGCAGCATCAACTTCTATACCTCTTTGTGAAACTATGTAGCCCAATAGTTTACCCAAAGTGACCCCAAAGAAACATTTTTTTGGGTTCAAACGAACCTTGTAATCTTCTAGGTGTCTAAAATTTTTGTCCAAGACCCTAAGATGGTCTTTCCATGTCAATGATTTGGCCAAAAGGTCATCCACATAATCCTCCATTAGGATATGCATCATGTCATGAAATATTGTTGTCATAGCTCTCTAGTATGTGTCACCTGCATTCTTTAAGCCAAAAGGCATGACATTCCAATAGTATGTTCCCCATGGGCATTTGAATGTTGTTTTGTGCTGATCTTCAGTTGCAATGCAGATTTGGTTATAGCCCGAGAAAACATCCATGAGAGACAACATCTTGTACCCTGCGGTGAGATCAACAATCATGTCTATGTTCGACAACAAGAAATAAGATTTTGGACAATCCTTATTTAAATATCTGAAATCCGTACAGTTACAAATTTTCCATTTGGATTTGTGACATGGACAATGTTGGATATCCAGTCGGAATAGTCTATTGATCTTATGAATCCAACATCTAGTAACTTCTTTAACTCAGCCTTGACAAGTAGTGCAATCTATGGATGCATTTTCCATAATTTTTTCTTGAGTGGCTTGATTCCTAGGATTAGAGGAAGATGATGCAATACCAATTCGAGATCAAGGCTCGACATGCCAACATATGACCATGCAAAGTTCATTTTCTTGTCTGTGAAAAATTGTTGAAATTCAGGTTTTTCTTCCTCTGACAATGATGCAGCCAAGAGAACCATTTTAGGATTTTCTGGCATAGCTATGTTAACTTCCATTATGTCTTTGATAAGCATAGATGATTTTTCCTGTGTGACGGGAAGAAATTCCAATCCTCCATCCTTAGGCACCTCAGAGAGGTTTTCACATTCGGATATGTCCTTTGTTTTTACTATTTTGTTGTCAGAAGGAGCCTTGCATTTTTCACCTAAAGACATTTCTTTATTATTTTATTCTTTGTACTTTTGTGACTGGAGGATTGCATAGTCTCCCGAAAGTAAGTTGCACAATATAGGTCAATAGAGAGTCCGGATTTGTGATTACCCCAAGGTATGCCTTCCTGGAGCCCCATGAATTCTACTATTGCCTCATCATTCTGAAATATATCCATCACTCGTGGTTCTTGTTGGTCCTAGTCAATCAGTTGCTAGTAAACAAGGGAAATTCCATCATCAATTTTGGTAAAAGATGGGGAAGATACGAAAAGTGTGCAAATTGAAGCCTCAAGTGTGAAGGAAAAGTTTTCAATTTCAACTTCCGTGTTAGATGCAATGGATGGACCGTATTCAAATTCAGATGAGTCAAATTCATAGTCCTAATAGGGGATAAAACTATCAGCATCATGACTAGTGGCTGGCATTTCAGAGGCATTCATAGTAGGTTTAGACATGTTAAATTCTTGGGTGGGCTCAAGAATGGGGCGGGATGATTTAGATTTTCCAATGATAATTTATGTTATTTTGGATCCCAAGGAATACTTACCCATTCTTGATCCTTAGAATGATAGTCAATAGGATCAATGTATTGTTGTCAGAATCTTTCTTCAAAGGGGGGTTGGCTAGGTGCTAGGAATAGTTCATAAATATCATAGTTGCTAAGGGTTTGCTTAGATCTCCATTCCCATTCATTAGAGTCAGTTTCAGTAAGGGAGTCTTCGTGGGTCTCAACCCTTTGTATAGCCATTACATCCTGACTTGAAATTTCATAGGTACGTTGATCATCAGTTCCAAGTTGGTCATACCCTAGCCCCTTGTACCTTGGTCGTGCAAAAATAATAATAGGTTCTTGCCTTCCATTGTTGGATTTTCCAAGGCCACTTGTGCCATCAAAACCTAGTGCCTTGCATACATCATAGATTTTTCCATAGAGATGCACTGGTAGTGGAGGTAATCCTTCTGGGTCTATGTAGATCCAATTAGCTATGTCGATAATGACTTCACTACAAAAATCTCCGCATAGGGTGAATACTGTTTTGGGTGGAACACTGAAAGTTGTTTTAGGCTTGACTGCAAAACATGGTCTACCATAGAATTTAGGTGGCTTAGGTGTTGTGGTGATACAAGAAGTCGTATTCAGTTTGAATTCTCCACAGCCAAGGTCCTGGATCCTTAGATCATTACTTGGTATTGAGGCCGAGGAGGACAGTGTGGTGGAAGTCGATGAAATGGATATGGATGATTTGGTGAGTGTAGATGGGTTAATATATTTGGAAGAGGTGGAAGTTGAGGCCTCCTAATTAATGGGTACTTGGTGCTCAACAGTGGCTCTCAGATTGGTACAGTATTGGAATGGATCAGGATCTCTTGGGATAGTAATTTTAGTACCATCAAAAGGGAACTTCAGCCATTGGTGGTATGTGGAAGGAATGGCCTTCAAGGCATGAATCGGTGGGTGACCAAGTAAGATATTGTAATGTATGTCATGATCCAAGACTTGGCATGTTGTATTGATAATAACTAGTCCCACATGAATTGGAATTGTAATGATGCCTTTAGAATCGTGTTCTTCACCATCATATGCCTTGATAACAATGCTCTTGGTAGCATCCAAACATGCATCAGAGAAGCCAAGAGCTTTAACCAATTTCAAAGAGAAGATGTACAATCCTGCTCCACCATCTACTAAGACTCATCTAACCTTATGTTTATAGACAAAAACCTCGATATGAAGGGCATCATTATGAGATGGTTTAGGTGAGGAATAATTAGTGTCTGAAAATGAAATGTGGTGGGGCAAAGTCAAATAGCCGACCATGGTTTCAAAATTATTGACATCAATGTTGTTTGGGACAAAAGACTCTTGCAGGAATTTATCCAAGATGGCCTTATGTGAGGGTGAGATGCAGAGCAATTCAATAATGGATATTTGAGTGGGTGTTTTATTCAATTGCTCAATAAGATTGAACTTTGGTTTAGGGTTTGACCGCTTAGCAGATAGACCAGGTATGCTAATTTTAGGCTGATGAGCAGAGGGACCCAAGATAGTGACCTTGCCTTTATGCGTGGTGACATTGCATTCTGGAGCCTTTTTAATGGTAATTGTATTGACACACTTATCTTCATCAACAGCACGAAGATGGTTAATGATGGTGCCACCAAAATAATTGTAGGCAAGACAAACATTATTGTAGATAGGACATACATGATTGGCTTGGTTATTGTTATTCTTCGTGCCAGATGAGGATGGATTACCAGAACCATGATCCTGCAGTGGATTCATGTGGATCATATGATTTGAATTAGATGAAAATGGTTGACCTCCTATCTCAATTGTGTGGTTTTCAATAAGGTCTTGCACAAGATTTCGTAACTGACGACAAGAAGGAGTTTTGTGCCCTTTAACATGGTGGTAATCACAAAATGAATTATCATCCCACCATGATGGCTTGAACTAGCCAGGTTCATATGGTTTAGGTTCTTCCAAAGTTATGACACCATTTTGGATAAGTTTCTTTAAGACAATTTTGATAGGCTCACCTAAGGGAGTGTATGTGCGTTTCTGAAATTGTCGTAGTTGACGAGGTTGCCTTTCATTAAATTGACTAGGATTATTTTGAATAGCATTGGTAGTTGGTTTGGGTGTGGTCACAAGTGTATTGTGATTTTGAACTCCTTTGATGGTGAGTAAATGACTTGTTGCATTAACAGTTTTGGCATCGACCACACCATCATTGGTGATGTGTTTGTTCTTGACCCTGTACTTATTTTTTTCAATGGGAGGATTTGCATTTATGTTTTTAGGACCAAATTTTAGCTCTCCCTTTGCAGTAAGGGGTTTCTCAATCTGGACACCTTTTTCAACTAGGTATGTGAAATTTGTGCAACAATGCACCTGCAGTGCATATTTAAGTGGACCTATAAGTGTTTGTACGAACATGTCAACCTTTTCCTTTTCACGTCGGGTTCACCAATGTATCAATGGGTTATTTTTCAGGTAAAAGTTTTAGCGGATTAGATTAAATAAAAACCCAAAGAAGCTATGGAATACAAAGAAAGCAAATAATAAATGATTATACCATATATCCATCAAAGCTTCCATGATTCACTTCCATAGAACCTCTTAGCTTGTAGCATATGATTGTTGCCCTCAGATTTGTGTGTGTGAGCAATTTGACTATGACATTATCCTATGCAAGTTTTGAAGGATATGATGACAAAAGACTATGAAAAATAATAAAATTAACCAAGCTAAATGAAAAATTATTTCTAAACATAAAATGTCTATAATAATCAAGTCATCTTTTAATAATGAAGTGGTCCCTAAATTGTGAGAAAAATTGACATTTTATAAAAAATGCAATTTTGGATGAACAAACGAGATTAAAAGCTACCAAAGCCTAAAATTAGTGGACGAGATTTCATGTGACAATCCCTAATTAGGGTTAGGGCAATATTGTTAAATGAGTGATCAATATTTCATTTGATAAAATCAAATCGGCGGTCGAGAATAAATGTGATAATTAGTCAAAAAGATAAAGACTTTTGAAAATCAAGAAGATAAAGATTGCTTGATTTGTAAGATTCAAAAAATCAATAAGATACGAGGTTAAGTGAAAAGAATATATTTGGAAAATCAATAATTTTCTCAATTACTTGATTTTTGGAAGAAGATTACCATTTTGAATTAAATTAATTCAAAATAATAATTTTATGTCATAATATATAATCTTTTTCAGATTATTTACTAAAATGAAGTGACAGTTAATAAAACGAAATCATTTTAAATAATTTCATTTATTAAAAATGAGAGAAATGTTAAATTAGGTAATTAAATAATTAACATAATCATTTAATTTAGAGGATTATGACTGATAATTAAATAAATTAATAAATTCATTTAATTATGAGAATTAGTGACATATTAAATAAACAAATGAAATTCATTTATTTAATAATGAGGAAGAATAAATGAATAAAGGTAATTAAATAAATTAATAAATTTATTTAATTGTAAGATGACAATAGAAAATTAATGACGTATTGAATAAATGAATATAATTTATGTATTTAATAATCATGAAGAATACAGTAGACTTGAATTAATTGAATAATAATGAATTACTTAATTAATAGTTGAATTTGGATCGAAGACATAATTAAATGTCATAATTATGCTAGGACGAAAGTGGTAAAATAGAGCTTGCAGGCCTAGGTCATTTTTATGTGTCTACAGATTCCACCTTCATAAAGCAGGCCAATTGAAGGGGGGCATACATCGACCCTTGAATTTGATTTCTAGAAGAAGTTAGATAAGAGAATTTTTGCATGAAAAACAAATTGGTTTTGCAAGATGTGGTTCCTAACATTGTGGCTTTGTAGATAGCTACAATGGGGCCTTCATTCTCCCATTCTTGAAAATTAATCTATATGAGTATCCTTTTATGAAATGAAGTGTATGGTTTAGAGTCCTCTAGCTTGCATATGCACGTAGAGACATATGGGAACTAATGTGGGGGATAAATGTGGCAATGTAAATTATACTCTCTTTTTGGAGATTGTACTATCTCTTGATTAATTTTGACCTATTTTGGTACTCTTTCATTAATACCCTTCTAAATAAACATTAATAGGCCCCTAAGACCCTTTATTTTAGATCTCAAAGCTTATTTCAACTAAAAACAAGACAAAATCCACAAAAGCATAAAAAAATCTAACAACCCACCCTAAAAAATCTAGGGTGGGACTCATATGCCAATGAGTCCCCCTAGGTGGGACCCATATGACATGAGTGGCGTATGAGTCCTACTTGGGGCCTTTTTAGGGTTTGAGAAAGAATTTCAAGTTTTTAATTCATTTTTTTGTTGATTTTGGCTTTTGAGATCTAAATAACAGTAAATTAGGTGTATCTCCTATATAAGAAAGCTTCTGAAGTAATTTTTCATCTAAGAAAGAATCTAGAAGAACAATTTGAAGATCCAAGCATTCAAGAAAATTCAAGCATTCTTCACAAGAGAATTTAAGAACAAGTAATCAACAAAGTTGAAGCCTTCGAGCAACATTATTGTTTTTTTGTAGGTCTTCAATCTCACTTTTAATCAAGATATAGCATTTTTAAGGGATGATTATGGTTTCCTATGGTGAACCATGATGGATTATAGGTTAGGGAGATGCAACTATCCATCAAGCAAAGCCTAATGACTTGTTTCCTAAGTGATTCCATCATCCATTATCACTCTACATTCATCCTAAGTAAAGTACAAGCATTATTAGGGCTCGTTTGGGGTGATTAGAGATCTCTCAATGTGAGTCATTCATCTTTAATTTTCATTCACGGATCTCATTCTAGCACAATAGAATAGGGTTGCATTACATTTCAGATTTCCTAATGTTAGACACACTTAAGGTTAGGGTTTATGTTCCTATTTGCATTCATGATCATTATTTCTATCAAGGTTTAATTACCAAACTAGGGGGTTGACCGAGGAAAACCTCCCATAATCTAATCAACAATATATTCTGTTTTGTAGGTATTTTTACAGGTTTGAATCCAAAAATTAGTTTGGAAGGGAAGAGGAAAGATTAGAGCACAGATTTGAACTTTTAATTCCTAAAAAATGTGGAACAAGACTGATACACTAGAAGTGGCATATGAGTCCCACTACAGGAAAAAAATCATATTTTTGTAGATCTTTAATCTACACTCCTGGAAACTTGTTCCTACCTATAAACCCTAATCTTGGACTAGATCGCCTAGTTTGGCATATGAGTCCCAGTTAGTATTAAAATAAAAAATTTCAACATTTCAAAGCTTCATTGAGTCCTCTTCAGTTTTTTAGGTGCACACCTTTCATCTCTCAGATTTTTGTTCTATTTTACATGGCTTTCTAGGTCATTTAGTGAAATATTGCATTTCTTTAGGTTTAATCATTAGATCTTTCATTTCATTAATCTTTCCAAGCCCTAACTTTGTGGTGAACCCCTATTTAGTTTATAATCATACTGTAGCACAACCTTATTGCAATATATCCTTCCACTTTCTTCATTGGATTGAGATTTCTAGGGTTTTCCTTGAATGAATGATTGTGAAATGTATTGTTCTATGTCCTAAAACATAAAGAAATCTATTTCCGTTATTTGAAGTAATAAGAAGATAGATTACTTGATTGGAAAAGCTCAAGGAACATATATCAACTACTTTATGTCTTAAAATTCCCATAAAAATAATTAGAGTTGCATCTTCTCTTGAAAATAAACTTACCTCCAAGTTGTAATGAATATGTAATGCATGTAAATGAATATGTAACCATTTATGTATCCACTCCACTTCAATGGTAAAATCAACATGACCAGGTGTGAATGTTAGCAATATGCACCCAATCAAACTCTCCAACAAGTAAGGATTCTCTAGATTCTTGATGTCTCTAATTGAATCATAAATGTAAAGGGCATCATAGGCATGACTAAAACAAAGTTTAACAATCTTGTTGACATAGCTTGATCCTATATTAATAAATCATCATATCTTGATCTCCTTCACATGGCGTGCATTAAACACTCTACTTTTAAAAAACCTACCAGTTTAGATATATAAACTACTCACCATTCTCATTTCTTTCACACTGGACTGTACTCTCTATATCTATAGGATTTTGTGATATAGTACTTACTTACTGGAAAAACCCAATTTTACATGCCTTCATGCAATCCTCAAATTTACTTTTAATACTTAATCAATGAACTTGTGCATTATCAAATAAGGAAAAAATAATAAAGTGATTACAACTTAAATCACTTACAAATTCACTTTAGCATACAAGATTTATGCTTTTCTGATAATCTAAACACGAATCCAAATTTAGCAAGAATGAAATCATGTTAAACTCAGACCTAGGATGTATGTTAGATTGAAATGAATACAAAAGTGTGTAATGTTCCAGACACCACCAACAATGCCAACGTCCCACAATGAAATGTTATAACATCTCAAAAGGAATGTCTTCTATAGATTGGAGGCTTCACATTTACACAACCCTCCAAATTCTTACTCTTCACCAATGCCTAGTCCAATTTGCTATTGAAACATAAAAAAAAATTGTTCTTGTGTCTTAGGACATAGAACAACAATTTTCTCCAATTTTCACTCAAGGACACCTTAGAGATTTTAATCAAAGGATAGAACGATGGAAATATATCTGCTAAATGTTTTCTTAGGGTATGATTAAAGATCAAAGAGAGGTTCACCACCAAGCTAGGGCTTGGAAAGATAAGAAATGTAAAAGATATGTGAAACCTAACTATATGACTTAAATTATGAAATTGAAATGTAGAATAGAAGACTAAGAAAGTATAGAGGTGCACCTGGAAACTGAAGAGGCTTGAATGAAGACCTAAAATCTTGAAAATTTTGACTTCAATTCTCATTGGGAGGCTGATTTAGTCCTAGATTAGAGTTTCTGACAAAAACTAGAATCTAGAACTATTGAATTGGGATTTGTAGAAAATATCTGAAAATGTATATATTGGGACTCGTACGCCACAAGTGGTGATTTAGTCTCAATATTAGGGTTGATCCAAAACTTGGATATCCTTTGATGAATTCCTGTAGCTTCTTTCCTGCCAAATCTATAGGTTAGAACCACTAAATTCTGCTCTGTAAGTGATTTTCTATGATCTTCTAAGTAATGTGACAACTTTGACAATTTGACAACTTTTCTCCAATATTTCTCTTTAATGAATCTTCAACTTGGATCTGAATATTGCACATCAAAGAGAGGTAAAAATAAAATGGTGTTATAGGATAGGGGTTTTCCTTTGTCAAACCCCATTTTGGTAATAAAACCTTGAAATGAAATGAAGGAATGATTAATGAATAATTATGCAATTTTGCAACTCACCAAACCCTTGAAAAAAAGCTACAATCTTTTATGTAATGGCTAGCATGAATGTGGTTCTTGAATCTTGCTTGAATAATATGGATCTTGATTTGAATGCTTGCTTGAATCAAAAAACCCTACATCACAAATGTTAGCTCAAAAATAAACGTGATGCATGATGACTTTGACATGATTCTTGATACTTGAATAATTCTCCGAAATTCTTGATAGTCACTCTTGAATGTTCTTGAAATTCTCTTGTAGATCTCAAATTTTCTAGAATGCTTGATCTCAAGAAGTGATAGGAGAGAATATGTGAAATAACCTTGTATTTATACTTTTTAATGCCAAATTCCCCAAAATTACAACACTACAAGATAAAATTAGATCTAGGACAATAAAATCCAACCAGGAAATTGATTGAAAACAGGTCATAGTTAAAGCATGACCCATACACTAGTTGTGCCGTGTAATACCCCTCCGTTTTGCTTCTATTTTCATGTTGTTTATGCTTTGCTTGGATTACAGCTACTGAGATACTGGACATATTTTATTATGATATTTTGATCGCTACTCTTGAGCGACAAACTATTACTGTGATGAGATTATCTGATTTGATTTTACATGATTTGATGAATGAATGTTAATAGTAGAATTATCATGTGATTATTTATGAAACTATTGTTATGATGTTAGTGTCAGTCTTTGATGAGTGTATTGGTGAAGGAGACAAAATTGCATCACTCGCTTGCGAGCGCCCTGCGATTCTGAGATTTCTTCTTCACGGTGTGAATTATATACTGCATATATTATGTTGATTATTTGATTACAGGTTGCAGGTACATGACATCGACTCCACCTGGTTCCACAGGTTTGAGCGTGTTGATCCAACGGTTAAGTTGAATGGGAGATAGTAACTTGGTAACATGTGTCATGTCTACACCCTAGCCTTAGTGTGTCGTCAGCTCTGATGTTTGAGTCATGTTAGATCTTATTGGATGCTTTTGTAATGTTTCTAAATGTGTTAACCCTTTCAATTGGTCTTTTGAATATTGCTTTGGCTGGAAGAAATGGTTATTTTATAGTATTTTATATTATGCTCTTTGGTTATATTTAAATAGATTATGAAAATTAAACTTAAATTATTTATTTAATTAAATTTAAATCTCAGTAGGCTTATTAAAGGATTAGATCTCATGGAGTTGGATTAAATTATTAAATAATTGAAAATATGTTAGTTTGTTGAAATAATTATTTAATTAGATATAAATCTCTAAGGATTAAATTTAATTAATATAGAATTGTAAGTTAATTAAAGTTAAATTGTTTATTTAATTAAATTTAAATCTCTTGGGTTTGAATTTAGTTATTAGATAAGTTATAATAATTATGTAATTGTATTTGATTGTAAAGTTGAAATTAAATCAAAAAGGGAATATTGAGAAATTAGAATTTTAATTAAAAGTCAAAAGTTAGGGCCTTTGAAAAAAGGGGAAATGAAATTAACTTGTAAATTCAACTTTTGCATTTGAAAGTGAATTAGGGTTACATTAGGTTATGTTTGGAATTGTTGTTTTATAAGTTTAGGGCAGAAAAATTTGGGGATTCTTCTTGCTTCATTTTTTTTGACAGGCAGGAAATTTGTTGGAGAAATTTTGATGAAAGTTTAGGAAAGTAATTTCTGGTTGAGGAATTAAATTGAAAAGGGAGAGAAATTCTGTGAAGAAGGTGGAGCTAGTAGATTGAAGCTTGCTGGAAATTTCTTGGCATTGTGGGAAAAGAATTGTGAAGAGCTCAAAGGAAAGTCTGCATCAATAAACTTGGTGGCTGCAAATAACCAGGTTTTCTTTTATTTTCTTGTTTTATTGCTCCTAGTTTAATCTATTTTGTTTAAATGAGAAGAAATTTGCAAATGGGGGGATTTTCTTGAAACCCTAGGTTAAACTCCAATAGTTTGATTTTCAGATTTAATTGTTTTTAAAATGCAAACCCTTTTAGAAAAAATGGGGGAAGAGAAAACCAGGTCATTGTATCAATCTTCTTCTGTTTAGAATTTTGAAAACACAAAGGAAAAGGAATGGTTTCATTTGTTATTCTGAATTTAATCTTTGTTTGGAAAGGTTTCAATGGTTGCAAAGAAATTATTTTCTGGTTGTTTATATATTATTTCTTCGATTACTCTAGTAAAAGAATTTCTGGAAAAAAAAATTACATATATAATAATATATATTGCATATACCATTTCTAGAAATGATATATGCAATTTATATTTATTATATATATAAAAATTTTATAGTTTTAAACTGTGTTGAATAGTTTTATTTTGGCCGTGTACGGCCTGAGAAGAATCGTACCCTGCGTACGAAATATTCCATGCGAATATTTTTATTTATGAAAAAAAAACATTTTTGATTTTGTGGTGGGGGGGGTTCGACCCCCCACCTTTTTGTGGATTGCACAGTGGGTACGCAGTACCCTCTGGGCAGTGCGCCACCCGCATGGGGGACGCACTGTCCAATGGAGACCGCGGCCCCCTGTTGTGTATGCCGGCCGCTGTACGTAATGTACAGTCGGCTCAGGCGATGGATGGGACTGCGGACAGTCTGCGGGTACCGGCGGTACCGTCCGTTGGATGAAGTACCGTCCGGACCCGCCATTAATTTTTTCTTTAATTTTTGTTTTTTGTTTATTTTAATTTTTATGAATTAAATTTATTACTTTTCATTTTTATTTTTTTTATTTTGTTTTATTTTAATTCGGTTTTAAATTTTAATTTTATTTTTAGTATGATTTTTTTTATATATATGATATTTAATTTATATATATATTATATGTAATTTTTTTTATATTATATATGAATATATATATATAATATTTAATATACATATGTATATATATAGAGAATTTAATTTAATATTATATATATGGTATATTTAATTTTATTTAAAGATTCTTCTTGTGTAATTGATTTCGTTCTGGTTAAGATAAAAGTATTGGTTTTAATAGTGCTTAGTAAATTTTAATATGAGGTGTTCTTTGGTAAATATGGATTTAATACCTTATTAAAATAGGATTGCGTAATAACGTGGATAAACAATTTTGGTTAGGTCTAGTATTACTCATGATTAGAATATGTTGTGAAAAATAGTTATTTTATGGAAAAATTATTGTTTCAAATGTAAACTTAGAATGACATTATTTTATTTGCTGCGAAACGCACTAGATAGGAACATGGTTTTAGAATAACCAAATGTAGTATTTCCATTTCCAATGCGTGAGTTCATTGATGTATTTTGTAATGGGTATTTGTGAATGATTATTGAGTAGTTGGATTGTAAAGTCTTCCAGTTAAACGTGGGTCATTCCCTTGTTAAAGTATTGTTTTGTTTTCCCTTGGGTAGTGTTACAATTATCTTGTGTCCTCCTAGTGTTGGAGTGGATTTCTTTGTGGTTGCCTCCTAGGATAGGAGAAAGCATGTTGGTTCAGTTCTGTAACACTTGAGTAACCCTTGGAGTTAGTTTTTGTAGTGTGTTATCCAATTAGAAGAGTGGCTTTTGTTAGGGGCCAGAGCCCAAAGAGGTAAACCGGGAAACCTTCAGAAGTGATTTTAACAACTGAGAACTAAAGTAAATATACTTAGCAAATTAGGATGTAGTTCACATTAACCAAGATAAGTTAACCTCACCCACATGCACAAGGGTTTGTTTAGACTTGGGCTGGGTGAGAAGGCCTGGAATGGCAAGATCACTATCTCATCCCTATGAGAGGTAGTTGATTCCGCTTGAGTTAGTATGAGTGCCAGGATTCGGTTGAGGCCACCAGGATTTCTGGAGCCTATGAAGAATGCCCAGAGGATATCTCATGACAAACCTTGCGATGACACTCTATCTAGGATAACACCGTGTTTATGTTGTGCGTATGTTTTCTTTAGCACACTTGATTATATTATGTCTGGAAGCAATGTAACCATGATTAGAGTTTTGACTTTATTGTGCATATGTGTGGTTGAGTCAGTTTATATCAGTATGAGTCTGCCTTTGGTTTGAGGTGGTAGGTTTCTCATCCATTTTACTTGGTTACTATCTCCTAGCATGGGGGTTGGTCCTTCGGGTACCACATGGTTGGGTGGAACATGCACCATAACCGTTGGGTCCCCTTGATCTTCAACACTTGGTGGCGAGACTTCTTGATGGACATCTCACTTGTCTTGCTTTTGGATTCTTGTATTTTGTATCTCATAATGTAATGATATTGTTTTACCCCTCTTGTGTATGAAGTGGACCTTGTAATAATCAGGCTTATGTATTTGTACTCATTCCAGGAACGAGGATTGTAATAGATCCTTTGTAATTGATTTATGTAAATGAATGCTTAATCATATCTCGTTTCTTTCTATGATGTTGAATGTTTTACTTGGGTTATTTACTTTCAATGTATTTTAAATAATGTATGTTATTGGGGTTTAAGTAATCTCAGTTATGTAACCCTAGGGGAGGTTGTCAATTTAGTTGAACATGTAGGTTTAATTCACTTCTTTTACTTCTTTTAAAAAACTAAAATTTAGTACGCTTGTTTAGTGAATTGAAACTTCCTCTAGGGTTGCGTGGCGGGGCATTACATGCCGTATAAGTCCCAATCTCTTAAACATGGGACACAAAAACCAAGAAGTTCCTTGTTTAATGTGAAATTAAAAATTAGATCCCAAGATCTAGGTGGACTCATATGCCTAATATGGTGTATGATTCCTAGATCACTAGATCTAGAACATATGACCCAAAAAACTAAATTATGATTGGTTATTTGATAAGTGTAGGGGTTATCCTTTGGAAAATGCATTTAATAAGGCTTGTGGATGCAAATAGGAACAATTAAGACATAAATAAGTCAAATTAATTAAGAAAGCCCTAGATTAGTGTGAAAGTGTGAGGATACACTTTAAAACACCCTAAATAAGGCACAATTAAGTCCATTTAATTTAAAAGGGTCCTAAACTTAATGTGAAGGTGTAGATGAATACACTTTACAACACTAAATTATTGCAAAATTAAGTTTATTTAGCTTAAAATGACTATAAACCTAATTTGAATGTGTAAAAAACATTACAAAACTAGATAAAGGCAACATTAGGTTCATTTTAACATTAATGATTCTCAAATTAATTGTGAAAATGTAAAGGGCTACATTTTTCTACACTACAACTATTATCTTTAGATATCAACACCTCGTGCAACTCCTACAATCAAATTCCAAGGAAAATATCTTCATTTGCAATCAAACATCGATTCAAATATCTTCATGGAGATCACTGTCATATATATCTTTATGGAAATCACTATCATGTACAAGTTTCTATGCCATAGTAGCATCTACAAGTTTCTACACCATACTTGTCACTTTGTTTTACAAATTCCTTCTCTTCCTATAGACTTTGGTGCACAAGAACATGGATTGAAATAGCTTTGATACCATATGAAGGAAAATTTAATTAAATTGATCTTTCACTGATGATCATGAGATACATTTAAAGGAGGTGGAAATAGTTGATGAGATACTAGTTAACATCAAAGAAGTTGTGGAAATGGTCGATGAGAAACCATTTAACATTAAATCAATTAGAAATAGTTGAACTATAAACTACATACAAGAACATACAATTTAATATGCTAACAAAGGAGAGCATTAAGAGTCTAAAAATGTAGAAAAAATAGATAACCATAAAACCAAAAGGGCATGTAGACCTAAGAAGAACTAGACAACTATCCCAAAATTCTAGAGAAATAGAAAACCTAAACTAATTTTTGGGACTATAGATCAAGCCCCACTTTGTAATTAGTTGTTTTAGCTCCTCTCTACACTAATCCATCTCCTCAATTGTTCGTTCCTCTTGCTGCACATCTACATCCTATTAGGAATTATCCCTCCTACTATAAGAGAGGGGGACCAACCACTACAAGGCACCAGGTCACGAAAGGCCGAGAGTAGTATGGCTGCCCTAACTTACCTCAGTTTAAGGGAATGTTAGGATAGGTGGGATGAGAATGATGCAAAATGTGGGGTCCTTCGATCAATCTACAAACCCATGAGTTGAAAGGAGACTAGGTGAGTCAATCTTTAGGGTTGACTTTGTGTCTCAGATAGCTTTCTATCAGAGGACATAAGAGCAGTTCTGGGATGACAACACGACAACTAGCATCTCTTAGGTGCGCTGGCATTCATACAACCAGAAAATCAAGGAGAAAAGGTCTAACCTATAAAAAAGCAGACTAACAACTTAGTTACCAGTTTCTATAGGTGCACAAAAAGACTATGAAATATGAAACATAAAGATGAATGTGATAAAGGAAGTCTATTAGTGCAAGGGTGATGAAGATGATCTCACACAATAACCTTTTTTCCAGCCTTCTACAAGATCTCTCCACCACCTCTATCCAAAGCACTCAAGGCTAGTGGAGGAGAAATATGAGAGGAACTCAAGACTCTGCTGCAATGGATTCATCCTATGCTTTCTCTATTGAAGTGATGGAGTGATAGATTTCTGCTATGGAGTGTGAAATTTTGCTTCAAATCTTGTGGATGAATGCTAGAGATTGTGTAAAGACATTCTAGCCTATGAAGAGATCTCAAGATGAAAATGGATCAAGGAATGGTCAGTATGAAGAATGGATATGAAGAAATGGCCATATTCGGGTTGGCCAGCCAAAGGGAGGCATTACACTTTGAATTCCAATAGGAAGTGTAACGTCTTTGCAGACTCCATCTGTAGGAATCTGCTAGGGACATAAGCATGCCACATAGACATCTGTGCATCATGCAGGTGTACCTGAAAGAAAAACCTACACTGACACTCAAAATAGGCACCAAGTGTGATGTGAATAGTGGGCTTAGGTGGGATTAAGCCTCCACCTTTGGTTTTCTAATGTGGAGAGGGTAAAAGGGGAATTTGCGTTAGGGGTGCAAATTTTCTAAGATACATTTTTCCCACACATTAGTGAGCATCAGTACTGATGAGTGCTTTGGTAAAGTAGATCAAATAAGTAGTAGGGTTATAAATGTATACTTGTATTGAGAAGGAAATAAATCATGGTCTCATGAACTCAAAAGTGCAGGATGAGAAAAAGACTTCATAGCTCTATAGAACTATGAAGTTGAAGAAAGAAAGCACCTTCCAGACCCGCAAAATTTCAAGGAAGGTATCCTTTAAGAACTCTCACATGAAGGAAACTAGGAAGAGTGCCTTATAGACCTGTAGACCTACAAGGAAGGGTATCCCCAAGAATTCTCACATGAGGCAGACCAAGAAAAGGGGACTCTATAGAGTCATAAATGGTGACATATTTACCCATAGATAGAACATGTCAAGAGGCGACCACTCAGGCCATTGAGAAGGCAGTCACACAAACTATCACTAATTTGGAAGACTTTGAAAGGTAAATTCTAGTCGAGCTGCCCCCAAGCTAGATGTAAGGATGTGAAGTAGCTCTAGTCGGGCTGTCCATGGACTACATGCAAAGATGTGAAACCGGTCTAGTCGACCTACCCCTGAGCTAGACGCCATAAATTTTATTAGAGATAGAAAATTTTGAAGGGGTTCCTTGGGAACTTGATGCGAAAAGAAAGGGTTCCACTCAAGGGATGCACTATTGAAAAGCTAGTGTCTTGTTTTTTGAATCAATTCATTATCAAGGAATCCTTTTGAAAGATGATCACTTCATCAAGGAATTAGAAAGGAAGGATATGCCCCCACACGAGGGGAAGATAAAAGTTGTTCCCACTTTGGAGGAAGGTGTCCAAGTCCATTATTTATGAACCTGTAATGAAGGAAACATGTTTTTTTAGGGTTCTTAGGTCGATAATGTGATTTTAATAAATAAATGTGTGAAGGGTCTTGAGAAAATATTTGCTAGTGACAAATGCATTTTTAAAAGAATAAGTGATGTAGAAGTTTTTTTTTCATGCATGAAAGGGATAAATCGAGCAAGGAAGAGAGAAAGATAAATATAAAGAGAAAGTAGAAGAAGAAAGAACACAAACAATATATAGTTGATTATTAGCTGTGCATGGTTGACCTTCCTGCTCATGTTGGCTATCTTGAGGACACCCTAAACATTATTAAAAGATGCTAGTTAATCCTTTGGTGCCTATGGATCATATATGAATATAAGATGAGTATTCCAACAACACTAATTTTTTAGTTGGATCCTAAAAATTTTGTAACTTATGTTATCTAAAACATCTGTGCAAAAACAAGCAGGTGTGGTGAGGTTCAAATAGTAAGGAAATTGATGAAAGATAGAGGAATTAGAAAGATAACTACATGTAGTTGGATTGAAGGATATAAAATGGTACATGATTTTTTATGTAGGAGACATAGCACATCCACAAACATGGGAGAGATATGCAAAATTCAATAAATTGGCTTGGCAAATGAAGGCAACAGGGTATTTCGATATTCAAGACTTTTACTTAATGTTGTGGAGTAGAAGAAAAAAGAATCATTTATATGCCACCATAGTGAAAAGTTAGCAATTGTATTTTTTTTGTTAAAATGGCCCCTGGTACAACTATTAGAGTTGTTAAGAACCTTCGAGTATGTTCTGATTTTGACACTGCATCTAAATTCATCTCCAAGATTGTTGCAAGAGAAATTATCCTGAGAGATGTCAACCATTTCCATCATTTTAAATAGGGACAATGTTCTTCTAGAGAATATTAGTGATTCTAAATGAAACATTCTAAAAAATAGGCTTGTACTATAATAATGTGCACTACATCAGATATCCAATAATAACGAAGGGACATCCATCAAAGCATAATAGCAGGATTTTTTTGGTCAATGTTGTAGTTACAAGTGCCCTACTAGAAATACATGAAAATATGGAGGTATAGACAAGGAAAGCGAACTTTTTCAAAAAATGCCTCAAAGAAATGTGATATCATGGAATGTCGTGATTAAAGATTATGTTCAAAATGGGTTTTTTCTAAAAATTCCTTAGAAAAATTTAAGAAAATGCAACTAGTGGGTGTAAAGCCCAACTCCTCAACCTTTAAAAGAATCCTTCCTACCTATGTACGAATTGGAGCTTTGGATGACGATATGAACATCCATCAAAAGAATATTTGGAAGTGGATTTTTATCAGATATCGTAGTTTCAAGTTCCACTTCGGATCACCAAAGCCTTCACAAAAACTTCTACACAAAATTCAATTATGAAGAATTTATGCACAAATTCTATTTTGAATGATCTCAAATTGTGATCAATTTGTTTATAGTTTATAATGTGTAGATAAGATTTTGCATTCCTTGTAGTTTCCTATGCCATTCACTAAAGCAGCATAAAATCTCCAAACTTGTTAGGTGTGGCAATTCTACAATATATGTACACATAAATATATTATATGTGTATATGTATCTGTATTTATGTATTACCATATATATAACTGTAAGGAATACACTATCTTTTACATAAATCTAGGATAATTAAGTAAATACAAATAATTTCAAGAGAAATTGTTCTAAGAGATCTGAACCATTTCCATCATTTTAAATAGGGTCAATGTTCTTGTGGAGAATATTGGTGGTGCTAAATGAAACAATCTAAAAAATAGGCTTGCACTATAATAATGTGCACTAAATTAGATATCCTGTAATAACAAAGGGGCATCCATCAAATCAAAATAGTAGGGAATTTTTTTGTAATATGTTGTAGTTACAAGTGCCCTACTATCTACATACATGAAAATGTGGAAGCATAGACAAGGCAAGCGAACTGTTTCTAAAAATGCCTCAAAGAAATGTGATATCATGGTGTATTTTATTATAGGCTTTCCATGGTGTCATTTATTTTATCCATATAGATCCAAATCACTCTCTAAATATTAGCTCATCCTATCTTGATTGTATTTAATTATTGTTTTTTTATTAAATCCTTTTTGACAATCGATAGGGTAAATATGTTTGTATTTGTGTCATTAAATGTTACATTGCTTTCTTATATTTATGGGATCCCACACTTTACATATACAGCCTTTGTGTCATAGAAGATTAGAGCAACAAAAGCTCTATCACAAAAGGCTTCAACAAAAAATTCAGCATGATGTTATTATTGAAGCATTAGAGCTTTATATTGGCAATATATTTTTGTAGGAATGCAATTAAGGAATATAAATTTTTATTTTAAAAGTAATTTTCTCAAGAATTTAAATTAGGAACTATAACTTACCATACCATTTGTATTATATTTATAAAATCCATGCAAATATTGGCTATGCATTCTACTTCTTGAAATTCCTTTTCAAGTTGTTAAGAAATCTTAGAGTTGTTTTAGCTAGCAATGACAAAAACTCAAATGTGTATAATATAAAAATTTTCTCCTTGATCTTCGAGGGTAAACACTGGGAAGATTTTTTGTAATTATGTGTAAATCATGGTAATATTCTTGTTTCATCATTAGTTATGTTTCTCTTTTTTTCTATCTATGTATGAGGAAACATAATAATTCTTCATTAACTGGATAATGAGAAATTATGGTTATTCTTTTTTCTCAAATGATATCGAAAGGGCCATAAATAAGTTTTAGATTATTATACTCTATTTATTTTTAGTAGACCAAGAAATATTGTGATTCTTTTCACTTGTAATGGTGATAATGGTGTGATAAAGATTACATTTTAACTTTTTTGATAGGTAGCCTAATTTTTTTGGAATTGTATGACTCATTATATATATATATATATAACTTTCTTTGCTTGGTTAAGTGTGAGTTCTATTGGGGCCCAATCCCTTTGAAAAAAGATTATAAATAAAATCTCATGGGTGCACAAACATACCATCACCTGAATCAAACTAGATAATATTAGTTGAAGCCATCCAATAACCACCAAAAGGAGAAACCACAAAAAATAACTTCCCACAAACAAACAAAAAACCATACTAAGATTTGGATCAAACACAAAATTTGGGTTGAGTATAAACCTAGGCTCCAAAAATGATCGACCTTTAGCTCTTACTAGAGATAGAGGTGCGAGGGTAAAGGTACTCAATATTTCTAGCCTCTTATTAGATCTCGAAAATGTAGGTTACAAATCCCACGAGGATGTTAGGCTCTATGATCAGACTTGCAATGTTCTTGAACCAATGAATGGAGCTAACCTATATGGTTGATGATTCCCTACACTTCAGGCTCTACTAGACCTATGCGAGTGGAAATTTATAATGGATCAGATTAGAGGAATGTATGACTTGATTGGATTGATGGATCTATCCACAATGTAAAATAGTGAGGGATAGATGAAAGCTTGTTAACTACTCCTACTCCTAATACTGAATTTGAAATGTGAATGTTTGAATAAGGTTTTATGGAATTCTGAAATGAAATGAGTAAGATCGGTGCCCATTTTTGTTGGGCTGATGGAGTCAAGAGGTGAATGATGTGTAACCTACTTGATGGCTACAACTCTAATTTTTAGGCACTTATACTTGTTTATACCTTGTATAAACACTGCAATAATGTGGCTGACAGACTCTTCTTATTGATCCACTTGATCTTATCAAGTTACTATGATTTATTAAAAGGATTTTAATCCTTCCTAGAAGGAACCAATTAAAATAACCACGCAATAACAACAAATGTGTATTGAAAAACATAATGTATTCTAAATTTGAATAACAAGATAACATCAATGTGGAGACAACTTGAAAATCTTATCAATTACCTAACCCTTCTTACTTATCCAAATGTTATCTCCAAACTACTGTAATCAGTCTAAAGGATTTTAATTCTTTAATAGAAACCAATTAACTTGATCACACAAAAAAAAAAAATGTGTTATGATGAAATTGAAATATCAAATTGGATATGGAGATTCAAATAGCATAGAAATAACCATATGGAGGCAGCTAGATAATTTTTTTAATTTAACAAACAATAGAAACTAGAAATTAGCCAGAGGATTTAAAGACTCTTCTCCATTATATACCTCTTCGAATAGTATGCATTACGACAAAGGTCTTGAATATATGAGAAAGATTTTTCAATATATCTTCTTACTATGCCTACTCTAAAAAAAAAATGTAGTGATGATCCTTTCAATCATCATACGTTCAACATAGATATCAATATTTTGAAGGGGACATGCCTCTTAATAAGAGTCCTTTTGGAGATAACAATAACTAAACATAAAATATTAGGATCTAGTTAGCCACAAATGAAATTTTTCAATGTGATCCAAGTAGTCCCACCTCCCATGAGTATCAACATCTTCAACAGTGTTCCTTGCAACTATCTCCATGATCACCATCTTCTCCAAGTGTTCACATGTCTCACCTATTGTTGAGTCCTTGTTCTTGGCTATTTCCAAGGATCCATGCAACACATACCTGCACTCCTCTATCCATCCATTCCTATCCCTCATGACTCTGCCCTCTTTGAACAATGTAGGCACTCCCTCCTTCACAATTTCAATGAGTTACTTTGTATTTGCTTGAAGCTCATCATAATACTCCTTGTGTTTCCTCAAAATATCTTTAGCAATAGTGGTGGTTCCACTATTTGAGGGATATTTCTTTTGTGCTTCCTAGATCATTTCTTGAATTCGGTCACTGACCCTTTTATGCTCTTGAATTGCAACATAACTCTAGGAATGAGTTCCCCACAACTTGTTCATCTAGATCATTAAGTTAGTATGCCTTTCTTGTATTACTGGAGAGAGTGCATCATATTTTTTTCCTTATCCCTTTGTGATTCCTATTGCTTTCCTTTTGACTAAGATCTTTCCCCTTGTATTAACAACCTAGTATCCCTCAAAAATTCATTTTCTTTCAGCATTGATTCACTATCGATGTTGTACATATCTGTTTCTTTTATCAACATTTGAATTTGTGCTTTATTCAACTTGTCCACATTGATGCCAATTTCATCCATAGCTATAGGATCAACTTCACCCACTTTCAGTATCATCACATGTACAAATGCCTTTTATGTGTCAATAATCACAAAGCTTTTGTGTGGAGGATATAGAGCCAAAATCATGAGAGAGCTCTATTCAAGAGTATATTTTGGTCCTGTATATAATTTTGTGACTCCTTCAAGACTAAGTTTATGAGTAGCACTATTATTATGTAAGAAAATGTCAAAAATGAGAGTTGAGTTCAAATCCAAACTAGGGAAGATCATTACACCAGATTCTTCCAACAATTCCCTTCCTCTTTCTAGGGTCATGTTCTTCATCTCATTTTCCACATCTAGCTTCAAAGTGTTCAAAAATTGAGTCTCATTGATAGGTATTGTACTTTTGATATAGACTCTTATTTCCTTCCCTTTTCATTTGTACATGAATTATCTTAATTCAAGAGATTTTATGAATTGATTGTTAGAAACAAATGATTTATAGGCTAGCTGCCTTATATTTGCATCAGAAATTTCATCAATTTCTTGTTCCCTATTGGAAGGTTGGTATTCTTCAATTCTTGTCTTAGAGATCTTGTCATTTTGACCTTGATGTTCCTTTTCACGAGTGGCTTCTTCACTTCTAGAAGATAATATTTCTACCTCTTCTATTTATTGTATTTGTTGCTCAATCTTCCTATTATCCTCATCGATGGCCAATTCAACCTCCCTTTCCTCCATATTTCTAATTGTATCATCTTTTGGGTAAGGTATATGTTCATATCTGCCCAAATTCACTTTCTTTCTAGTACCATCGATGTATCCTTAAGGATCAAATCCCTTCCTTGGTGTAGCCCTTTTCAAATTGAAATGTGACAATTTATTTAGAATTACATCATACCCCTCCTTTGACAACACAGTAAAATCCCAAAAGCATAATGTACTTGGCATAAATGATTATTTCTCATAGGAACTTAAATTCATAACACTCGAGTAGTCCATCTACCTAACAATTTCCAAGTATGTAATTCTATTTGGTACTATTTTTGCTAGAAGAAAAGGTGTATACTCAAAACCATACACCCTAATCATGGTGGCATCAACATAACAGTACCACTCATCCCAATTATGTCCAAAAATTGTGGGTCCATCAAAATATCTAGGCCTCAAAAATATTTTGATCTCATCAGTTAAGGAATACTCACAGGGGTGATTAAAAAATCTATACAATGTCTCTACAAAATACTCTTCAAAAAGAACATAGTTAAAATTTTAAGAACCTATTGTTCCAAATAGCAGTCCATAGTTGTATTAGAAATGGTTGGCCCTCTTTATGATATTGTGTAATTTTCAATTCTTTTGGCCACATCCCTATCTCCTGACCATAATATAATATAAAATGCATAAGAATAGAATAATGTTTGAAGTGAAATGTGGGAGATCCATTTTTTATTGCCATGAACCTTGAGTCAATCTCCTTGGAAATGTAAGAGGCATAATAAAATGGTTTGGTATTATGGAATTGAACATCTTCTACAATCACCATTGGTCCTATCACCATTAATTCATAAGCCTCCATCCCTAATATCTTACACACAGAGAGATATGTGTGATTCAAGTATGGTTCGAATAAATCAACATGAAAAGGAAGCTCGTCATTATCTTCAAGTGGGACAAGGTTTCCATATTTTCTTGGTCTATGAAATGGAAATCTCCACCCTTTGTAGGTTGTGTCCATTCTCCAATATTCCATTTCCAAATCCTTGTATACAATTGGCTCATCACATGTGCCACTTAGGTTAAAAAACTCTAAAATTGCAATCTTGGACACATGTATAAATGACTTACCTTGTAAATCATAGATAGACCTTAAGCCAAGGTTGTAACTCTTAGCTAAGAGTTTCAATAGTTACACATTCACAAATACATTTGTGACAAGTAATTTTCCTAGATCAAAGTTCCACGGATTACATACTGGTTTGAACCAATTTCTTCGATGATTATGAAACGTAAACAACTTGTATCCCCTAACAAAAGTCCAAGTGTATCCTATATGTTTACATTTTTCCTCATATTTTTCTATATCGACCCTCAGCTATGCGAAGCTCCTAGCCCTCAGCCCTGACTTGGGCAATTGATCAATGAGATCTTGGTTGAACTTCCTTTCTATCAATTTTGGCTCATCCCTTGTTTTAGTTTGTTGTTTCTTGATTTTTCTCTGACTACTCTCACCCTATTCTTTTCTACCTTTGGCTTTTCCAAAACTTAGACCTTCCATTTTCAATTCTTTAAATTAGAATTTACTAATTACAGAGGAGTTTGTGGTCTTACCTGTTAATTATCAATCGCACTATCGTCCTTGAATTTTTCTCGGCCTTCCGTGCTCACTTGCTGCAAATCTTGATAATTAATTTTGTTTTAATTTTTGTTGGTCATGAATGTTCATATAGAGTTCATTAATATAGCCATTAATTTTTGCCATTGGAATTAATTGCAACGGTCTTCTTGAAATTTGAATTGTCAAATCGACAAAAAAGATTGTATCGGTGAGACCCTCTTAACCTCAGGCTGATTTGTGTTTCTCAAATGGTTCCATCTTTGTTTATACACTTATGATCGATCGCTAAGACATAACCCAATGTCTCTTCAATTGGAAATATACCTTTAGATCTTTTACTAAATCGCAAGAGCATTCAATACTTTTACCGATGTTGTGCAATGGCCATTTCTACTATTCTTGAGTGTAGATTACTTCGAGGAGAAAATTGAAAAGTTTCACCAACGTCAAAATTGTATGGTTTTCTTAGAAGTTACTTCATCTATCGTCTAGTGTCTTTTCAATGAGTATAAACCTTTATTTATCACTATTAGGATGACATGACCCATCAATGAGAAAATAAGTTGATCTGCTGATGTGTTTTGGTCTCCCAGATGTGTTTCCTCTACTGCTTTATCAACTAGGCAGGTTCAGTGAGACTTACCACAAAATAATTCTCATTTGTGTGACCTTCATCATCAAAGAGACTTGAGGGATTCAATCCTATCATACTTTTCTCTTTGATATTTTTCTTCCACTGCTTTATCCATTCAGACGGATCAGCAAGACTCTCCCCAAAACTTCCTTCATTTGTGTGATCCATAAGATCAGTGAGATCTGAAGGACTCAAGTCGATGCTAGATGTCTCCTCGAAATAAAAATCCTTCAGTTGTATCGACAAGATTATGGGTGCTTCATGCCAATTAAATCTCTGTTGGTGTGACTCTTGAGCTCAACATGACTTGAAATTTTTTCTCTGACTACTTTACTTATACTGATGGACCTTCATCAGTGAGAAGATATGTATTGTCCTCCTGATTATGCAGTCTTGTTAACTCTGGGGTCTTTGGATCATTATGACTTAGCTCATGTCTCCCTGATATTGGAGGAAACATTCAAATGAAAGATCCTATGATATTGTTAGAAACATATATTAAACATTGATGACATGAGAAACAACTCTGCTATATTTTAGCTTGGTAGGGAGTGACAATACAACTAGATGATGAAATGACAAATTACAATGAAGAGAAAAGGTATTTCAAGGAAAATTACAAAACAAACAAGGATTGGTTTCCTTGTAATTTTACTTGATTGTGACCAAGGAAGTATTTGGTATGCAAGAGGCCACATATATATGTTAGAACATGGATCTAGTCACACAAATGTTACTGATCACAAAATTAATTTGGGGCAAGCTTTGTGATATGTGGAAGGTGAGTGAGGTGGAAACTATTGAAAAATATGGGATTTTTCAGTTCTAACACCTCCCATCCCTCATAATAACCCTTAGATTTCAACATATAAAGACAGGTCCTAAAAAAATAGGATCATATCCAAACACTTCAACATTGACTTGGAAACCTGATTTTAGCAATATCTTCACTTTGTTGCAAGAGAATGGGGGGAAAATCCATAGTTAGAGAGCCTAAATCACAATTTGACCCCTAAACAAACACTGTAGGCTATTCCCACATAACTGCAAAAGGGCAAGAAAAAAACCCTAGGAATGGTGTGGTGGTGTGGTGGAAGCATAAGACAAAATTTCATTGCATATCACAAACTATTTGAGGATTATTTTGAAATTAAAAGAGTTAAAATAAAATTAAATGGCTAAATACCCGTCGAGTTACAATGATCTTGGTGTTTTTCTCATATCCATTGGGACCATGACTGTTATCAAAAATAGTAGAAACCATGGCCTTTGTCACTCCGTCCAACAATTGCTTGTACACCAACTCCTACAAATTTGAAGCCCTGACCTACTGTAAATTGGTAATATTATTTGATTTCCCACCCAAATTTCCCTCTTTCTTGCAAGTTTCCCTCAACTTTATCTTCACGTCAATTTCATGAACAAGGCCATTAAAGGATAAAAATTCCTTTTTATAATATTTTATTGTAAAATATCATTTATTTGTGAATTTTATTTTTATATAATACAAAAAAATAACATATAAATATAATACAAAATATAATTAATATATTATATATATTATATACAAATTAAATTATATATAATATAATTATATTTATTATTATATTTAATACTTTATATAGGCTATATTATTATTATATATTATAATCTGTAATAAAAATTATTAAATATAAATATAAAATTATTATAATTAATAATTAATAATTAATATATTTTAATATAAAACAAATTAAATTAATATAAAAAAATCTGATAGTTTAATTGATCTTTGCTGAGATTAGGAAAAAGAAAGAGAGATAGAGGGGGATACAATTCTATATAGAGAGAATAATCTATACTAACACTTGCACCTAAAGGAGGTTCAAGGATTGTGCCAATAGAAAACTGTATGTATGTTAATATATTAGAGAGTATGTGTTGAAGGTAGGGCTCCTCAACATGCTTCCTGTCCGACCCCATCATGGTGGACTATGGGATTGAATGTAAATGTTAAGTTTTTTTAATAAAATATGTGAAGGCCTTAAGACTACACCAAGAGGAAATGCCTTCCATGCAATAGGTATTTTTGGTGTACCAAGAAACCTAGGCAGCCAAATGGCCCGCTTAGGTAGGGGTCCCATGAGGGGGGCTTAAGCTCTATGGATTATGATCAAATTTGAAGGAAAAAAGAATAGAGGAATAATAGTCATTTATTTAGTCATTTTTATTTGTTTGACGAATTATTTAGTTGTGATTTTACTGGATGACCAAATTAGTCATTTATTTAGTCATTTATACTTGTGAATTGCAAAAAATTAGTAGAATTTAGTCATTTTTAGTCACGTGACTAAAATTTTTAGTGTCATTTATTTTCCATATTCTACTAGTGAACATGAAAGAGACCTAAATGTGTCAACGCCTTGTATCATTCTAGAAAGGAAAACAAAAGACAAAAGAAAAAGATAAAGGTTCACGAAAAATTGAACAATATAGGTACAAATAAAGCAATGCGCATAAAGAGATACATCAAACAAAACATTATAACGGATAACATTATACACATGCAATCATATAAAGAACATGAAAAAGAAAACAAAGACAAGTCTAGTAAGGCAAAAATGAGTCAACCTATAGTAGGTTGTTTGCCTCCCAATATTGTTCAGTGTATGCAGAAGGCAAATAAATAGCCAAAGGGACAACATCAAGTGAAAAAATAGGACAAAGATATCTAAACCCTTGCCCCCACTAAGTTCAAGACAAGTATGAGCTGAGATAAGTCATGATAATAATCTCCTTGTAGTAAAGAAAAAGATTTGCAATAAATATAAAGAATGCAATAGTGAGTATCATATGATCCTACAACTATCACATGGAAATGAGAAAAGTGCATGCCTTAGGGGACTATCTATATCATATCAAATTTATGAAGGATCCTCCTTAAAGCATGATATGCATTAGCACTATGCCCAAGAACACTATGATATTGACAATGAGACATGTTTTTGTTTTTATGTTTTGGATTTGGATTTTCTCTGATGGGTGGTAATGTTAAGAGTCCTTTATTAAGAAGTATGTGTAAGTTCCTTTCAGTGAGAGGGACAAGACAATGGAATTTTAGATTCTTGAGTTTGTAAGGCCTTTTTGGTGTGATTTTTAAACGAGGAGGACCTAAGATGATCCTATCATCCTTGTGACATATTACTTAATAATTATGAGGGAGGACATTTGTATCCTTAGAAGATGTGGAGGGATAAGGATTTTGATATCCTAGTCCTTTAGTATCTTCAATAGGAAGTTGATCTAAAATTTTATTAATCTCATGCTGATTATTTATGTCACATCCATGTTTAGTCAATATCTTAAATCCTTGCCCATAAGTCTCTTCTAGGTTGATGGGTATGTTGGTCACTTTGTCAGCATAAGATGGATAGGTATGCACTTGGTTAGAGGAACTAGGTTCACTTATGGTTGAAGGTTTAAGATTGGTTTGTGATATAATTTTAGGATGTAAAAAACCAAACATATCAAATGGTGGAATGGTATGGGGTTCTGGTTGTTGCATGGAAGGGTAAAAGGCTACATTACTTTTAAGATTGTTAAGACAATTATTTATGAAATTATTCATGATTTCATCATCTTCTCCAATGATGTCAAATTTATGACGACATTCATTAAGAGTTGATTGAGCATCATTAGGTTATATTGAATTAGGATAATTTCCAAAAACACAACTTGAAAAATCAACTAAATATTTTAAATACTTCCATAGATTACCAATGCACATGTCCATTATGATAGAATGAGTTAAAATGTAAAGTAATTCTTAGATAGTTTTTTTATTATGCTATGCAAAAACCTTAAAATGATGCCTTGTAAATGAAATTTTGAATTCACACAATGCACTTATTTTATCAAATGAAGCTAAATATTATCAATTTGAGATAACAAAAAATTTGCAAACTATAATAGCAAATTAAAAACCAAAAAAAAAAATACATAAATAAAAAATTTAATGCCTAGAAATGTAGGAAAAATCCCTAATCAAGGACTCGTTTTCCCATGGGTGAATGGGTCCTAGCTCAGGGTTTTGAAAAATGAAGCTACAAATTTCTGAGTGGATTCCTATGCTTTTCAATTTCTAGACTAAGAAAAGTGGTTGCAATTTGAATTTTCTATAAATTGAAGTCTAAATGCAAATGCAAAATAGTGATAAATGACAAAATAGGAGACCTCATTTGATATGTAATTTTGATTCAATTTTCAAATGTAAATGAATGATGATGTAATGTTATTTAAATTCTTTGCAAAGTGACTGACGTTTTTATTTTATCTAGATTTTAAAGAATGCAAAAATGCAATGTTGAAACCCTAAATGAGATGCAAGCTAATGCAAGTTAAGCAATCCTAAATGGGATTTAATTGAATACAATGAAATGTAAATGAATGAAAATACTAGATCTAGGGTTGAAATAGACTCCAAAATTAGAAAGATATAGTGATTTAAATTCAGGTTCACCAAAATTAAAATGATGAAAATATAGGTGCATCAATGGAAATGAAGGGAAATAGGGTTATGATGGACCTATCTTCCAATTTTCATTATAAAATGAGATCCAAACAAATAATTGACTTACAACCCTTAAGCAAATACACTCAATATGTGAATCTACAAATTTCCTTGTGACTTAGGGATGGGGGTCAAGGTAAAATGACACTTTGGGGAGAAAAACAAAAAATATGAAACTATTACAAAAATGCAATTTATCACTTCAAACTGCAAGATTAAACTGAATACCAATAGAACCTACAACCAAATTGTAGATTAGAGAAGGACAGATCTAAGTGTACCTTCACTTTTTGAAGCTGATCTGTGATTCATTCACCCATGGAAAAATGGGTCCTTTGTTAGGGTTTTTTGCAACTTTCTGGAGCCTCTAGTCCTATTTCTACACTTTCAAATTCTTCGAGTTTTAGTCTCAAAAATTTGGAAATAAATTTTGGAGATGAGTTTCTGTGAGATGTCAAATTTTATGAATTTTTTTATAACTTTATCAACTTCTTCAATTTTTCTCTTCTAGAGATCTTCAAGCCTTCTTCCTCTAGTGCAGAAAAATGTATCCCTTTACATTTTTATGCCTAATTACGAATCAACATTAAAATGAACTTAATCATGCCTTAATTTAGTGTTGTAATATCTATTTTTACATATTCCAATTAAGTTCAGGGCCTTATAAATTTAAATTAACTTAATAATTCCTTATTGTAGTGTTGTAAAGTGTACCCCTTTACACTTTCACACTTATCTAGTGCTATTTTAATTAATCAAGCTTAATTTTTCTTAATTGGCCCCTGTAATTCAAATTGAAGCCTAATTAATTACATTTTCCAAAGAGGAAACTCGACATTCATTAATTCCTAAACATAACACTTCTCATTGAGTAATGTGTGTCCTAGGTGAGTGACCTAGAACCCATTTTCCCATGGGTGAATGAGTCTTCACTTAGAACTAGGACCTATATTCAAATTATGTTTTTGTTGGTATTTTAAAAATTCAAATCTATATTCAAATGTCATCTTGTGATATTTGAATTTCAGGAAATGAGTGTTACATGTCTATAAATATAAGGTCATTTCACTATGTTTCACCTAGGGAAATTTATGATCAAGTTCAAGAGCACTTTCAAGAGAAATTCAAGAGAAATTCAAGAGAAATTCAAGAGAAATTCAAGGCATTAAAAATCATATTTATTGAAGAATTATTGCAGCATTCAAGATCTAATTGTCACATCAAATTCTTCTTGTGTCATTCAATTTTTTGGAGCTAATATGTTGATGTAGGTTTCATGATCCATTAAAACATTTAGAGAATTATATCAAGTCACGATTTGAGGTTCAAGATCCACATCCATTGAAGCCATTTCATGCAAGTTGTAGATTTATATTCCAAGGTTCATTCAATGGTTTGGAGAGTTGTGACATAGAGTTGTTAATTCATCATTACTTTCATTATATTTCATTTCATTTTAAGGTTTGATTTAAAAAATGGGGTTTGAGCAAGGAAAACTACCATTCACCAAAAACAAAACATTTTCCCCTCTTGATTTGTGTTTTCACATTTAGGTGGAATAAATCTTAAAGATCTCTTGAAGAGAAAAATTGAAGAAGTTGTCAAAGTTGCAAAAGCTATCACAAAATTTGTAATCTCAAGAAATATCACTTGTAAAATATATTTCTAGCTTTCAAAACCTAAAAATTGAGAAAATGGAGAGATTTAGATTTGTAGCAGAGGCTCCTAAAATTTTGAAACAAACCCTAACTTAGGACCTATTCACCCTTGGGCGAATCATTCATAGATCAACTCAAGTAGAGAACTTCTGGTGACTGGTACACATCATCTTAACTCTCACTGATATACATTTCAATTTATGGTTCCATTCATATTGAGCTTAATCCATGTTTTAGATTGCATTTTGGGTTTGATTTTCTATTTTTAATCTTTCTCCCCAAAGTTTTTTTTAATCAAGACCCCCATGCTTGTAAAAAATGAAATCAATAGATTCACACATTTAATTGATTCACCTAAGGTTTGATAGTCCTTTTATTGTGTGGAACTCAATTCCTAATGAATTGAGGAGAAATAGGTTCCATAATTGGGTTATCAATACCATTTTGGTAACCCACCATATTTTTTGTTTATTTCATTTTTGTGAACCCATGTTTGATCATTGCATTTTTATTTTATTTTGGAGTTTATTTTTCATCCTAGATCTAGATCTTTCATTCGTTTTGATTGCATTTCATTCAATTGAATCTCATTTAGGGTTGCTTAACTTCCATTAGTCTATATTTCATTTAGGGTTTTAGGATTGCATTTTTGCATGTTTGCATCTCTTAAAATTTGAAAAATACAAAAAAATCAGTCATTTTGTAAATCATATACATAGAATTACATCATCATTCAATTGCATTTTAAATTTGAATCAAAATTGCACACAAAATTATGTCTAGTATTTCATCATTTTTCATATTTTGCATTGGAATTCAACCTTAATTTCAAAGAAAAATCAAACTATAACTCACTATTTTAAATCAAAATTTGGAAACCACTAGAATTAACTCAAAAATTTGTAATTTAAAAAAAAAAAAACCTTGACCTAGAACCCATTCACGCCTAGGTGAATGAGTCCCTGATTAGGGTAATTTACTGAATTTCTTGGCATTACAACATCTGTTTCTACATTCTACTTTGTTGTTTTCAGTTTTAGTTTGGGGAATTGAACTATTAATTAAATTTTATCATATTAGGTTTCATTTGATAAATTTAGTGCATTGTGTGAATTCAAAACTGCATTTATGAGATATCATTTTTAGGTTTTTACATAGATTAATAAAAAAATTAGCTTGTTTAGAATCTAAAAATTGCATTTACATATTTGCATTGGACTTTACATTCTAGGTTATTGCATTGCATTTCACCTTCTTTCCATTTTGGGTATACATTGAGTTTGTGAAACTTGTATGAGCTTCGCAACATGGTGTCCTATTAGAAATACTATTGTGATATGTAGTTCGAGACTCATCTCATCACGCGATACACCATTCACTGTGGATATTGGGTTCTCCAAATCTTTCAACCATAGTGTTGACACTAGTCAACCCTCTATAGATCATAGCTTTCATACCTCATTTTAAATTACTTCCCTAACTAAAAAAAATGTTCATGATGTTGAAATAATGGCTTCTAATGCCCCATAAGAGAACATAAGAAAGATAGATGAAGAAATAGAAAATTAAAAAACAATGTTTCTTTTGAAAATATTGCTAGTAGTGTCATTCCTGCTTTAGATAATGCAAGGAAGATGCTTGAAAATGAACATGGAATAAAATTGTGTGAATTCTACCTCATATTATTGATAAGAACATCCCTATCATGACTAGTTGTGCTCAATATTTGGTGTATACTCAAATCCAAGGTGGAAATTAAAATTTTCCTTCCACATGTTGGTAGATGGTCAATGCTCCCCTTTGGATTCATGTCATGGAATAACCGCCTCCCGTGTATCCGTTAAATCTAGAAGTTATATCGGGCATTAACAGGTCGATCTTTTGGTGCAACGACAACTGTGGGGCCAACAATTGGTATTAGAGCCAAAGGTGTCAGGTTTGAATCCCCTCAGGTAACACTGAGGGGGATTTTTTTGGCAGATAGTTAGCACTCCCCTCGGGATTCATGATATGGACTAACCGCTTCTCATTGATTAGTTAACTCTAGCAGTTGTATCAGGAATTAACAAGTCAATCTTTTGGTGCAATGACAACTATGGGGCTAGCACCACAACCCTTACCTCTCTTCCTAAGTACACTAGTACTCATGTTACTACAACCATTCAACCTAATAGAAATGTCAACACTTCCTTAGGTATTTCCACTAGGATTCCTTCTACCTTTGCGACTTCTAATCTCATATCTCCTCAACCATGCCCCCTCAAAAATCTAAAATTCACTTTCCCTCCACATACATACACCACTCCAACTTATTCACCTCCATCTAGAAACACCAACAATGATCCAATCCTTAATACACTTTTGCAAATATGTCATCCCTCCAATAACAAATTTCCACATTAAATCAAAACAATAATGACCAACCTTCACAATACATCAAAACTAATTCCTTATCCTTAAATAAATTGAGAACATAAATGCCACAAGATATAGAGGTTCCTAGGTTTGAGAAATATGGTGGGAAAGGAGATCCTATTAGCCATGTTTCCACTTTCACTACTCTATGTAGTGAGCTCATTTTTGAAGATAAACTCTTGTCTAATCTATTAACTCTATCCTTGAAATATTCTTCCTTGGAGTGGTTTCTATCCTTATCAAATAATTCAATTAGTTCATTAAATGAACTTATTGATTCCTTTTACAACCAACTCCCAATTGACATGGGTCGTAAGATGATCTTAGCTGATTTGGTGGCATGTAAATTAATTTCATAGAATGATACAAAATGTTTTATTCACAAATAAACATTGAGATTCCTAATGTCAACCTTAAAAGAATTTTTATTTCAAATTTTCAAGTCAAAATTCAAACAAATGTTGAGATGATGAGATTTCCTTCTTTCAGATAGTTGTGTACAACCCTTAATGATTACTAAAATTCGGTTACTAGTCATGAAGTGAATACTCCCTCTAACTGTCCCAAAAATTTTGAATCCACACCTCAAACAAACTACCAACCTTTCAAGGAAAAAAAAGGGACATCTACAACTTAATTCCCCCCAATCAAATCAAAATATTGACACCCAAGTGGCTTCTATAAAGATGAAAAAACCATATGCCTTTTTGGATAGAAATAGATAATTTACACCTCTACCCATTACACTTCATAATATCATATTCCAGATCTTAGAAAAGAATTTGATTCCATACCTCTTGTTAGAGCTCCTGATCCTACTAAGCCTTTACCTTCGAACTATAGACCAAATTAATTTTTCCATTCCATCGACAAAATGGTTATGATATGGAACATTATAAGAATCTTAAACATCTTATGAAAGACCTCATTGATTCTAATCATATCCTAATTGGGGGTGTTAATGATCAAGGTAATAAATTTGTAGCTCCTCCTAATCAAAACTTACAAATATTTACCAATCTTATGCCTAATCATAATATATCCTTTTTCAAAGCTAATGAAACAAATAATGATGTGATGAATGTTGACATAGATGATGAAAACACGAAAGACAATAAGAACAACCTTATGAATTATGTGATTGAATTTATCAATGCTAAATCTCATAAGAGCCTACCTAATATGTCGCTTGACATCACTTTCTCACAACAAGACATACTTAAACATGCACATAATGATCCTCTTTACATAGATAGAAGAATCAATGAAAAGACTAATAATGGGACATTAATTGATCCCATCTATGTAGAGAACATGATCACTAAAGAATTCCTATTTGTGCAGTAGCTTTACAAGATACATATGAAAGACTAAAATCATGGATTAAAATGAATAATGGTTTTGCTTTCCATATGATTGGTTCGATAAATCTCCCTTTAAAGGTTGGACTGAAAGAATTAAATGTCTCATTCACCATCGTCCTATCATTAGACCAATTTTGTTTGAGGTTAGGCTATACATGGTTTCACTCCATGAATTTCATCCCATCAGTTGTGCATAAATTTAAATTTTCCATTTGGAAATGAGATCTTTATTTTGCATCATAGTGGCTTTAATATTGTGTCTTCCCATGGGAACTTTTCATTGGATTTCTTTTGGCCCGAGCCTATTGAACCTATTAGAGCCCGTGAGGACTTCTTTGTCAAATCCTATCAAAATTTTAAAGAAAACCACATAGCAAAATTATTCCTTAGTAATATGTCTCCACCCATCATTGAGCCTCTTATCCTTGATGAGACCATGATTTAACCAAAAGTGCTTCCCAGTAACCAAGATGAGCCTATGACAAATTCTCCCCTTATTTCCTATAAGATACCATGAGATAATCAAACAAATCATATTGTGCCTCCTAAATTTAAACAAGTTTACAAAGCTGAACAATATCCCATAGTTCCTTCTATTCCTCCCTTAAGGGAAGAAAAATAACCTATGGTTGACACACCCGCTCCAACAAAAACACAACTTGAAATTGCATGAAAATAAAATGAAATGGTAGAGTGTAGGTGTAGACATTGTGCTATTGCTTGTTCATTAAAATAAAAAGAAGAAAAGAAAAACATATAAAATCAAAATCAAAAATTATCTCAAACAATGCATGATGCCTCTCCACCCTCACTGTAACATAAAAAAATTTCTATGGATATAGTCATTAGACTTCCTATTGTGATTAACTTGGATAATTATAATGAAATTGCAAAGATTGATGAAAAAGTACATAATGAGTTGAATTCATTTTTCATCTTCTAAGAGCTTAAATGATGATCCTCCTAATAAGAGTGTTAAACTTGGTGCTTTTCCTAGTTTGGCACGTGATGTTTTCCCTTTGTCTAGTTATCCGCCTTTCATATATATTGATCAAGATTAGGATGTGGATGACCTACTATAGGTTCACTCACATGTGCCTTAGTAGTATTTTGTATTTATTGATTAGCATTGAATATTGGATACTTTAAAGAAAATTTATCATATCAATGGTGCTAGAAATTTCTTTAAAGTGGGGGCATACATTGGAATTATTATCATTATGTCTCATTGTGTGAATTTTATTTCTTATTGTGATGCAACCTTTTCTTCGTTGTGTCATTTAGTTCCATGTCCTCTAAGAGTATGATATTTCTTTTATCCAAGACTTGTCCTCTCTTGGAGACATTAGGCACAATGCTTCATAAGAAGATACCTAATAATTAACTAAGAAAAGTCCTTTTGAAAGAGCCATTATTTGCATTTTGTTCATAAGTGTTTAGCATAATACAACTTATTAACCTTGTGAATCCCAAAATCCTAGTTTTCATTTTGTGGCACCCTATCAAAGTTATTAGAGGGATAGCTTTGGTATGGTTAGTATGGTGAGATCCCGTAGACCTGGCATGACTTTCTCACTAAGCCACTTTCTTGGGGGCTCACCTCGTGGATGATCTGAGGTTCCATTTTCCTAGAGTGAGCATGTGTTGTCATTTTCATTGTGGACATTGAGATTTTTTGTGAACATCTTGGAAAAATAGCCAAGACGTGTTCCACATCGCATTGGATAGTTAAGGATTAACCACCCCTTTCTTTTGGACAAACAACCAAGGCATGTTCCACATTGCATTGGAAAATATGAAGCATGAACATGAAATAATGTAAATGATATCAACTTGGATGATGTCTTGTGAATCAAATCTGCATACTAGCATGTAGTGGCCATGAATAATGTAGATCTTGGATGTACAATGATACTTGTAAATGGATCCTTAATGAAACATTAACTTCTTAGCTCAACACACATGAATGCATTAAACCCTTGAGATGATGAAATGATCTTGAATTTCTGCAATAAACACTTGAAATCTACCTTGACATGCCTTTGAAATAATCTAATGCTTGATCACTTGAATTCTTGAATTATTCATAAATATTCTATATCTTGTTAGATTGAATTCTTAGGAGAAACAATGTGAATTAACCCCTTATTTATACTAAATTAGGAGATTAACCAAAAAAATCAAAGAATTAAGACTGACACTAGATCTGGCAAGAAAGATAATTAAATTCCCACCAAAATGAAATTCAAAATGGAGGGTCTCATTAAGGGAGGACCCATTCATTGCCTTGGGAAAATGGGTCCTTGCTAAGTTTCTAGGACCAAGCTTTAGGGAATTGAAAGAAGGCCAAAAACCCATTCCAGATCAACTTAGAAAGGGGGGACCTCTTAAGGGAGGACCCATTCACCATCAAGGGTGAATGTGTCCTGGATAAACTTACCAAGACCAAATTTTTCCCAATGAAATAATTTATTATTTAATTTATTATTGTTGGGATAGATCTTCAAGAGGTGTCAAAATTAAGGCATAAATTTGATTTAAAAGGGGGTTAATAAATCTAATTAATCAAAATTAATTAAGACCACCAAGATAAGTGTGAAATTGCTTTAAAATAGTTTACAACACTTAAAAAAGGTACACATTATGTTCATTTTCCTTGAAAAGGGGGCCATTAGGCAAATACATCCTAGAAAAGTGTGAGTGTATTACAACATTTTACAACACCTTTGCAAAGAAACAATTAAGACATGTTTTAGTCAAATAAAGGTCCTAAAATAGTGTGAATGTCTACAATGCATTACAACACCATTCTAAGACATCATTAATTCATATTTAATGTGAATTATCAAACCAAGTGTGAAAAAAGATTACTTTTTTCAACACTAAATTTTTCCCCGACTTTCGTGAGAGGATGGCCCCATGTCAAACTCACACTAAAGTAGAAATTCAAGACAGGTAAGTATGCAACAATAAAAAAAGATAGATGATCCTACCCTATAAATTCAAGACAGTTAAGTATGCAACAATATGTGAGGTGGTGGTTGTTTGTCCATAACATACGATGCTCACTCTAGGGTAGTGGAACCTTTGTGTGTCAACTAGGTGAGTTGTCCCAAAATATGTATGCTCACTTTGGGGTAGTGGAACCTCAGTCTGTCCACTAGGGGAGTTATCCCAATGGGGTGGAAAATGAGAGAATCGTATTATCCCCTCATACCATACCAAAGTTATCCTCTTGGAAACTTCGATAAGGCACGCCAAAAATTCTTTTGTAAATGATTTTGAATGTTATCTAAAAAATTTCCTATAGGATATTTTGCTTTGTTCGTGTAATGATCTTCCTCTTAGGGAGCATTGTGCCTAATATCTCCAAGAGAGTACAATTCAAAAGTGTCAAATTATTTCCTATGGGATGCCTCATTCACATCATGAGATGTGAGTAGATCGTACACTCTTGGACGACATCAAACCAAATTAAATTACCAAGAAGAGGACACATCACAAGAAAAAAGGAAAATTATGCCATGAAATTTTCCAAAAGATGTCTTCAATGTATGCCCCCACTTTAAAGAAATTGCTACACCATTATTGTGAGTAATTTCTTTAAATTAGCCAATGTTTTTATCCTAGGACATGATATCTTTCCTCAAAAAACCCTATGCCAAGTCATATATTTTTGAAGCAAGTTGCATCATGAAATAGAGAGAAAGGTTCGCCCCTACAAATGCATAAGGGATCTATGGATTTGGGTTCAGTATGCCTATGCTACAATGTTGTCATAGAGCATGGAACTGTCATCATTCCTTGAATACTCACAAAATTATAAGAATGAAACAAAGAAAGAAAAAACAAAGAAAAACCTTTTAGGTTAACATGGAAGAAACATGAATGTCTCAACACCTTGCGTTATCTTGAATAGGAAAATACAAGACAAATGAAAAATATTTTGGGTCAACATGGAAGAGACATAAATTTGTTGATGCCTAATGTCATCCCCAAAAGGAAACGTCAAGAAAAATAAAAAATATAAAGAAAATATTTTGGGTAAACAGGGAAGAGGCATAAATTTCTTGACACCTTACGTCATCCTCAAAAGGAAAACACAAGATAAATGAAGAAAAAATATGAAATAGAGAAGAATGAAGGTACATATAGAAGAATGCACAAAAGAGAGAGGAACATCAAATGAAATGTCATGAAGGATCACATTACACATATGCAATCAAATAAATAAAATTGGAAAAAAAATACTATTAAGGTGCATGCAAGTCAACCTAAAGTAGATCATCCACCTCCAAATCTCAGTCGATGTAAAAAAAAAGGCGAGAAATTAGCCAAAGGGACAAGAGCAAGTGCTGAACTAGGATACACACCAAGTTCAACACTCTTTTTAGGAGATTTTTCATTTAATCTCGTGGAAGAAGAAAATAATGCATTCAACTCATCATGCACTTGTTCATCAATATTTTCAATGTTAATGTCATCATCTAAATTAATCACAATAGGAGGTCAAATAACAATATCCATGCAATATTATTGTTTATGTTACGAAGAGGGTTGAGAGTCATCATACATTGCTTTAGGTAGGTTTGGATTTTGAGTTTAATTTTTATTGTTCTTGAATTTTCAATCTATACGAAATAGAATGACATCTACTTATACGCTCTCTAGCACTTTTATTTCTTTTTAGTTTATTGTCAATTTATGTGTGTCAGAGTGGGTTTGTCAATCATAGGTTCCCTCTCTTCCTTGGAAGGACTAGAAGAAACAACAAGAGGTTTCCAAATTTCTTTCTCTTTGACTTTGTAAACTTGTTTGAATCTACGAGGGACAACATGATTGGTTGTACTATCTCATGGTATCTTGTCAAAAATTGCAGGGGTTGTTCTATAGATTTTTCTTTTATGGTTGGAAGTGTTTTTTGTTCAATCATTGTCTCATCAAGGATGGTTGATTCAATCAAAGGTTGAGGAATGTTTCTAAGGGATAGTTCTGCTATTTTCTTTGCCTTGAATTTTTTATATGATTTGAAAAGTAAATCTTCACAAGGCTTGATAGGTTCCAAAGGCTCGGGCCAAAAGTAATCGAGTTAAAAATTCCCTTTTTTTGAGGTTGGATGAAATCCACTATGATGCATAGTGAAGTTGTCATTGCCAAATGGAAACTTTAGACATTTATGGAGAACCAAAGGGATAAAATTCATGGAGTGAAGCCATGGATAGCCTAGCTTCACATGAAATTGGTCCAATCATGGGATGATGGAGAATGATATTGTTAATGTTTTATGTCCCACTTTTAAACAAACATCTATCAAGCCTATCGTACGGCAAGAAAATCCATTATGTTTCCTGATCCATGTTTTAGGGTTCTCATATGTATCTTGATATAGCTCATGCAAATATAATAATTCTTTATTTGATCACATTATCTCCACATATAGGATCAATCAATATCCCATTAGTGGGCTTAATATTGATCTGACTAGCTATATAAAAAGGACCAACAGGTACACATTTAGGTATGTCATTATGTGAGAAAGAAATGTCAAGAGGTTTTTTGGTCAATCCCTTACTAGGTCTACCTTTGATAAATGCTATCATGTTATTCATGAGATTCTGTTAAATGGTATTTGTATCATCATTTGTGTCAATATTCATCACATCAGTCTTCATTTCACTAGGTTTGATCAATGAAATATTATGGTTAGGCATGAGATTTATAAAGATTTGAAAATTTTGATTAGGAGGGGCTACAAACTTATTTCCTTGGTCATTCACACCTCTGATTAGTAAATGATTAGAATCAATAAGGTCTTGCACAAGATGTTTAAGATGCTTACAATATTTTGTACTATATCCATTTCTTTGATGGTAATGACAATAAGAAATTTTTGAAAGCCTTTAGAAAATGGTATAGTAGGATTATGTTTTCTAATAGAAGGTAAGGTACGCACATTTTTTTCTAGAAGCTGCAACATAATATTGTGATGGGTATTGGGTAAAGGAGTGAATTATCTCTCCCTATCCCTAATAGGAGTTGTTGTTTTTATAGTAACCACTTGATTATTATTTTGTTGACTTTTATAGGGAGGTTTTAATTGTAGAAATCCCTTATTTTATTTCTTGAATGGTTGATAATTGTTTTAAGTTGTGGATTTGGTCTTTTCAAGATGACTACAGGAATTTTTCACATCACAGTCATTAGTCGAGTTTTTGTGGTCATAGAGTTGTACATAGCTGTGTGAAGGATGGAAACCTCAACATCTCAATTTTGCTTTGGATTTTATCTTATAAATTGGAAATGAACATTCTTTCAAGGCCAACATCAGGAATCTTAATGTTCATTTGTTTGTGAATAAAGTGTTTGATATCTTCCTATGAAATTTGTCACTTTCTCATCCTCTTTTTGCTTGCATGTCATTAGATCTGCAAGGGTCATTTTGGGACCCATGTGAATATGGAAGTGGTTTTAAAAGAAATCAATCAGGTCATTCAATGAACCAATTGAATTTTTTGGTAAAGATGAAAACCACTCTAGAGCAATTTCCTTCAATAATCTAGGGAATAACTTAGCCAGTCGTTTATATTTAAAGATTAAATCACTACACAAGGTTTTTAAGGTAGAAATATGGCTTATGGGATCTCCTTTCCCACAATATTTCTCAAATTGAGGGACCTCTATTCCTTGTTGCATTTGTGCTCTTAATATGTGGAGGGAGAATGGGGTAGACTTGATGCATTGCAAAGGTTGAGAATTATTATTCTATTGTAATGTTACCACTTGTTGTTTGAGAGATGTCATGGTTTACAAAAGTGAATTAATGAGATGGTCATTTTGGTTATAAGGTTGAGGGGAATAAGGTAGTTTAGTGTATGTATGTGGAAGGCTAGTGAATTGTAGGTTATTGAAGGTGGATTGTTGAGGTATAAATGTGTTTGAAGAATTTCCTACACCAATAGCTATGGAAGTGTATACAGTGCTAGTAGGTATGACTGTTGTGTTTGATTGAATGGTAGATTTGGGTTGAAATGTTGTTGTAGGTTGGAATGTTGTTGCAAGTTGGAATATTGTGGTAGGTTGGAATGTTATTGTAGGTTGTGTACTAGTGTATGTAGGAATGGATATTGGTATCATGGAGGATTGGATTGGAATTCCACCTTGTCTTTGAGTAGAACCCAAAGCTTGAGTGAAAGTGGTAATGGTAGAGATGGTGTTGGTAATGTTAGGGACATTGGTTGTAGGAGGTGAAGTCATGGGTAATGAAGTATGCAAAATACAAGCCATAGAGAGTTGATTCTCAAAACTATGAAAAAGAGAGGAAACCCAAGGTCCATGGTGAGTGAGATATCATAGGATGAAATGAGCCTCGAACTACATCTTATAATAGTATTGTGAATAATACACCAAGTTGTAAAGCTCATACAATTTTTAGAACCTAGTGTGCAAACCCTAGAATGGAAAATGGACAATGCAACAACCTACAATAAAATGCAATTTTTAGAGTCTAAGCAATGCAAATTACTGATTGCACAATGTAATGGAATGAAAATGAAATATTTTGTTGCAATTTTAAATTTTTAACAATGCACTAAAATGAAGGAATTTAAGATAAATGCAATGAAATTGATGAAACAACTAATTAGGAAATTAAAACTAAAATATAACAACATCGATTAGAAGCTAAAAATTGAGATTTTAATGTACTAAAAATGAAGATCTATAGCTAACAAGGTATCATTCGCTAGTAAGGGTGAATGGGTCCTGGTTAAGTCTTTTTGGGATCTTTCTATGGATTTCAGAGTCAATTTTAATGCCTTTTCAAATGCCAAAAGGTACAAATCAGACCTGATCAAGGACTTATTCTAGTAAAGGGGATGGGTCTTGGTTAATTATTTTTTAATGATTTTTAAGCTCTCGGTTATGTCTTTCAGTTCTAGGTATGAAACATTGAAATTTAGCTTTATAGTTTCCAAAAATTCAATATAAAAATGAAATAAAAAGATGAAATGGAAGACCTAATTTGAAGTGCAATTGAATTAGATCTAAATGACTGATTTGTTTTTGTAATTTTCAGATTTAATAAGTGCAAAATAATGCAAATATAAACCCTAGATGGTATGCAAGATTTCAATGCAAAATAAGAAACCCTAAATGAGATCTTAATTCAATGCAAATTGAAATGCAATGAATGCAAGATTTTAACTTAAGATGTCATGAAACACTCTAAAAGTAAAAAAATTGCAATATTGAATAAGTCGGGTTCACCAAAATGTATAGGTGAAAAAAAGGGTCCACTAAATGAATCAACAAAGTGACGGACCACTTAATTTTGGAAGACCCTAAACACTTCAAATTATGTAAAATAAGATGCCACTGGAAATTAGAAAGGCAACCTAACTATTATAGCAACAAGGAGTGGTGTTTTTAGAGCATAAAAAGTTGTGTACTTGGCTAGAAAGTATTTTTTTCTTAACTATGGAGGACTCATTCGCCTTCAGTGGCGAATGGGTCCTTTTAGGGTTTCAGAAAAATAATTTCAAGTTCTTGTTCCCAAATGTCTACACTCTTGAATTCCCTATTATTAGATTTTGGAAGTATATATTCAATTGTGTGGAGCTCTTTCTGTAATCTTGCACTTTGAATGACAATTTTAGCAACTTTGCAACTTTCACCATTTTTCTCCAAGTATTGCTCAACTTGATCTTCAACCCATAAATCTGCAATCACACACTCAAGGGAAGAAAAAATTGTTGATTTGTTAGTGAATGGGGGTTTTCCTCAGTCAAATCCCTTGTAGGTAATTAAACCAACTAATGAAATGAAGTAGACACATGAAATAATGTAAATGATATCACCTTGGATGATGTATTGTGAATCAAATCTGCATACTAACATGTAGTGGCCATGAAGAATGTAGATCCTGTATGTAGGATGATGCTTGTAAATGGATCCTCAATGCAACATTAACTTCTTATCTAAACACACGTGAATACATTAAACTCTTGACATGATGAAATGATCTTGAATCACTACAATAAACACTTGAAATCTACCTTGACATGCCTTGGAAATGCCTTTGAAATTATCTAATGCTTGATCACTTGAATTCTTGAATGATTCATAAACTTTCTAGATCTTGTTAGATTGAATTTCTAGGATAGACAATGTGAATTAGCCCCTTTTTAAACTAAATTAGGAGATCAACCCCGAAATTCAAAGAATTAAGGCTGACACCAGATTCAAGAAGAAAGAATTAAATTCCCACCAGAATGAAATTCAAAAAGGGGAGTCTCATTAAGGTAGGACCCATTCTCCAACTTGGGAAAATGGGTCCTGTCTAAGTTTCCATGAACAAGCTTTGGGGAATTGAAAGAAGACCGAAAATCCATTCCAGATCAACTGAGAAAGGGGGGTTTTGTTAAGGGAGGAGCCATTCTCCATCAAGGGAAAATGGGTCCTAGATAAGGTTACCAAGACCAATTTTTTTTTAATGAAATATTTTTTATTTAATTTATGATTATCAGGATAGATCTTTAGGGGTTATCAAAATTAAGACCCAAATTTGAATGAAAAGGGGGTTAGTAACTCCAATTAACCAAAATTAATTAAGAACATGTAGATAAGTTTGAAATTTATTTAAAATAATTTACAACACTTAAACACGTACACATTATGTTTTTTTTTATTGAAAATGGGCCCATTAGGCAAATGCATCCTAGAAAAGTGTGAAAGTCTATTATAACACTTTACAACACCTTTGCAAAGGATCAATTAAGGCATGTTTTAGTCAAATAAAGGTCCTATAATTGTTTGAATGTCTACAACACATTAGAACACCACTCCAAGACATCATTAATTCAGATTTAATATCAATTATCAAACAAAGTGTGAAAAATGATTACTTTTTTGACACTATAGCAATAATGAATAAATAGCTTTCAATCTTCCTTCAATTCTCATTAGATATATAACATACACACATGAAAAGAGGGGAAGGGTTGTTCCATATAGGGATTTCCTAAGTCAAACCCTATATTTTTAATTCAACCTCCACAATAGAAGAGTTAATGATAAAAGATACCTTATCCTTTTGAGGGATGGATGATAAATGATAAAAAAGTAATGAATTGAGAATTTTCTATAACTCATCACTCATATCTGATCTCCTTGATGGAATAAAGTAACACTCATCACCTTTAGGGATAAATTGTTGCTTTAATTGACTTTATTTAAGGAGCTACATGTTTTAGTGCTCAAAAATTAAATGCATCCAAAAAATGAACAAAACTAGCATAAAATATGACAAGATAATTGAATGAAAAAATGCTTAAATCGTCTTGAAAAGTCTACTCTTGGCTACGCTTAGGATACTTGGTTTGCTCAATTGAATTCTCTTCTTTCTTAGTTTCTTGTTAGAATTAAAATGATGAAAATACTTTGTATTTATATGTAATTCTTCTAATTTCTCAAAAAAAAATATTAGTAGTTGACATATGAAATTTGAATATAAAATAATAAATTACGAAAATTTGACATATTTGAATTTGGAGCCAAATAGGTTGTCTAGGGCACCATGTTCCCTAGACTAGATTCATACTTTATAGGGATCCAAAGTGTCAAAGGAAAAAATTAAATGTATATTGATTTTTAAATAAATGTTTTAAAATGGGAAATTACATGAATAATTAGGAAATTAGGTGCATAACTAGGTCCAAGCACATAGGTGGAGAAAAAACTAGTGTGAAATTGTCAAGGGTGGTAATTTTTGACACAACATTTAGCCCCCACTTTAGTTAAAGTATGAACTTATGCTCAAACTCACATTAAAGTAATAAAATGTCAATAGGAGTTCAATTATCCAAGTATTAAAGAGATAGGATGACATTGAATCTAGGAGAGCGTGCAAGTCCCCAAGATTAAAGATCTTATGGAAAGACAACATAAGGACAATGGAACCCACATGTATGAAATGTAATGAAACACAACAAAAAAAAATATTACACAAAGAAGACACACAATATAAAATTAACATTAACATACAAATTTAAACAAACATGATGCAAACACAATGAAAACACAACACACATATAATATGAACATGAAAAAACAATGGTATGAAAATAATGGACTAGGAAGCTCTGTAGAAATATTACTAGGATCCGTAACCATGGAATTCATGACTCATAGGATAAAAAAGTCTGATATTTTTTAGGTGAACCATGAAGCAAGGCATCACAAGATTTCAAAGTCTAATACTCACTATGCGAGCCTTCTAAAATGATAGAAAATGAAAATAAGGGCTCATGAGGACCGATTTTCACTAGGTGTGTACCCATGTCAACCATACAAATAATTATAGTAACCATAGTTCTAATAAGGCACTACACAAAGGATCAAAATTTCAAGACAACACATCACTAAGTCCAGTGTGTGTGAATGAAGTGAAGCAGATAATGGAATGTATGCCTCCACCTTAAAGTAATTACTAAACACAAATTTGTGAGAAATTGCATTAAGGTAGAAAAAATGATAAATGTATTTTGATATAGTAATGAAAGCTTATTTGGAAATCCCTATGCCAATCATATGTTTCTAAATAAACCCAATTCATGACAAGTGGTTTCCCCTAAGATAAATCCACATAATACGATAAGAAATGACACATAAAGGATCCATAGATCCGGTTAATTATACATCTTTGATAATAAATAATATGTTATACTCAAAATTGATACCATTTCCCTAGATACTCATGGTACTACAAACATATTGAAAGATGTTGGTGTAATTAATTATTTAATTACACTTTATTAAGTTTACTTAGGTTTTGCATAGGTAATAATTAGTTTACTTAATTAATAAGTAAGTTTTATTTAGTTGAGTTGTTTTTAGGTCAACATTAGGGTTCCATACATTTCTTTTATAAAGCAAATAATCTGATGTAATTTCTTAATTCCTGAATATATTAATTTGCACATCTTCATGCAAAGCTTTGCTTTTTTATTGTTTTTCTCTTCTATGGAAGGCCTTTTGGTTTGCATGTCTAATCTTGGTTTCTAACATGGTATCCGAGCCTTGACATGCAACCCCTTCTCATATTTTTGAGAAAATCATTGCAAATTTAGTTTGGGGTTCCTCAAGGATTTCATGCCTTGAGCCTATCTATGCAACATTTTGGATCAGATTGGGCTTCACCATTGGATTCAGAGTGCTGGAAAAAGTCAGGATTGGCTTTTATTTTTTTGGTTTTTCTCATTGTTGAAGAAATCTGTGAGGGTTTCAAGCTCGGTGATTATTTGCAAGCTCTGGGGGTAGCTGATTCTTCAGAGCATTTTGGGCACAAACAAAGGTCACCATCACGTTTGCAACGGAAAAAAATTGGCACCCCCCATATAAAGGGTGAGTGCCACCCACTAGCCATGAAGTGGCCATCAGAGGGCCACTTAGCCCAGTGGTGCCACCCCACAGAGCTGCCGCCTCCTTAGCCCCCGCAGGCTCCAGCACCAGCCGCCACAGTCATATGGGGGACCGGGCGCTATGCGCCCAACCCCCGACCGTCCTCAGCCCCTGCACAAAGGTCACATGGGTGAACAAGGGCTCCACCCCAGCCCCCTACCTGCCAGCCCCTGGTCACGCAAAGGACTAGGGGCCGAAATTATTTTAGCCCCCTAGACTGCCTATAGGCCTTATTGGCCAAATCAAAGCACTTTCACCAAATCAGGCATAACTTTTGCGTACAAAGTCAGTTTTTCGCAAACGAGATATCATTGGAAAGTTGGTTCCAAGCCCATTCTATTGGTGTAGTTATTTTTTCTTGATTATTCTCCAATTTAATTTTGTAGGTCCTTGAACATAGATGTTGTTTTTTTCACTCTAGAGGGCATATCTTTTGACTTAGTGATCCTTTTTTCACCATTCTTGTGGCGTTGGAAAGCTAGTTCAGTCCTCTACATAGATCTGAGGTCTATTTTTATTTAATGTTTATGATTTTTTAGGAATTCTATCCTTTTGGAATCATTGGGTATTGTAATAAATGAACTAATATAAAGTTCCATCAGGAGGGTTTCTTGCATAATAATTTGATTAGAGTGTGCATGCACTTTGATATTCATCTTTTTTTTTCATGAAAAATCAGGTTTCTTAGTTTCTTTTAGCCACATTTTGTCTTAGCTTGACAAATATTAGATTCATATTAGTTCACACTTCAGATTGAGAGCCTATGGTTAATGATCTGCATTGGATCCATCTCAGTTTGAGGGTCACTAAATTTATGGTTAATGTTCTAGAGTCTTTATAATACTTGTTCCCATGGAATATTTTTAGTCACAGTTTTGCATCAGCATCGAGATACATGAATTCCAAATTTTTTCATCATTTTATCTATTATTGCTTTATAGATTTTAGGGTTGTTCCCATTTGGATTTTTTGAGTGTTCCATGGCATCGGGTCTTTTGTTGCATTATTATGATTCCAATATGGTTTCTTGTAAATAAAAGTATTTTTCCTTGCTTGTTGGATTTAGGTTCCAGTGTTACTCCATGGTGTTCTTCTAGTGCTTTCTTGTAATAGGTCATCTCATTGAGGGGGTTTTGTCCCACTGGGTTTTCTCCTCTTTCTCTTTCTCTTTCATTGCTTTTGTACATGGGTACCTAATCAGGCCTTGTTGTCGGGACCCATTCATGCTTTCTTGCATTCATCTTAGTTTTAGGTGCATTCTCTTTTAGACTCCCTAAGTTGCACTTAAGGGAGGGTGTTGGTGTAACTAATTATTTAATTACTCTTTATTAAGTTTACTTAGGTTTTGCTTAGGTAATAATTAGTTTACATAATTAATAAGTAAGCTTTATTTAGTTGAGTTATTTTTAGGTCAACATTAGGGTTGCATACATTGCTTTTATAAAGCAAATCATCTCATGTAATTTCTTAATTCTTGAATATATCAATTTGCACATCTTCATGTAAAGCTCTGCTTTTTTATTTTTTTTCTCTTCAATGGAAGGCCTTTTGGTTTGCATGTCTGATCTTGGTTTCTAACAAAAGAATGATGTATTAAGAGTCTAACAAATAAAATTTTGGGTCAATATGGAGGATACCTAAATTTCTTGACACCTTGCATCACTCCTAAAAGGAAACCAAAAGATAATAAAATATTTAATATATAGAGAAGAATGGAGATACTAATAGATGAATGCCACACAAAATTTCATTCATTTGTATCCTTGTGTTGACAAGAACAACAAGGTTCATCCAAAAAAACTAACATACAAAGAAAAACATGTGAGATCACATCACATACAATTAAACAAGATAAAGACATAAAACATACACAATGGAATACATGGTTGAGGTCTTTAAGAAATCCATAGATGATTGAATGAATTTTAAGAATGTTCCTTCACCCATTGGTATATCTAGTTTCTAGGATATAAAATTATGGGTGATCCCACAAAGCTAGTTTACAATTTCTGAGAGGAACTGATTTTTGTTGAAATCACATATTTTTAGAAAATAAAATGATTTAAGCCTTAAAATGTTCCATTTTAATTATTCCAATCGAAGAGGGTTTGATCAAACCACCTTAAATCAAACCCCCTTAGATAGAACCTCGCTAGTTTTAAACCATACCTATAAATGAGTGTCCTTTACACCTATCAACATGCTGATAAAAAATCAATTTTGATTTACCTTTTGGGGGATCAAATGAATTCATTTAAAATTTTATTTCAAATGATTACGGTAGTCCTTAGAATGATCTATCCAATGAATATAATTTTTATATGTTTTGGTTTTATTATGTATTTGTATTTTTAGTTTTATTAAACGTAGGTTTTTCATCGAAAATGAAGGTCTCTATTCTGCACATGTGGAAAAATAGCACATTATCAAATTTTTTTTTTGAAAAATATGATTGCACCAGATATTGAAGTCCTTGATCCAACAAAAAAAATATATTGAATTTCGATATATACAAAAAAGTTATGCATTATACGGTCATGCTATGTCTGAATTGTAATTGGTTTGACTTCAAAACTTGATTAAATAAAAAATATTCAATAAAAAACTATCTAACCAAGTGGAAACATTAGATATCCAAGTTATAAATCTAAATTTGAAAGAATTATAGTTTTATCATGAGTCTCTTTGATGGCCTAATGTTCACCTTGTTGATGTGACTATGAATAATTGGTGAGAGTTTGGAAGAAGTCTCAGTGATGGAGTAATAAGAAGTGTGGAAATGTCATCGACGAGATTGGATGACATCAGTGAGACTTTTGGCTATGTATCCCCAGTCTAGTAATGAGAAGGTAGCACTTTTTGTGTGACCCGATAGTAATGAAGGTACTCAAAAGGCGTGAAGCACCCAATCATAATGACATGGAGTACAGTGATGATGATGTCAACATGTGGCATGTCGATACTAGGTGAACAATAATCCACATCCTTGTTGTGGATTACAGAGCAGTGACATGGTGATGAAATGGACAAGTGAAGTCATCAAGTTTTTTCACCGGAGTGGCATTCCATCATTGGTAGGATTCTCAAGGAAGTCCCTCCAATGAAGCGATGACCTTCATCAATTAGAAAAAGTGATATCACCAGGACTATGAAGCTTGTCCCTCTGATATGGCCATGGAAGGAAGTAATGATGTCAGCAATGGTCTGATAACAAAAGGATGACAAGCATATGGAGGACGAATTGAGCGATCACACATGGAAATCTTTGGTTCGATGATTTTGCATCCTTGTTGCAAAATCAACATCTAGTCAAGTAGATCATTTCGAAAGGGATAGCCCATCGTTGAGATAGAGTGGTGTTGACAAGACGTGGAAGGTTGTCCCCTCAACAACCTGATGACCATCTCATCACTAAGACTTTGGTGTATTGCTAAGAGTATGGAGTTAGTCCCAATGATAGAGCGATACAAGGATCAATATCAAATGTGAGACCAAGTGAGGTGGACATGAAAGTGAGACTCGATAAGATAAGAATGGTGTGCAGTCATGAACCTAATATAAAGATGACACTTGGCAGAAAGTGATAGTGGATTGTGATATGTAGTGACACAACAACATGGGGACCACTTATCGATAATAGTGAATGGTAGCGAAATTAAAAGGGCATATCAGCAAGACAAAGATTTGAGTCTCCCTGATGTCCCAATAACTATGTCATTAGTGTGAGTAAATGGTATTGCCAGGACCGTAAAGCCTATCCTAGCAATGGAGTGATGAGGTAAGTGGGAGCCAACAGTATGGTGACGTCAGAGGTGTACACGTGGCAGTAGCCTGCTAGCCCTGCTGAGAAGTTGGTGGGGACCAAGCAAGACCCATGAGGTCAACGTGGAATGGTGAAGATTGCATGAGATGAGATGATGCTAGTGACAAGATTTACCATCAGTGTGATAGTGTTCTATCGAAAAGACATTGATGAATGTCCCAACAATAGAGTGATGGGTGAGTGTATGTGCCTCATCAATGTAACAATGTTGTATCAATAGGACATTGATGAATGTACCAACAACAGAATGATTAAGACATTGACCGACCATGTAAGAGAGAATGTGTTGACTAATGTAGTGCACAATGAAGGTGGATATTTGGCAATCAATGATTCATTATTTTTCATCCTTGTTGTGAAACAACACTTGGTCAAGGTGATGATATGGATGAAATGTATGTTACGGGCCCGATTAGATAACATTGCAAGAATATCAGTGTGATTTGCTTGTTTTCGAGATAGTTAGTAAATTTTCCCAGTGATAGAGCGATATGATAAATAAACGACATGAAGATTTCAATAATCACTTATCCAACAGTCAAGATTTAAAGACATGGTATTGAACAAGGATCACAAGAGTAGGGCATGAAAGGAGAAGATCAATGACCAGATTTCAAAATCAGATATCTACAATGGTCTAGTTCATGTGAAAAAGGGCTACGACTGGTAATCGACACAGAGGAATGAATTTATTGGTCCAAATGCACATGCAACCAATTGAATGAGGATTTTATCTTAAATGGAGTAGAACGGATTGAAAAAATTATTCAGATAAAAATTAGATCGAAGGATCAGAAGAGAACTAAATGCATAATCAGATTTTAGGACTTAATAGAGTGAGCAAAGGAAAATTCTTTGTAACCGAATTAAATGTTGGGTGGCTCGATGATGATATATGATAACTCTATCATGTCTTTTTATGATGAGATGGATCATGTTGTGAGAGGCTCGAGGCACATGTACCTTGCTGGTGAAGGTTGCAAGCTAAGGAAACCCTAGTAGGAGATTCGAACAGCAGTGAGAATCTTGAGGTAGAGATTTTTTATCAAAGGAGTTAAGAAAAAAAAAGGTGAAGATAATCTAAGCATGGTTGAGAGTGGTGTATCTTTTATAGGTGTGAGAAGTCTACAAGCGCACAGGGTGGTGAATAGAGTTATGTAATGTTGAGTGTGCGACAGAGGCTAATAGAGAAGATAGTCTATAGTGCAAGAAGATAAGACAAAATTTTCTCAATGGAGAGGAGGAAATGAGAGAGTGCAGAGTAGAGGAGGATGTGTTTCTGAAAGTGTAGGATCAATAACAGAGTTAGAGTTGCATTATGTGCAACATGGTACAAAATGTAATGATGCATTATAGGTTTTGTAGAACCAAGTCTATGCATATTTGAAATTGTTATCGTTGTACTGGTTTGTGGCTCAGATTAGGGGATTTTAGTATTCTCGGAGTTGTGGCTCCTAAAATAGGGTGTTGATGCATCCTTGAAGTGGTTGCTTCTAAATTAGGAAGTTGATGCTTCCTTGGGTTATGGCTCTAAACCTTTGTAATAGAGATTTGGATTGTGACATTGGATTTGACAAGTAGACTCAAGTAGCCTTAGTCATCGTGGTTTTTCCCATCTTAGGATTTCCACGTACATATGGTGTTATGTGATTCTTTTGTGTGTATGCATATTTATGTCTATTTGTATGATTAATCTGCACATTAAGGGATTATGAATTATTCTGCATAAAAGTATTGAGAGCTAAAAGAATAATTTTGTATGAGGTATTTGGAGTCAGGGAAGTAATCTGCATAAAGGTTTTTAAGGATAGATTTTGGTATCTACTAATTCAAGAGTAAGAGCAAGAAGTTGGGTCCACATTTAGGGGAAGTGTCATTTTCCAACTTTAAAACAAATATTCATTCATTTTTTAGAATATGTACCCATTTTGAAGTGGGTACTTGTTCCAAAAGGTTTGAAACTCACAAGAAATGTTTTTAATTTGGATTTAGGCTCAAAAAAGGCATGGTAACCCAACACTTAGGCTTAGACCTGCAAGTACAAGGTCATGAAAATTTCAAGAGAAAAAAACAACTTTGGTAATATAACTAATGAGTTTTTTTTTTCAATTATTTTATGAAGTTAAAACCCATCATCTATGACAATGTCTAGTTTTCAAATATATAATTTTTTTTTATCATTTGATTAATTTTTTCTATTTTTTAATTAATTTATGAGGAAATAGGTCCATAAAATGGGAATGTGAGCTTTTTCATATTTTTTACTAACTATTAATTTTTTAATTTTCTAGTTAAAAAAATTATATGACATCAATCTATAAACAATTCTTTATGCAATGAGAAAAATAAAATTCAAAAAATGGTTATTTTAGGTCAAGTTATGGTGTTCGTACACAAGGGTTTTAAAAATCAAAAATAAGGGCCAACAAAAAATTAATAAATAAAAATATATTAAAAAAAATTTATATAAAATATCCTCATCAATCTTTATTATATTATACATCTTTCCCCAAAAGGAATTATAAAAAATACTATCATTTATGTCAAATTATGGAGTTCGTACACGTGCATGGTATGGTTCTAAAAAAGTGACTTTTGAAAAGTGGTTTTTATACATGTGTATTAAAAAATGATTTTGTATCATCTAGGTATTAGAATAAATTACATATTTGAAAACTAGATTCAAAATACTAAATTTCATATTACTAAACTTTGTAAAGATTCAATGTGTAAGTACTTCAAATTTTAAGTCCAACTCTGACAAATTCTAAAAATCAAGAAAAACACTTCCACTTTTTAACATTTTATGGACCCATATTCTTGCACCTACCCTCACCCCCCTCTCAGTAGATCATTGTGTTCCAACAATTGATATCAAATCCACGTTCCCTAGGAGAAGCTTAATCAACTCGAGGTAGATCTTGGATAAGGTGAACACAATAGCAACTAGAAGATTCATCTATAGAAAAAGTACCTCTTTTTAATGGATCAAATTATATTTGGAGCAGAATAATGGAGTTACATTTGGTATCCTTAGGGCTGGACGTATGGATGTCAATGGAATATGGATATATAGCTTCTTCTACATCTCTAAATACTAAAGCTGAAAATAAGGTGTATAATGATAATGCTAAGGTCAAGGTCAAGGTCAAGGTCAAGGTCATGGTCAAGTTTTGTGTTGGTCAAGGTCATGCATTGTCAAACAACACATGAAGTCTAGAAAAAATTGAAGAGAATGTATAAAGAGAGTGGTAAACAATAAATGAAGGCCTTGATTGAAAAATATGAAAGAGAAAGTCTTGAGAAAAGTGAAGATAAAAAATCTACAAGTTGGTTCTCAAGTGAAGTTGCGAAAGAAGTAATGATGAAGAAGTATCCACTTATGTATCTAAGGAGTCTGGTGAAGAGCAAGAAGATTCCTTCAGAAGATCAAGAAATGGCTTCAGGAAACATAGAGTTAATAACAATCATTTTGTTTCTAAATTTTTTTATGATGAAGTAATTGATTTTGATAAGGAAAACGATAGTAAAAATAATCTGCAGACAAGAAGGGAAAAAGGGTCATCTAATGTTAGTGGTAGATTGGATGTTGAACATGCAAGTTTCTATGGGTATGACCCATTCCCAAAGACCTTTGATGAAGAGATTGAGAAGTTTGATAAAGATGAGGAAGATGAAACCTTCGATAATGAAGAAGGAGTAGACCTAGAAGGTGAACTCATTATTGCTTTGAATGAGATTAGGAAATTGAGAAAAGTAAGTGAAGAATCAAATTTGTATGCAAGAAAAGAGATAGATAGACTAACTAAAAAACTTGAAGAAGTGATGAAATGATAGTTAGTTTGAAGACACAAGTGTAAGAAGAAAAAAGAGAAAAAGATGTAGTTCATATTGAACTACAATCTAAATGAGATGAGTGCGAGAAGCTAGAAGCAAAGATAGATTCTCTAAGAAATGATTTAGAAAATGCTAAGAAGTAGATTGACAAAGGCCTGAAGTTTAAAGGTGGTTCTAAGATACTTGATGAATTGGTAAAATCACAAAATACATGAAAATATAAAGAGAAGGTTGGCCTTGGATTTGAGAAAGGAATGAGTTCCACTACCAGTACTTCTACAAAATTATATGAGAGATTTAAAACAAAAGGAAGTTGGTGCAAAAATAAAGATGAAGCCTACACAAGTTGCTTCAGAGAAAGTTCCTCTGGAAATGGAAGATCAAAGAAATGCACTACTAGAGTGAAGAAAGAAAAAGAAGAAAAGAAGCCCGTTACTGATAAGAAGAGAGTTGAAGATGAAGAGAGACATGCTACAAACAAGAAGAACAATAAACATTCATCTTCTCTTTTTCAAAAGAAGAAGCTCACAATAGATAAGGAGATGGAGAAATCAGTCCTAAGGCATCAAAGAAAAAGACAAAACACTATGGGAGATGATTCCAAAGGATTCACAAGGATGAGATACATAAAGAATCAAAGGAAAATAGGACCACCTCATCCTGCTCAAATAAATTCTATGATTAGGTACTCAACATACTTTCATGGTTATTATTATAGTTGCAATCAGTTTGGTCATAGGGCTAGAGAATATAGAGTTGCACTTAGAAGGAGCACTAAATATGTAAATAAAAAATCATTTTCTCCTGAAAGGAATATGTATGTGATGTGCTAAAAGTGTGAAAAATTTGGTCACATAGCTAAAGACTACAAACTAGATCTTGTAAGACCTGCAGTACAGAGAAGGAGGAAGAATGCAAGGAAGGATACATCTTCTAGACTGACAATGACTCACATGCTATTGAAAAGAAGACTGACAAGAAAGAAAAGGAGCTCAAGAAGGTCTATAGAGTAAAATGTCAGTAGGAGGAACCAAATGTGGGAACTTATTCCTTGCATCACTAATTTTTAGTGATAGGGCATGAGCCCAGTGGGGGCTAAACTAATATTTCATCCACTCCTAGAATTGAAGTAGGTGATCAAGTCAGGTAAAACATGTTTTACAAATTTCTAATGACTTGAAGGTTGGAGATTTATGGTCACATTCTTGCTCCTTGAAATGCTTGTCAAGGTGTAATAAAAATAGAAGATGGTGGAGAGTTTGCTACAAAAACTGATATCAACCATTGGTATCACTTATTGAAGAGAAAGTGGTGTAGATTCTCTGTTAAGAGAAATGCTTCTTTCTTGCAAGAAGAAGAATTATGGATAAAAAGGAAATTGTTTTGTATATTTATTTTAAATTGGTTTCAAGTTATTGCATATTGGTTTAGAATAGGTTAGTTTGTACAAATCCCTTGAAATTAAGCTACTGGAGCATGGATGAAGGTCTAAGGGGGAGCTACTATAGGTATCAAATAAATGCTATACTTGATACAATGCAGTCTAGGATATCATATGGTACATAGCATAAACTGAACACATTCATAATTGGTATCAGGGCATGATATTATCAATTTGTATCAAGTATGTGATTCAATTGGCACAAAACATGAATCAAAATATCTACAATTGGTATCAAACCGGATTGGAGAAGCGACGTTGAATCATATAGGATTTTAATTATAGTAAAAAGGTTGAATTTAGTAGTTGGTATAAGATAATTTTATTTTTCAATTGGGATCTATGAAAGGGGGAGCAAAGTATCATTGCCATTGCTAATAAGAAGTGAAGGCTATATTAGTATGGTGACATGTGATAAACAAGAGGAGAAAGGATGAGAAAAGGATAAGTAGGTCAAAGGAGGATATTAGATAACAACTAGACCCTTTGTAATCCTTGTTAAAGGAGGAGAATACCTTTAGGAGGAGTGATCCATTTTCCATTGATGTCAATGGGGGAGAAATTATGCAAATTTTCAAGTGTACAAGCAAGATGGAGAAAGTACGCAAATTCTCAAAGAGGAGCATTAGAGAAATCTGGAATAGAAGTAGAAATAACATATGACACTGGTTGAATTGGTTAATTAGAATCATTAAAAATTTAAGTTTTTCCATCAATGACAAAGGGGGAGATTGTTGGAATATGTCATCATTGGTGTCAAAAGGGACTCAAAGGAGAAGTGTTTTGATCATGTGTAGAAGCATATAATGTTTTCATTGATGTCAAAAGGGAATATTAGGAAAAGGGGTTTATTGTCATGATGATAGAGGATGGATGTGAGAGAAATAGATCTAGTTTAGGAAGTGTGGTAGATTATTGATGCTAAAATGCATATCTTGCAAATTTTGTCATGAAGTTGCAGAGAGTCTCATATACAATAGAGGAGGAAACAAGCTATAAATTTGATTTGGGTTTTTTTGAGATCATTCCAATGATGTGCTTTGTAGGTTGAGAAAGTCAAGGATGCACCCAAAAAAATTTTATTTCTCCTCTTAGCTGTGTTAGGGTTTATTAATTAAACCCTAGGTCATTTACAGTCATGGTGTCCTTAATATGTTCTCCTATTTTGTCATTGACTGTCACTAGTAGGTAACTGGTCACATAAGTTATCATCTATGTCATTCAAGTCACGAGGTTGACCATCCCCTCCACCTAGTATTCAAAGCTACACATATCTGCGGGTTGGGCTGACAGTTCAATATTGACAATACTCGCCCATGAGTCTCTCCAATGGCCCACTGGTCACCTTGTCAGTGTGACTATCCGTGATCAGTGTGAGTCTAGGAGAAGTCTCAATGATGGAGCAATAAGGAGTGTGGAAATGTCATTGATGAGACTAGATGATGTTAGTGAGACTTTCATTAATTTTGGCTATGTCTCCTTGATGTGGAAATGAGAAGGTAGAAATTTGTGTGGGACTCGAAAGTAATGAAGGTACTCGGAAGGAAAGAAGGACCTATTCATAATGACGTGGAGTATAGTGATGATGACGCAGAAATGTGGCATGATGAAATTGAGTGAACCGTAATCCACATCCTTTTTGTCGATTATGGAGTAGTGACATGGTGATGAGGTGGACTGGTGAAGTCATCAATTTTTTTCATTAGAGTGACATTCCATCATTAGTAGGACTCTCAAGGCAATCCCTCTGATGCAACGATACCTTCATTGGTTGGAAAAAGTGATATCGCTAGGACTATGAAACTTGTCCCTTTGATATGGCAATGGGAGGAAGCAATGATGTCAGTGATAGTCTGATAACAAAAGGATGACAAGCATATGAAGGGAAAACAAAACAATGACACATGGAAATCACTGGTTTGATGATTTTGTATCCTTGTTGCAAAATCAACATTTGGTCAGGTAGATCATTTGGTCATGGCCAACCCATTATTGAGATAGAGTGGTGTCAACAGGATGTGGAAGGTTGTCCCCCTAAAAACTTGATGACCATCTCATCAATAAGACTTTTTCATATCACCAGGACTATGGAGTTAGTCCCAACAATAGGGAGATAGGAGGATGGATGTCAAGTGTCGGACCTAGTGAGGTGGAAGTGAAAATGAGACCTAGTAAGATGAGAATGATATGCAACCATAAAGCTAATGAAGAGATGGAATGCAGAAAAAAGTGACAGTGGATGGTGACATGTAGTGATATGACAGCATGGGGACCACTTGTCTACAAAAAAAATGGTATCGACATGACAAGGGCATATTGGTAGGACAAAGACTTGAGTCTGCTCAATGGCTCAAGAGATATGTCATTTGCATGAGTAAATGGTATTGCTAGGGCCTTGAAGCATGTCCTAGTGACAAAGCAATGGGCTAAGTGGCACTCGATAGGATAGTGACATTTGAGGTGTACACGCGGTGTAGCCCACTAGCCTTGTTGATATGTTGGTGGGGCCCAAGCAAGACTCACGAGGTCAATGGGAAATGTTGTCGATTGCACGAGATAGATCAGATGATACTAGTGACAAGATTTCTCATCGGTGTAACAGTGTTGTATCAACAAGATATTGATGAATGTCCCTACAATGAAGTGATGTGTGAGTGTATGTACTTCATTGGTGTGACAATGTTATATTGACAGCATATTGATGAATGTCCCAATGATATAATGATGAATACCATGACCAACCATGTAAGAGACAAAGTGTTGATTGATGACATGCATAGTGAAGGCGTATATTTGGCAATCGATGATTCATTTTTTTGCATCCTTGATGCAAAAAAATACTTGGTGAAGGCGATGAAATGTATGACATATATGTTGTGGGCTTGATGAGATAACATTTCAAGGATATCGGTGTGAAATACTTATTTTTGGAGAGAGTTGGTAAAGGTTCCTAGCGACAGAGTGATATGATAAATTGATGATGAATATTTGAATGACCACTAATCCAATAGTCAAGATTTAAAGACATGGTAGTGAACAAGGATCACAGGATTAGGGAACAAAAGGAGAATATTGATGACCAAAATTCAAAAGTAGAGATCTACAATGGTCTAGTCCATTTGAATAGGGGTTACGATTGTTAACTGACATAGAGGAAGAAATTTATTAGTCCAGCCGCACCTACAACCAATTGAATGAAGATTTTATCTTCAAGGCAATAAAACAAATTGCATAAGTGATTGAGATCAAAATCAGATCGAAGGATCATAAGAAAGCATTAAATGCATAATCAAATTTTAGGGTTTAATAGAGTGAACAAAGGAAAATTCTTGGTAAACGAATTAAATTTTGGGTGGCTCGATTATGAAATCTGATAAACTGTATCAGATATTTTTATGATGAGGTGGACAATGTTGTGAGAGGCTTGAGGCACATGTAGCTTGCTAGTGAAGGTTGCAAGTTAAGGAAACCCTAGTAGGAGATTTGAGGAGATTTGAACATTAGTGAGAATCTCGAGTTAGAGATTGTTGATTAGAGGACTTAAGGAAAAAAAAAAAGGTTATGATAATCAGAGCATGGTTGAGAGTTTTGTATCTATTGTAGGTGTGAGAATTTTGCAAGACCACAGGGTGTTGAATAGAGTTATGTATTGTCGAGTGTGAAAAAAAGGCTGATAAAGAAGAGAGTGTATAGTGCATAAAGATAGACCAAAATGTTCTGAGTGGAGAGGAGGAAAAGAGAGAGTGCAAAGAAGAGAAGGATGTGTTCCTAAAATTGCAGGTTCAAAAGAAGAGTGAGAGTTGCAATATGTGCAACAAAGTACATAATGTAATGATGCATTATAGGTTTTCTAGAACCAAGTCTATGCATATTTTAAATTGTTATCTTTGTACTGAATTGTGGCTTAGATTAGGGGACTGCAGTCTCCTTGGAGTTGTGGATCCTTAAAAAGGGTTTTGTTGCATCCTTGAAGTGGTTTCTTCTAAATTAGGTAGTTGATGCTTCCTTGGGTTGTGGCCCTAAAACTTTATAACAGATATTTGGATTGTGACGTTGGATTTGAGCAGTAGACTCAAGCAACCTTAGTCACCATGGGTTTTCCCATCTTCGGTTTTCCACGTACATATGGTGTTATGTGATGCTTTTATGTGTATGCATATTTATGTCTCTTTATATGATTAATCTGCACATTAAGGGCTTATGAATTATATTTCATAAAAGTACTCAGAGCTAAAAGAAGAATTTTGCATGAGGTTTTTGGAGTCAAGGAAGTAATCTGCATAAAGGTTTTTAATGATAGATTTGGGTATCTACTGATTCACCCCCCTCTCAGTAGATCATTGTGTTCCAACAAGATATATTTGATAAATTTATCATTAAAATATATTATATTTTAAATATTGTAATGGGTATGTGCAGGATCATGATGGGCCAAAAAGTCGGGATATGTAAGTGATATGATGGCTCATGTGATTGACGACTTTTTTTTACCCAAAATTGATGAAATGAAAAGTGTTTTTAAAGGAGCTTCTTAGATTTACACCAATATAAATTATTCTTTTCTTTTAATTTAATAAAAAAATATTATTCATTTTCTATTTGAATTATGACTAAAGTCCCGATTGATAGGTTGATTGAGAAACATCTATAGCTTTCAAACGGTATCACATTTTCTGAATCTGAAACATGAGTCAGATTCTACACTTCACATGCTATAGGATTAACAAAAAAAAAGAAAGAATTTCATGAAGTTTTGACCAAGTTAAGGTGGTCAGACATACGAGTTTTTATATTTTTTAAAGTTGTAATAAAAAATTCATAATTAATTATTTACTTGGATAAAAATTATAAAAAAATATGTATCACATCGGAACACGAGTCCTCTACTTATATCTAAAATCTTATAAAAAATAATTATCATTTTATTGTGGTTAGGGTGGTCAGATGGACACCTACTTCTTATTTTTTCCCTGAAATTTAAGTACTACTGCATTGAAATTTCAAATTTTCACCAAATAGATTTTTTATTTTGTAAAATAAACGTAGTTTAGAAACTAAATTCAATTTTATATAGATTCTATTCTTACATATTTTCGCAATAATATAGATAACTTATTCAAATTTTTACGTCAAGTTTCCTAACACTGATTTTCTGAATTTTCATCACCAAGTTTAAGGGCCCATTTTTTCCATGATGATCTTGCACATACCCTAATGGATAATTTTATTTGACTTGTTATTATCTCACCAATCTAGGAAACCACTTGAAAATTCATGCAAACTCACAACAAAGGCCCATGGAGTCTAATTTATGGAATAAACTAATTTTAGAGATGTATCTCATTCAATTTAACCCACTATAGGAGTTGAACTTAGTGCTGATAAGGAATTTTGACTGTCCATTTCTTATTTAATCCTACATTAGAAAATTCATGTGTACTAATATTTTTCCCCATCTCAAGGATCATCCATTGTAGTAACGAAAAAACTATCCCTTTTCCTTGATTTGGGAATAATTTTCATTTAATTAACCTTATGATGCTTAGGTTTACTGTGGTAATGTATTGTAGCACATTCACATTTATCTTGGGCCCCCTTAAATTAATAAAATGTACTTACATTTTACCCTATTTATGGTGTTGTATAGTGTTGTAGCACATTTTCACACTTATCTAGGTTCCTATTAATTATTTGTGTTTAATTGGAGTTAATTAGCCACTTTAATTCAAATTCAAGCCTTATTTATGACACCTCCCGAAGATCTATCCCGACACCCATAATTAAAATTACATAACATTTAATTGGGAAAAATCAAAGCCCTAGAAATTTGTGCTAGGACCCATTCTCTCGAGGTGGTGAATGGGTCCTCCGTGTATAGGACCTCTCTTTGTCAACATATTCCAAATGGGTTTTTAGTGTTCTTTTATTCCCCGAAGGCAAGGTCCTAGAAAATAGTGGCATGAATCATTCGCCCTAGGTGGAAAATGGGTCCTCCCTTAATGAGGACCCCCTTTTTGAATTTAATTCTAGCAAGAATTTAATAATGTTTGTTTCTAGATCTGGTGTCGGCTTGATTTTTTTTAATTTTGGGGTTAATCTCTTTATTTAGTATAAATAAGGGGCTAATTCACATTTTTTATCCTAAAAATTTAAAGTTATCATAAGAGTACATCCATAAGATCATTAGAGCACTTAAAGAGTATTTTCAAAGGAACTTCAAGGTAGATTATCAATAGTTTATTGCAAAAATTCAAGATCATTTCATCATGTCAAGGGTTTAGTGCATTTATTCCTGTTGTTGAGCTAAGAAAGTTAATGTAGCATTGAGGATCTATTGCAAGCATTTTTATACATCTACTTAAGATCAAGATCTATATTATTCATTTTCACTAAATGTTATATTGTATATTTACATTCCAAGACATCTTCCAAGGTATCAACATTGCATCATTTCATGTTCATTCTTCAAATTTTATTATTTCATCAATTTGTTTAATTACCTACAAGGGGTTTGACTTAGGCAAACCCATATTCTCTAACAATAAACTATTTTTTCTTCCCTTGAATGTGTATTCACAAATATATAGGTTGAAGATCAAGTAGACAAGAAGTTTAGAGATTTTTTTTCAAAATTGTCAAGTTGCTAGATTGTACTTTCAAAGTGCAAGAACAAAGAATTTAAGCTACAAAATTGAAGTACAAGTTTTCGGGAGTTGACAACCAATAATCTGAAAGTGTAGATATCAAGGAAAATAATCTAGATCTTTGTTTCAGAAACCCTAGCAAGGACCCATTTTCCACTGAAAGCGAATGAGTCCTTTGTGCCCAAAAAACATGCCTCTTGCAGCAAGGTATACACCTATTTCAGCTCTAAAAATCCTCTCATAGTTTCTATAATAGTTAGGGTCAAATTCTATTGTTGTTTATATCTTTTTGCCCTCATAATTACATAACTTATAGTGATTTTGTGTGGAGAAATTCTAGTGGTTTATCTTGATATTGATAAGCCCTAACCTTTTCAACACCATCATTAATGGTGAAATCAACATATTGAACATTTCAATTTTTTTATTTTTGAGGTCTTTGCATTTCAGATTATATCTTGCATTACTTTTCATCTCATTTTCATTGAATTAAGATCTCATTTAGGGTTTCTTACATTGCATTCAAAATTGCATCTCATATAGGGTTTAGATTTGCATTATTTTGCATCTTTCTACATTTGAAAAAAACAAAAACAATTTAGTCATTATGCACATCATTAGATCTCATTTATTTTCATTTGGAAATAAATAAATAAATTCATTTTAAGATAGTTCCTTGCATTCATCCTTTCATTGCATTTTCACATTGCATTTGTGGAAAATCTGAAACTGAAACTTACTCCCTCAGACCTGGAACTGAAAGATAGTATTGAAAGATTGAAATCATTAAAAATAGTTTTAAAATATCTAACAAGTACCCATTTTTCTTTAGTGTTGAATTAGTCTGTGGATAGGTCCAATCCGAAGCTTCTAGCATCTAGGTACGTGCATGATCATCATGCAAAAAATAGGTCCTTAAGTGGCGATGAAAATCCAGAAAATTAGAGTTAGGCAACTTGACATAAAAAATTCAATAAGTTCCCTATATTATTTCCAAACTATGTAAGAATAGAATCTATAACAAATTTAATGTAGTTTCTAAACTACTAGGTTTATTTTTTATTTTTAAAATTTATTTGGTGAAAATTTGAAATTTCAATGCAACAGTACTTAAATTTTAGGGAAAAAATAAGTAGGTGTTTGTCTGCCACCCTAACCACATTAAAATGATAATATTTTAGATATAAGTAGAGGATTCATGTCCCGATGTGATGCATATTTTCTTATAATTTTTTTCCAAGTAAATAATTAATTATGAATTTTTTTATTACAACTTTTAAAAAATATAAAAACTCGTATGTCTAACCACCTTCACTTGGTCAAAACTTCATGAAATTCATTTTTTTTTAATCCTATAGTATGAGAAGCATAGAATGTGACACATGTTTCAGATTCAAAAAATGTGATACCCTTTGAAAGCTATAGATGTTTTTCAATCAGACTATCAATCATGACTTTAGTCATAATTCAAATAGAACATGAATAATAATTGTTTATTTAATTCAAAGTAAAGAATAATTTATATTTGTGGAAAGCTGATAATCTTCATTAAAAACCCATTTCATTTCATCAATTTTGGGTAAAAAAAAATTCATCAGCCACATGGGCCATCATATCACTTACATATTACCACTTTATGGCCCATCATGACCCTGCACATACCCATCTGATAAAGAATTAAAACTAACTCTAAAATCCATAGAAACATCTTAGAAAATCTTGACGAGGACCCATTTTCCTTACTAGCAAATATATCCCTATTAGATTCAGATCTAGATTTTTTGGAAATTAAAATCTTAGTTTTAGGCTTCTATTTTTTAGAGTTACTTTCCAGTTTCAGTTTCCTGATTTTTCGTTTCATAAAAATCATTGTATTTAACTTAAATTGCTTCATTTCAGTGCATTATAAAAATTCAAAATAGCATTCAAACATTTCTTTTTCAATTTATTGCATTGTGTAATCAATAAATTGCATTTATTAGAATCTAAAAATTGCAGTTCATTCTAGGTTGTTACATTGCCTCTTTCCATTTAGTGTTTGCACACTACATTTGTAAAACTTGTATGAGCTTTAAAACTTGGTGTCCTATTTGCAATACTATTATAAGATGCAGTTCAAGGCTCATGTCATCCCGTGTTATCTCACTCACCATGGATATTGGGTTTTCTAAATCTCTATTTGATAGTGTTGATAATCAACCCTCCATAGCTCAAGATTTGTATACTTCCCTTAAAATATCACTAGATGACCTAAACAGACTAGATGAAACACTCAAAAAATTGCAAGCCCAAATCCTTATTGAATGCATAGACATTAGCTTAGATCCCATCATACAAAATCTAAGGAAAGTCCTTAAAACTGGAAATGGAACAAAATTTTTGTATAGTCTTAGGCACTTCATTCATAATTATTGGAATAAGAAAAACAATAATGATATACATGCCTTAGCTAATCTTCCTAGTGAAACTAAGAAAAATGTTGGCATGAATGATGATAATATGGAACCCCATCCCATCGATACTGTGGTATCATTTATCGAAGCTAAACTTCATAAGGGCTCAACTAAAAATCCTCTTGGTATTGCTTTCTCACAAAATGACATACTTAAGCATGCACTTAATGGTCCTCTTTGCATGGCTACCCGAATCAATGATAAGCCCACTAATGTGATATTAATTGATCCTGTCTGTGGAGAGAATGTGATCACTGAAGAATTATTATATGTGCATAAACTATATCAAGATACATATGACATACTGAAATAATTTATCAAGACACATAATGGCTTTTCTTTCCCTATAATAGGATCGATATACTTCCCTTTAAAAGTGGGACCAAAAAAATTATCTATCTCATTTTCCATCATTCCACAATCAGACCAATTTCGTGTGAAACTACGCTATCCATGGCTTCACTCCATGAATTTTGTCCCTTCGATAGTGTATAAATGTCTAAAATTTCCATTTGGAAATGATAACTTTACTGTGCATCATAGTGGATGTAATCTTGTCTCAGCTTGAGGGAGATTTTCACTAGATTTGTTTTGGCCCGAGCCTATGGAGCTTATCAAGCCTCGTGAAGATTTCTTTCTCAAATCATATTAAAATTTCAAGGAAAAGAAAATAGCAAAATTATACCTTCATAACATGCCTCAACCTATATTTGAAACACCTATCCTTGATGAAGCAATGATCGAACAAAAATCCCTCATACAAAAATGATATATAGAAAAACCACCCACAATTTCCTAAAAGAGATTCTTCTATTCCTCCCAAGGAAGAGAAGGAACCTATTATTGAAAATCCCTCTCTTACACAATCACAAATTAACAATAGATTGAAATGGAATCAAATTGATAAATAGCGTAGTCATAGGTGACATGGGGTGAAATCATAATATTGTGTTTCACTTTTTTCCCAAGATGGATATTTACATCAATATTTTTAACTAAATCTTCATCTTCTGATCCCTATAGAAACTAAATCATTAAGAATTTAAAGATGAGGGTATGTGTAGGATCATCATTGAAAAAATAGGCCCTTAAGTGGCAAAAAATTCAGAAAAATCAGAGTTAGGCAACTTGACATAAAATTTTAAATAAGTTATCTATATTATTTCAAAAATATATAAGAATAGAATTTGTAGCAAATTGAATGTAGTAACTTCTAAATTACTAGGTTTATTTACAAAAAAATAAAATCTATTTGGTGAAAATTTGAAATTTCAATATAGTAGTACTTAAATTTCACGGAAAAAATAAGAAGTAGGTGTTTGTCTGACCACCTTAACCACATTAAAATAATAATTTTTTTTTATAAGATTTTAGATATAAGTAGAGGACTCATGTCCCAATGTGATGCATATTTTTTTGTAATTTTTTTCCAAGTAAATAATTAATTATAATTTTTTTATGACAACTTCTAAAAAATATAAAGACTCGTATGTCTGACCACCTTAACTTGGTCAAAAATTCATGAAATTCAATTTTTTATTTTTTAATCTTATAGTATGCGAAGCATAGAATGTGACACATGTTTTGGATTCAAAAATATGATACCGTTTGAAAGCTATAGATGTTTTTCAATCAGCCTTAAAATCAGGACTTTAGTCGTAATTCAATAGAAAATGAATAATAATTATTTATTAAATTCAAATTAAAGCATAATTTATATTGGTGGAAAGTTGAGAATCTCCTTTAAAAACCCTTTTCGTTTCATCAATTTTGGGTAAAACAAAAGTTGTCAGCCACATACCCATTATATTGCCACTTTTTGGCCCATCATGATCCTACACATAGCCATGATGTGAACTAGTGATTTGTGGAAATTTGCATGTAGATTCTAAATTTTTTTTTTTTCAAATTTTCTGAAATAAATCATGAATCTTTCAACATCTCCTTTAGTAACTATTTTAAAAAAAAAAAACATTTTAGGAAAGTAATGTTTGTGTTGTACAACATAAGTTTTTTTCTATAAAGGATTAAATTATAATTTTTTAAATATGGATTCTCAACATCAATATCTAGGGGAAATATATTTTTTCATAACTTTTGGTTAAATTTTTTTTTTTTAAATTAATTTTTGAAGTTAGTATAACTATAATTTGGACATATGTGTGTGCCATACAACCTAACTTGTGTATATATCGAAATCCAATTTTTTTGGGGGGAAATAAGGAAATTAATACCTAGGGAATGGTTATTTTTCCACCTTTGGACAATAAAGATTTTGATGTTCGGAGAAAAACCTATGTAAAGTAAAAATTTAAAATTAAATACATGATAAAATGAAAAATATCAAAACTATACTTGTTGGAAAGATCATTTTGAGGGCTACAATCTTACAAAATATCATTTTTAAATGATGTTATTTAATCCCTCTAAAGGTAAATAAAATGTGGTTTTTTCGAGCGTTTTTATAGGTGCGAAGGACACTCGATTGTGGGTATGATTTAATACTAGAGGGGTTATATCCAAAGGGGTTTGATCTAAGGGGGTCTTATCTATCCCTCTTCAATTAAAATACTTTAGATGGAGCCTCTCTAGACTTAAATCATTAGTTTTTTTCTAAAATCAGTGATTTTAGGAAAAAATTAATATGTGCCAAAATTGAGACACACTATTGTGGTAGAATTTTGTGCTATTTATGATAGATTAGAAACTCAAGAAGATAAGAACAACATAGAAAATCAAAATCTGAACCTTCCTGAAGCAATGCATGATGATCCTATACCTTCGCCACAAAATAAACAAGAAAATTCCATAGACATTGTCATTCAACCTCCTGTTGTGATAATTCTAGACAACATTAACATGCCAAAAAATCATGAACAAGTGCGTGATGAGTTGAATACATTGTTTTCTTCTTCTATGAGCTTAAGTGAAAAATCTCCTAAAAAGTGTGTTGAACCTGGTGCTTCCCCTAGTTAAGAACTTTCTCTTTTCCCTTTGGATAGTTGTTTTCCTTTCATTTATACCGATTGAGATTGGGATGCAGATGACATACTCTAGGTTGACTAGCATGTGCCTTAATAGTCTTTTTATCTTTTTGCATATTCTTGATGTGATTGCATGTGCTTAATGTGATTCCCCATGTTGTTTCATTTGATGTGTCTCTCTCTTTTTGTGCATTTCTCTATATATGTACCTTTCATTCTTCTATATGTCATAATCATTTCTTTTGTCTGATTTTTTCCTTTTGGGATGATGCAAGGCATTAAGACATTTATATCTCTTCCATGTTGACCCAAAAGATTTATCTTTTTCATTTATCTTATTTTTTCCTTTTGGGGATGATGCAAGGTGTCAAGACATTTAGGTCTCTTCCATGTTAACCCAAAAGGATTTTTCTTTGTTTTCGCTATCTTTGTGTCATTCTTCAAGTTCTATAAGTGTTTGGGGAATGATGACAATTTCATGCTCTATGACAAAATTATAGCAAAGACATAATGACCGCAAATCCATAGATCTTGGCATAGGGTTTTCAGAGGAAATATCTTATGTCTTAGGAATTTTTTTTTTCCTACTTTAAAGAAAATTATCACAGTAATGGTGTAGAAACCACTTTAAAGTGGGGGCATACATCAATGACATCTTTTGGAAAAAATTTATCGTGTGATGTTTTTTTTTCTTGTGATGTGTCCTCTTCTTGGTGGTGTCATTGGGTTTGATGTCCTCCAAGAGTGTATGATCTACCTTCATGGCATGATGTGAATGAGGAAACCCATGATTGATGATATGAGACTATTCATTTGTCCTCTCTTAGAGAGATTAGGGATAATTCTCCCTATGAAGGAGACCTTAAAATGAATTAAAAAAAATCCCCATTAACAAAAGCTTACATACATAGCATTTACAAAAGCATTACATTGTGGTGCCTCATCGAATTTGTCAAGAGGATAAATTCAGTATGGTATGAGAGGCTAATATTATTCTCTCATTTGCCACCTCATTGCGACAACTCACCTAGTGGAAAAAATGAGGCTCCACTACCCCAGAGTGAGTAACATACATTTCAAACAAACAACCCCATTCCACATTGTGTTGGAACGATTGTGCTTGATCCTTTTCTTTTTCTTTTTCTTGGCCTTTGACAAGGTATGATTATGTATGTTTTTTATTGCTGCATACCTAAGTGTCTTGAATGTCTACTTTAGTGTCACTTTGATATAGTGTCATCCTCTTAGTAAAGTTGGAAAAAAATGTAGTGACTGAAAAACTATCCCTTTGCCTTACTTGATTTGGGAATAATTGTCATTGAATTAAACTAATTTTGCATAGGTTTAATGTGGTAATGTGTTGTAACACATTCAAATTTATCTTGGGACCCTTTTTATGGTGTTGTAAAGTGTTGTAGCACACTTTCAAACTTATCTAGGTTCATCTTAATTATTTGTGGTTAATTGGAGTTAATTATCCCCTTCAATTCAAATTCAAGCCTTATTTATGACACCTCCCAAAGATCTATCCCGAAACCCATAATTCAAATTACATAACATTTAATTGAGAAAAAAAGGTCATCAAAATTGGTGCTAGGATCCATTCGCCCTAGGTGATGAATGGGTCCTCCCTCTATAGTACCTCCCTTTGTTAACATATTTCAAATGGGTTTTTAGTGTTCTTTCATTCCCTAAAGGAAAGGTACTAGAAAATAGTGCTAGGACCCATTCACCCTAGGTGGTGAATGTCTCCTCCCTTAATGAGGACCCCCTTTTCGAATTTCATTCTACTAGGAATTTAATAATGTTTGTTTCCAGATCTGGTGTTGGCTTGAATTTTTTGAATTTTGGGGTTAATCTCTTAATTTAGTATAAGTAATGGGTTAATTAAAATTTTTTCTCCTAGCAAGTTCAAGTTATCATAAGAGTATGTACACAAGAGCATTAGAGAACTTCAAGAGAATTTTCAAAGGAATTTCAAGGTGGATTATCAAGAGTTTAATGCAGTAATTCAAGATCATTTCATCATGTTAAGGGTTTAGTGCATTCATGCATGTTGTTGAGCTAATAAAGTTGATATAGCATTGTGGATCTATTGCACGCATTGTTATACATCTACTCAGGATCAAGATCTACATTCTTCATGACCACTACATGTTAGATTGTAGATTTATAGTCCAAGATATCTTCCAAGGTATCACCATTGCATCATTTCATGTTCATGCTTCAATTTCATTATTTCATCAATTTGTTTAATTACCTACAAGCGGTTTGACCTAGGAAAACCCCTATTCACTAACAATCAACAATTTTTCTTCCCTTGAGTGTGTTTTTGCAGATTTATAGGTTGAAGATCAAGTGGAGAAGAATTGTACAGAAAAGTTGTCAAAATTTTCAAGTTTCAAGATTGGCCTTCAAAGTGCAAGAACTAAGAGTTGAAACTATAGAATTACGTATAGGTTTTCAGGAGTTGGAAACCGGGAATTTGAAAGTGAAGATATCAAGTAAAATAACCTAGATCTCAGTTTCAGAAACCCTAGGAGGGACTCACTAACCACTGAAGGATAATGAGTCCTTTGTACCCTAAAAACAAGCCCCTTGCATCAAGGTACACACCTCTTTGAGCTCTAAAAACTCCCCTCATAGTTTCTATAAAAGTTAAGCTCAATTTTTTTATTATTATTTATATCTTTTGGCCCTCATAATTGCATAAATTATAGTGATTTTGGGTGGATAAATTCTAGTGGTTTATCTTGATCTTGATAATCCCTAACATTTTCCACACAATTATCCATATTTTAAATTAGTACGTTGACATTGTATAGATCAAATGGATTTATTCAAAAAAATCTTCAAATGGGGGCCTAAAATTTGATTGAAATATGTAAGTATTAGGTAGAGAAATTTAATTTGGGAGAATTAAGGGACAATAGTTTCTTATTGTATGGTAGGGTTAAACTGTATGTGACACAAGTTGAGAAAGGAATGAGATTTTATGGAGGAAAAAAGGAAAGGTTATTGAGTTAATATAGAGGGACTCATTTGAGTATAACTAAGGAATTCAAATTTTCATCCTCATTATTGGACAGGGGACCTATCTTGATGCAAAGGGTGACACCTTATTTTATATCAAGGAAACATAAGATGTTTTTTTAGTTAGAACACATGAGTTCTTAGATTGAGCAGTCCCAATCACCTTTTTACAAGTGATAATAGGTGAGATTCATAAATTTTATAAGAATGACTTATATTGATTATTACATTTATTTAGAGGCTAAGAAAATTCCCAATGATTTGAGCTATGAATATGCAAAAATATTACAAGCGAAAGGTGTTCAAACATAAATGGTTTACAAATAAAATGTTATTTTATATAATATTGGCTTTGGATTATCTAAACAAGACACCAATAATTATGTAATAATGACCAAAAATTATGATGAGTTCATTTATATGTGGCATCAACTACAAGTTCAACTCAAGTTCTATCCTAGAGATTTTTTCAAATACATCTCTTCTTTAGTATTGGATAAACTCAATAATCCTATAACACATGTAAATTTTTTTGTTGATGTGACATTGAAGAAGTTATACCATGGTGCTTTGTATATAGACACACAAGCTAGTAATAATTAAAACAATGTTAAATAAAAAATTTATACTTGAGATTATATGATTTTTTATTTAGTAAATTTCACTATGTGAGGCAATTTTATTGTGGACTGCTATCTTGATTGGGTATAAGAAATAAATATTGTACTACATCAATTTTCTTGAAATGTGTTTTCTTGGCAAAGAGAACATTACAATTAGTTTCTCATTATATAAAGAGTTTAATTGATTTGGGAACTCACTTTATTTTTCATTCATATTATTAAGAAATTTTAACAAAGACTAACATAAGCTAGATTGTAAGTTGATGGAACTATTTTTTAATGGATTTTTAAAATTCATGATATGGTAACATTATTGTAGATATTTGTACATGTATTTTGTATTGTAACCATTATAAATAAGACAAAGTGTTATGCTATCTTTAAAATAACTACATTTTCACATGAAAATTGAATTAAAATTATTATTCAATTAAACATAGTTCTTATACCAAGATACTAACTAAAAGGTTTTATTTAAAGGTAGAAATTTCTTGGAGAATGAATTTTAAAAAAGGGAAATAAATTTTAATAAAAAGTAACATTTGGGATCATCATCACCCCTTAGCTAAATACGTTTTTTCCCTCAAGCAATTGTGGTCTCTAGTTTTGCATTCAACTAAGGATTCTTATATAAATGGTTTCATAGATATTTAAATTTGCTTCAAATAAAAGAAATTGTATCACTCTATTATGTCATATTCAGAATTATAATTTTTTGCATCAAAGATTCTATTACCACTAAAGTGACGAATAGGGAACCACAAGAGGGCTGGTCAAAATTTAAGTGGAAGCCAACTGAAATCATATTTGTTAACTATTTTTATGTATATTTTTCATTGCTAATTACTACATGATAATTATACAATGAAAAAGGGTCTATTTTGTAAATTTTTAAGGTGATTCCTAGACATCTTTCCTTGATGAAGGTGAAGCATTTTATCCCAATTCATATGACTAAACTTGAAAGCATAGAATGATCAACAATGTGATCATGTTTAAATTTTTATACCACTATGCCGATGCCTATGAGATGTATACAGTTAAACATGATGAGTGTGACTCTTGAAATATGTTTAGGGTCATATAGTTAACGTTTATGTATGACTATGAATAGGATAGTTTTGATTAGATTAAGACTTGAAGGGATAATACCTATTTACAAAACAACCATTCAAGAAAAATAAGGGCCTCACAAGAAGTGAAACAACCAAAAATAGTAAACTATAGAAAAAACACTAACAAACCAACAAAAACAACAAAAATAACAAACAAAGTAAAACTAGTAGAGGACAAAAATAGTCACAAGTCTCCCAAAATTTTGAGACCACAAAGATCCTACCACTACTTGGCCAAGAAGTGGAGCTTCTCCTCAAACAATAGGGGCCCCTTCTAGATAGCCTGGTTCTCCATAGTATTTTCTTGAATCGTGCCCACCACCTTACATATGTTTTTCACATGGCTATCATCAAGATCTCCCTCTATCACCCTTTTACCATGACTGTTCCTTATTTCTTGTTGAAAAACCTAGATGGTTAGACTAGTATTATTCACAGTCTCCTTGTCATAATCAATAATCTCTTGGAGACACTGCATGGTTTTGCCTTGGTTGATTTGAATAGTAGCAATCTCCTCCTCTAGCTTCAAGTTCTCCTCCATTCCCACAAGGGACCTGAGCTCATCCACCTCCTTGTCCCAATTGGGCCAATGGTCAAATAACTTAGCCAAGGAGAAAATTATATCCTAATGACCACTATCCTCAACCTCACCTAGTTAGGAAACCTATTGTCAAGCCCCTTGTTTTCTGACACCTAGATTTTTTCTTTAGTAGTAATAAGCTGACCTATATAACTATGAACATGATAGTTATCTATGAGATACAAATCATTACAAAAATGAAATTCAAATTTATGTTAACTATTAAAATAATTAAAATATATACATATACATAGATAATTTAGGATTATATTACTTTTAAAAGGATAAAATTAAATTGAGTTAAAAATACTAGAAAAAGTGTTAGTGATGTACTTTTCATCTCTATATATTTTCCCCAACTTCATTTGTATGTGAACTGCCATGAATCTTGCATATGAAATGAAATAAGTGTCCAACATGAAAGTAAATAAAAACAAAATGTATAAGGGATATTGATATGCACCATGTTTCATTGAGACTCCATTTCATGATAAGTATGCATTAAATCATATATATATATATAATTCCATCAACATTTGGTATGAATAGTAAAATAATCATGAATAATAACTACTTAGCAATGTAAGTAATCTATGCATGAATACACGTAAATTGTAGGATCCATAAATAAACAAGTGTAATGAATAAAGGAGGAGATACAATATCTCTAATCTAACCATTATAAAGACACTTCAAATAACAAAAATATATATATAGTGATTCTAACAAGCCACTATAGATTTGCATGCTTAATATAGGGCACATAATGAGCCACTATTATAACCATGAGTACATGGTACATAGGATCCACCAAAGTCTAATTTAATAAGAAATATGAGAAGTACTAGTGATATTATATCCCCCCTTAAACTTGCCAATAGTGGCATGGTGTGATGGTTGAGTTGAGTTGTTATTCTTGCCATCAAGGTTCAAACCCCATTTGGGTGGATTTGTTGAGAATTTATATTAGCGATGAGGTCCCTCGTTTGTGACCTCACCATTTCATAGCTCTAGGTCAAAAGCGTTTACTGCTCTCTAAAAAAAAACAATCTCCCCTTAAACTCATTACATGTGCATAGTGACATATGGATATAATGACTGTAAGTTAATTAATATTTTAAAATACATAGTCATCTAAGTTCCATAAAAGTACAAAAGTGTCATAGATATCATCATCTAATAAATATAAAAGAGATTTAAGATATTATTATGAAATAACATGTAACATCGAGGAATGAGGTTCCCTTAATATTACTGATAAGTGCGAGTATCGAGAGTAAATGGGGGTGGAAAATATTGTAAATGTGAGCATGTAAGCATAAAGGTGCATGATGTACAATATGATTCTATTAGCTCAACAAAACCTATCATGAATTAACATCACCCATCACTAAACTAAAATGTGTAAGTTATCAAATTGTATGTAGAATAGAAAACCTTAAATATTCATGATAATTTATATTTATTAAATAGAATGTCAAATTTTAATAACAAATTGTAAATTGAAAAATGAAAAAAAAAAAATGAATCTATACTAATACAAAATGAACCAAAAATTTATGAATACTAAAGGTATTAAAATAGTATAATAATATATACTCTTGAAATAAAAATAAAATGTTTATACTAATCTATACACATAAAATGTATATATTGATAAAATTAAGAAAACTAGAAGATTTGCATAGATTATGCATAAAAATATATATTTATAAAATCCAAATCAAATATCTAAAATAGTATTTACCCAAAATTTATATGTTTCTCTAAGGAATAGGTAGAGCAATAAGTGTAGCCAAAAAAAAATTGTTGGAAAAATCCAAACACTCACAAAAAAATATTGAAAAAATCCAAAAAAAGTTAAATGCAATGTTTAAAGTACTACGTCGCTATTAAAAAAATATCTCATGTCATGTGATGCAATAGCATTCTCAAATATGTGAAATCTTGTATAAACTAAAAAGTGTTTTTAATGTTTTTCCTCATGTATTTGAAGATAGAGAATTTTTGTTTACATAAATTAATAAAATTGAAATATTTTTAATTTTATTGTGTTAGTATGAAGATATTGTTTTGTGAAATTCTTGTAATGTTTATTAATAGATGGATCTTCAATATTTATACTGTCACCTTTTTTTAATCAAAACAAGCTCAAACTTAGAAAACTCAAAGAGCATTATATTTTGTTTGATCCATTGATTTCATAGTTTTATGTTATATATATTAAATTGTCTTATTCCTACACTTTAAAGTTTTCTTGAGTCGATATTAATGTTTTTGTTTTGTAACTTTTCTATTTCCTTTAAAATTGTGTTTTTCATTTTGTATTTTCATGGTAAACATAAATTTTTGAAGGGTCCAAATCTTTTTATATGATTTTGCATTGCAATATTGTCACAATCTACACAATGCAAATTTCAATTCTATTTGTTTGCATTCTTATGACATTCTTACACTATCAACTCCAATGCAATGTAAAAGTCTGAAATCTTGCAAATCCCAGAGATTAGAAACAAGCACAATTGAACAAAGATTGCATAAAGTCAACCATGTATATTGTGCAAAGCAGGCACACATAAATAAGAAAGGAGACACCCAACCTCCATAAAATGAGGTTAGGACTCCTGATTCATGGAGTGGTGGCTACCAAAAACATAAGAAGAGATGTCAAAAGTGAGTCGACACCGATCAACATTGACACCTCGCTAATAAAGATGTTTGAGAATCAAGTGATGGGCAAATAAATGTATAATGACGCAGCATGGATTCAAAACTGATGCGGAAAGACATGTTTGAGATATGCAAAGGATGGATAAGAAAGGATGCGGATAAGTTTCTATCATATTCGTACGTTAAAACATTCCATCTCTGAACGTCCAAATCAGCCAACCCAACCTTTATTACATCTTATAGCTTACTTTGTAACAACAAATAAACATGGATTTACACCACTTGAAAATACTGTTGAATTCGCTATGCGAGGTGAATTTAAATGAGAATGGAAACAATGTCAAGGCGCAGCACTATTGTAGTGTGTAAAGAGAAAAAATCGAACAACCATGAGAGTAACTAAACCTGTCGGTGATTTTATTAATAAACGTGGATGGCAATTTGTAAGTTGATTTGTCAACCAGAAATGTATCTCTAAAGTTCAGAGGTAATGATAGATCTGATGGATTCGAAACCTATATTGAGATATTCAATGTTCCTTTCACGCTGATATATACAAGGAAATCACCCAATGTTCCTAAATGACAAAGCGGAGGCTAAGACTAGGATTGTCAATCTAAAATACTATACAGACTAAAAATAAGATCTTATTATATAAAAAAAAATTATTTCACAAAATCTAAATAAATAAGATGATCAATTAAATACCAAAAATAATTTTGGAAGCAATAGGAGATTTAAATATTTCAATAAACATCTAAATATCAATTCCTACATCGATTTATTCAAATCTAATATCAATCCATAATTTTTGTGTCTTAATTTTTAAGAATAATAGGGTTATAAGTAGAATAAAAAGATGGCTTTTACATATTTTGTGATATTTTTTAGCCTTTCAAAAAAAATTAAATGGACCAATTTATCATCATGAAAATACTAATTAGTAGTGAAATTCATTGCATTAAGGTTTTAGGTATCAAGAAGGGAAATAAAACATTTATCCAAGATTCTACCTTGGTCACAATGTTGTTAGTACAATGGAAAAAATGTGTAAATGTATCTAGGATAGTACGAGGTAATACAAATTGGTTTAGGATCAATTTGATGTTAAATTTTGGTTCAAGTAATTGGTTGTGTTCAATCATTAACTATTTTGTATAAATGGACATTAAAATGATTACATTATATAGAATGGAAATTATATGATATGCAATTTTTGATACCACATGATGTCTTCTTTTTTATTTTGATGATGAGTGGGCTTAGGTTTATTTTTTCCAAGTTTTGTTGAAAGAAGTCTTGATTAAGGTATTGGGAAGATAACTCTTCATTTTCAATTTTAATAAGCACTTGGTAAACATGAGCATTCTAATAGATTAGGTATGATCCATAGATTAGGTCAAATCAGATTGGAGAATTGGGGCAATGTGGTAGATGTTCATTGGAATGTTGATAAGAAGCTAAGAGAAGGAATTCATTATCAAAATACAAAATGGGTGTTCGGATGATTATAAATGATGAGATCTTCATTTGATATATTGATGAGTCCTTGATCAATATTGTAGGCCTCAATATGGGATTTTTTTTGTGAATTTAACACTTGTTAATGGTGCAAAACATGCAATCTCTATAGGAATCTCTCTCTACTATGACAATTTGGTGGATAATGATTTATGATCTATTAATTCCAGTAGATAATCTAATAATATTTGAGTAATTTATATCTACTATGTTGTTTCCTTAGATGAAATAGAAAATATAATGATTCCCAAAAATAGAAAACTACCAAAATTAGTTATTTCACTCCAAGATAACTAACAAGTGTAATTTTAAGATTTTTGCATAGAGGATCATCCAATTTGTGAACTGGTATTCAATCTTTAAATGTTGAATGGTTGGAGGAACATCATATATTTTTTCTGCAATATCATGGTGATCATAAGATTTTATCTAATGGTAGTTGATAGCCATCTTCTTGATTATATTAATGGTAAATATATGACTTTTTAAGGTTAAAGCGCTATTATGATTATGTTGGAAGCTCCATAATTGTTGTGTAATCTCGTTAATAGTATGAAGGAAATGTTGCATCTATAATTTGAACATTATGATAAAGAAACAAGGAGTATATTCTTTCTAGAGTTAGAATTTTTTCATTCAAATTTGGGTTTTATTTAGGCTAAATCATGTTCGAGTTGTTTTTTATTTTACTATCTACAATTTCTATTATCGATAACCTATATTTTATTTTATATGTGTGTGACTTTGTTAATCTATTTAATTTTTTAAGTTGTTAAAGTATGGTTTTAGGTTATTTTTGAGGTATTTTTTTAAAATACTAATTTGATAAGATAGATTGAACAGTATACCTCTTGTCAATAGATCAATATTTGTTGGTAAAAATAAATATTATGTCTAATTATGAATAAATTGAATAATATACTTCTTCGTATTTTGTTCAAATAAATTTTATTTATATTTATATTTGAAGAGTGTAAAATATAACCTCCTAAAAATATATAGGCAAAAAAAATAATGAAACAATTAATATCTCATGGAAAAAATGACGAGTCTACTTAAAGATTTTAAAATGTACAAAAATTTGAAAAAAGTGAAAGGGGCGCTTATCTCTATGCATGGTAGGGATTAAATATTCATAACAATTTCAATATTATCCTTCTTATGATTCCATAATTAAATTTTCAATAATCATGAAGTATTAGATTATAAAATAACTTATTTTATTCGAAACATCCAATTTTACATGAGCAACCTTCATTTTTATGTTTTTAGCCATAAATATGATCCATAGCCCTTAAATTAGAATAATTTAACCCTAAACTGGTGTAAGAGGGGTTGGATGGAACAATCACTGTTCCATGCTCCGAGTCTCACCTTGGTAATTCCCTTTGGTGGCACTCCCCACCAAGTCAACCTATAGGTCCTAACTCAAATGTAGGTACCCTTGGTTCTACTAGCCATCCCCACTTCCATCTATGTCATACAACCCAACCAAAACTTGGTGCTTTGCCACTGTTTCACCCTTGACCCTTAATCATCCCTAAAGGCCAAACACACACAACACTCAACTAGATTCTTCCAGGGGTGTAGAGATGCGATATCATGATTCCTATAATCCTAATAGGGTTGTTGAACAACCATTAGGCTCCATTTCTCCATCGCTCCCTCCAAACCCTCACTTAGGGTTAAAAAGCCTACAAGCCTAGAGCCACTATTAGCCCTCCTAACCGAGAAAAGTGGATGTTACTCAAAAATTTCCCAAAGAACCCCAAATCTCCCCTGTGGTTTCTTTGTATTTATTCCAACCTCTTCAAGATTTCCAAAATCTTAGGCCTTGTCTTGCCGTACATAGGTTTCTTCACCAATTTAGCAAATGTAGGGTTTTTTTGTCATTTCCTGGCCACCCGGTTGAACTGTCAAAGAGTTCTTCCATCAAATGGATTGATGTAGCCTCTTACTAGATACCAGACCTCTGTAGGGCCTTCTTCCACCTTTCTACCATGGGAATTGTCATGGAGAGGTATCCCCTGCAAGTTAGGTGATTAACACCTCCTAACTTTCCTAGCCGGGCACTGTTTAGCTCACCTAGGAAAGGTCTTCTTTCATGCTCACTTGACTCCTAGTGACTCCTAACCCTACTAAAATTACAGGCATGGAGCCTAGCCAGTACTTCCAAGATCCCATACACCAGGTACAGGGGAAAGGTGGTCTAGGACTCCATTTATTGCAGCTTGCCAGGCAGAATAATCAAAAACAAGAACTTAGAGAACAAAAAATTAACAACTTGTATGATGAAACAACTAGCTATTAACCAACCAACACTTTGAGATCAGCTAAACTACATTCCACTCATATGCCAATGCCTAGTTATGCCATTAACACATTGCCAAAAGCTCAAACACAGAAAATTAAACAATTGCTCCTACTATTCTTATTTCTCCTTCATAAAAATTTCAAGATTACAAAACTTCAAATGCCTTCCAACCTTTCACACAGGTCGAGGCAATCATTAAATAGGTTTCCCAAGGTGGTTACCCTTCCCTTGGTCGGACATAACCACCACATTTGGCCAAAATTTCACAAAGCAACATTTTGGTCTTTATTTCCAATTACTAGAACTTACCAACCATGAATGTCTGAACTCACAACTCTTCCACTCCTGATAGCTCCTGACCAAGATATTTTTAAATCTCTCCCACAAGTTCAATGGTCAACATGACCTTATCACATTAAAACAAAAATTCACAAACCTTTCCTATTCCTAGTGTTTCCTAGGTGTTCTTCTAGGTGCTTCTGCACCATAAACCTTGTTTCATTTTTAAGAACTATTGCTATTTATTGTGTATAGAAAAAATATTTGTAACAACCACTAGTATGAGCTACTATCAAGTGAAGTATTTTATGTCCTATTTTGATGACATTCAAAACATGTGTATTGATTTTATAAATTTTTCAATAGATTGTAGACACACCAGTTATAATAAAGCTTGCTTATGCATGTGTCCTTATATATGCAAATATTAATTTAGTGGTTACTCAAGATACCTAATGATGCTTGTGAGTGAACATGTTATGTCCTCCTAAACATCTCAAGATGCCTAATGATGCTTGTGAGTGAACATATGATGTCCTCCTAGACATCTGAATGGCCTAGGTAGTTTTAATCTTATAAATTATCATAGTATTCAAATTTGAAAAAATTATACTTAAGATGACATGTCATGACTAGCTTAAGTCCAATTGACTTGCAAACAATTTTTTTTTAATATTCCAATCAAAATCAATGTTTTGAGTCCATTCTTAAATCATGTTTATGGTCATCTAATTGATCTTGACCTAATACTACGAACATGAAAATTATATATTAGGTGTAAATCCTTTTTATCAAAACATGCTTAAACTTAGGGACCTCAAATCCTGCCATACTTATTTTGATCCATCTTAGCTTTTTATGGATATTCTATAATGCATGTATACAATTGCTTGCTATATTTGATATTATAAAGTTTGTTTGATTCAATTTTAAGGATTTTAGTTTCTACTTTTTTCAATTTTATTCAAAATTAATATTTTATTGATCTATTTATTAAAAGTAAAGATGATTTTTAAAAATATCGAAACCTTATATATGATTTTACAACACATATTATCGCAATATATATTATGCAAACTCCAACTATATTTATCTACATTCTTGTTACATCAATCCACATATAAATGAAGTACTAGGGTGCCCATTAAACACCCTCTTCCCAGCTTAAAATGAATTGAAGGAAACACATATCTTGATCTCCAACATAAAAAACAAGCAATCTAGTCAAGCTTTAATTACATAAAAAACAAGCAATCTAATCAAGCTTTAATTAAATCTAAATAATTTTATTAAATTTTTTATAGAGTAATTACATCTAATGGAGTTGTTGTTTAAAGGCTTTGCAATGTTCGCAAGGACATTAACTTGGTTAGAGAATTCTAGCGCTTATTAAGTTCATAGTCGACTGTAATGTGTGCTTAAAACTAATTTAGGAAATCTGTGTTGTATCTGTAAAAGGAGGAACGATCAATGTCTAGAATCCCATTTGGATTTTTATATATCCGAATACAATGTCTTATCAAATCTGCTTTACGAAGTTTGTGACTTTTAAAAGTCTATTAAAGCGCTGCGCCTGTTTACATAGGAGTTTGGGAATCGAACAGTGATGTTGCAGAAAGATATGTTTGAGATATGCAAAGAATGGATAAGAGAGAATATCTTGATATCGTCTTCGTACATTCAAACATTCCATCTCTGAACGTTCAACGCAACCTTTTATACATCTTTTGACTTACTTTGTAAAAACTAATAAACATGCATTTACACCACATGCAAATTCGTAAGTTGCTTTGTCTCCAAGAAATGTACGTAAGATGAGATATAAAATGTTCGTGTCAGGCTCATATATACGTGGAAATCACCCAAATTTATGCGGCTTTCCAGTTCTAGTATTGATATTCGATGCATATTTTGAAGATTCGATGCTGGCTATACGTATTTTATTTGATTAGGTATATATATGCAATAGGTTTGACAAAGGTTCGAATAAACAAGATCATCTGAGATTATTTAAAAGAATCACAATCAATATTGTATTTATATTTTCAAAATTAATATATTTTGTCTTTTATCATTTTAAGAAATCGCACTATAATGTTGGTATGGATGTTGGAAATAATTCCAACTTTTGGTCTTTATCGCATTACCACGGCTCTCTCTGTTGCCCCGTGCAGTACCGCGGTTAACCGTCTGCCATTTGCTCTCCATCCATCCATGCAAGTTACCGCTCTACTGCGGTCTCCTTGCCTGCCTCCTGCAGTATCGCGGTGCCTGTGTTCGTTGACCGTTGACTGGGTCCTGGCGGTTACCGCAGCCACCGCGGTCTGGCTTGTCTCCCCTTACGGTGGCGCGGTGTCGGTGTCTGGCAGCTTGTTGACCGTCTGTGGATGGTTACCGCGGCCACCGCAGTTTGTTTCTTAACCACGGCGGTAATGCAGTAAGCCTGTTCCCTCAGACCGCTAGCTGTTACCGCGCAACAACCACCGTGGTCTCGTCGTAAACCGTGGCAGTAGCACGGTAGTCAACGTAGTTTGACTTTTGGACTTTTTCGTGCCGGCAGTTTGTGCGCTCCTTGTTGGCTTGTAAGGATGGTGTTTAAATGCGATTGGACATAGTTATGGGCACGTCATCTTGGCCTTTCTTAATGGCCTTTAATATCTTTGTACATGTGGTTTTTTCGAACAGCTGGATATATTATATATACACGTTTGTAATTGATGAGACCAAAGAGGATTGGAGGATTGTGGAGTAAAAGAAAAGGTGACATGAAAAAGGCTCTCAAGAGCAGAGAAAAATAGATTGTAATTGAAGTTGAAAATTTGCTCAGTAGTAGCAAGATTCTAGAAAAGAAGAGCTGAAGCTCTGTAGTGTCAAAATATGTTTTTTGAGAATCAATATAATATAAATATCTGGGTCTAGTGCATATGTTTCCATTTCATAATTTCAATGTTTATAATAAATGAATGATGTTGTGTCTGTTCTTGTATGCCTCCTGTTATTTCCCACAAAGTCGTATTAGAGCCTTGTCGGTCAGGTCGACTGGGAGTAGAAACTTATGGTGAATTTGTGTGAAGTAATCACTATCTAGTTTGAGAAAACCATAGAGTGTCTAGGACTTGTTTGTTTGTAAAATTTGAGAAGTTTGTCTATGCAACCATTTGGCTTAGTGTGATCATGGAAGCCGTGGAGATCGTGGTTCTCATTCTCATGATCCTTTGCATCAAAATCTGAGGGATTCTACTACCCACAGAGGATGGTCCCAATCTTCCCATCCACCATTTTCTAGGTGAGATATTGATTGAACAAATATTGGAAAATTGCCTCATCTACAACTTAGTATTTCTCTAGTCCATACTTAGTAGCCTAATAGGGAGAATAAAGATGACACTGGCGCTCTCACTAGATGAGATTCAATTAAATATGCCACTCTAGTTATGTTTGATTGAAGCTTGGTGATCAGAATCCTCCTCTCACGTAATGCTACTCTAACTACTTAAGTCTTTTGTATACTTGACCTCTAATTTTTGTGTTATTCAACTTTGAGGATGTACAATTTACAATCCTATTTTTTTTAAAATATTATACTATTTTATTTATATATATATACTCACACCTATATATGTATACGTATATATATGTATATATGTATACATATATATGTATATACTTATACATATATAGATATAAATATCCATATATATATATATAGGTATATGTGTAAATATATACGTATACATGTATATATCTACATATACATACACAAACACAAACACACACATATATATATATGGATATGTATAAATATATATATCTATATAAATAGATACATATACATATATATATATATATATATATATATATATATATATATTTATTTATTTATATAAAAAGTCTAAATCTCTTCACATAAATAATCAATATATTAATTAAGAGTTTCAATCATAAAAATGGGACACTTATCAATGTAGAATCCTTCTCAAGGATCATATCTGATATTCGTATATTGGGAAGTATAGTTTTAAATGTCTTTTGGGCATAGATATCTTCCATCCCTTTGATAATATTGAAACTTAATATGAAGGGCCTACAACAAAAATTCTAAAGAATAGCTCAGGAATCATTAATATACTTTCATAGTTACCAAAAGCTTTATTTTCTTTGGCTTTGTTCAAAGAATAATGGGTGTGAGTGATGAGCATTGAATATAGACATGAATATAAGTTTGATTTCAGAACACTCTAAAAACTGATTGGTCATCTATTGAACATCATAGCTAGTCAAATAAAATGAGAATACTTCATGCTATCCAGTATAAAACTAATTTGGCTACTTCAGTATGCAATATAAATTGATTTCTCTATTAACTTTGTTTAATTAATTTCATATAATTGAAGAGGGTGATGGTATTTGATTATGTAACCCACTTAGATTATATAAGAAATGAGGTTAGGATCATGTTATAGATGATTTTAGTGGAATAAGTGCCCCTTAGTTGTTAGTTCTTAGCTAAGGAATTATAAACATAGATTGCGGCCCCTATATTAAGTAGTGAAAACAATCTTCTAGACCATAGTATATCCTAAATTAAAATATATTAAAGTAATCAATAATAATTGATAGAAGAAAATATTGCTACCTATTTATTCATATGACTTCTCATTGAGGAATTCGTTTTGTAAGAGACAAAAAATTTATTTATACAATTAATCCAGTGTTAGAGTGAATGGTTTTACAATTCACATTTTTTAAAGTTAACACAAGGGTAGTTATTTTTCTTTTAATTAATCACCAAGTGGTTTTTCTCATGGTGGACAGTTGTGTAGCTATCACACCTTTTCATGCCTTTATAAGGAACCTTGTACATTATGTAACATCATGTCTCAATGCATTTTTTTACATTCATGATGAAATAACTTTTTATGCTTCTCTCATTCATTTGTGAAGGTTTTGTTGGCTTGTAGTTGCTCTTGGGTGCTCCAACATGGTATTGGAGTACTTCGTTTACAAACACCTATTGGCATATAATTTTCATTGATGTCAAAAGAGAAAATCATGCAAAGGAGATTGTTGGAAGGATCCAATAAGGTAAGGATGACGAGCAGGTAGATGAAGGATGGTCGAATAAGATGATGATGCATGGAAAGGACATCAAAGGTAGATAGGTGGTAGTAATGTGCAACCTCACAAATGGTTGTAAAGGGGGTGGATAGTATGGTGGTACACTATAGCACCGCATAGGCCTATATGTGTGTCGAAGGTATAGAAGTACACCGTAGCACCACAGCGGCTTACATTTGTGCTAATGGTATGGTGGTACACTGTAGCACCACATAGGCATATATCTATGTTGGTAGTATAGTGGTACACCGCAACACCATAGAGGCTTAATTTTATGTTGGTGATCTAGCAATATCTAACCCGCAAGCACCGCAATGATCATTTGGTGGACTATGGTAGAGAGGTATCATGTGTATGGTGGTTAAACTTGCAATATCGCAAATACTCATGTTGGTGTCAGCTGTATTGTGGTAAAGAAACCAGTACATGGAAGGCAAACAAAATGATGAAACATGGCAATAAATTTGTCAATGATTTTGCATCCTTGTTGCAAAATCAACATTCAGTCGTACGAATTATTTGGCGATGGTGTTTTACTATGTAACTCTAGACAATGAAAAGGATTATTGAATAACATGGTGAGAGGTGAATGCTCACAAGACCGATGATGGAGGTTTTCACAACTGCTTATCTAATAGTCAAGATTTGAAGATATGATTATGAACGAGATTCAATGGATCAAGGCGTAAAAGCAGTAGATCGATGGCCAAAATTCAAAAGAAAAGATTTGAAATGCTTATGACAAGTGTGAACAAGGGTTTCAATCTGGCTACCAACATATGAACATAGTCAAATATTTTAACTACCCAAATGAACAATTTATTGAGGTGATCTAATCTATAGGTTAGCCACACAAAGATTCATGTTGATCAAAATCAAATTTGATATAATGAACTGCATAATGCATTGAATGCATAATCAAATTTTAGGGTTTGACAAAGAGAATGAAGGAATGTTCTTTATATCAGAATTAAATGTTGTGTGGCTCGATCCATAGGTACGATGATATCTGATAAACCTTATCAAATGTCTTATGATGAGCTTGGTGATGACATGTAGCTTGATGAATACGTAGCTTTCTCATGAATATTTTCAAGTGAGGGAAACCCTAATAGGTTCTGATGAAATCTCGAGGTAATGATTGTGGGTTGAAAAGAATAAAGACAATAAGCTATTGTCAATGTTATGGAGTCTAGAAGTGAAAAAGTTAGAAAGTCTACGAGTGCACATAGTACTGAATAAAGAATATGTATAGCTAAGAATGTATTATAGAAGAGAGTGTAGAGGAGAGGAGAATGCAGAATAGAGGAGAATACAGAGAAGAAGTATATGTTGTTGAGAGTGTACCTACAACAACAAAGTGTAAGTTACTCTAAGTGAAAAAATGTATTATATGAATTGATGCATCACAAGTTTTCGCAGAACCATTCATATGCATGTTTGAGCTTGTATTATTGTAAGAGGTTGTAGCCTCATTTGTACTGAGTTGGTGCTCAGAGTAAGGGATTGTTGTCTCATTGGAGTTCTAGCTCTTAAATCAAGGAGTATAAGCTTCCATGGGTTGTATCCCTAAAATTTGTAATAGAGGGTTCATTTGTGATGTTGGATTTGAGTAGTAGCCTCGATCAATTTTTTTCATCATGGTTCTTCCCATCTAAGGTTTTTCATGTATATCTAGTTTTATGAGTTGTTGCTTTACGTGCATGTAATTGTTATACTAGTTTACATTTTAATTTACACATCTAGATAATAATATTGAATCTGCAAATAGGTTTTGAAGTATATATATTTTTATATCTACAGATTCATCCCCCTCTCAGTAGTTCATTATGTTCTAATAATTGGTATCAGAGCCCTAGGTTCACTAGGAGAAGCTTAATTTTCTTAGGTTGATCTTGGATAGGTGAACATAATAGAATTTTAGGAAGGTTCAAACAAGGCACCTAAATTTTATGGAACAAATTATGCTAAATGGATCTCATTAATGGAACGATATTTAGTTTCTCTTGGAACTAAAGTTTGGATTTCCGTTGAGACCCAATATACTATTCCTACTACTATTCCTATTGATCTTGTAGGAAAGAAGATTCATGACTACAATAAGAAATCTTAGTTTATCATCATCAAAAAATTTTTTGATTTTGTGCATAGAAAAGTTATGCAATGTAAAATTGCCTATGACATCTAGGAAAAACTGAAGAAGATCTATGAAGGTGACACAAAAGTAAAATTGGAAAAGTTACAAGTGGTGAGAGAAAATTTTGAAATATTGAAGATGATTGAAGAAGAGAAGATTGCAGACTATCTTCAGAGAGTTGATGATGTGGTAAATTCCATTAAATGATATGGTGTAGATCATTTGAAAGAAGAATATGTTGTGTTGAAATTCCTCAGGTCTATGACATCGAAATATGATTCCAAGATTTATGGTATTGAAGAAGGAAGAGAAATTGATAAAATCACTCTTGATGAGGTGGATGGAATAATTACTATATATGAGATGAGAATGCCTAATGCTTATTCATCCAAGAGATAAGCTGCATTTAAGGTTGTCAAGAAAGATAAAAAGATGAGGTTGATAAGAAAGAATAAACTACTATCATTGCATCTAATTAAGAAGATACTGATGAGGAAGAAGCAAAATTCCTAAGAATATTAAGGAGAGGATCCATAAAATACAAAGGTAATCTAACTTTCAAGTATTTTAATCGTGGCAGAATAGGTTTTTTTTCTTCAAAGTGTCCATATGGTAAAGAGGAAAATCCCAACAAGAAGAAAATGGTTTATAAAAAAAGGAATAATTTTGGAAATAAGAAGAGTCTATCTATCAGTTAAGAAAGTGAAGCATCTAATGGTATTGATAGCTCAGAAGAGGATCAAGGCCATGCCCTTGTAATGAGAAGAGATAGAAGAGAATTTCTATTCATGGCTAAAGAAACTAATAATTTAGAAGATGCACAAATTAAGAACTCATATGAAGGAGAAGAGGCTCAGGTAGTTGTTGATCTTGAAGGAGAATTAATCACTTCTCTTGAAGACCTGGATGAGTTAAGAGATAAATATGACGATCTTAAGAAGGAAAATGAAAAATTGAAAAAGAATGCTCAGATGCAGACTAACAGAGTAACTCAAGAACTTGAGGAATCTAATAAAGTGATAGTTTCTTTGAAAGTTCATGTAGAAGAACTCAAAAGAGTTGAATATGTTATCAAAACTAAATTGCAATCAGAGATGGATAGATGGTCAAAACTTGAGGAAAAAATAGTTGCCTTAAGAAAAGAATTGGAGAAATCTTATGACCAGGTCAATAAAGGTCTGAAGTTAAAAGGTGGTACTAATATTCTATATGAATTGCTAAGTACACAAATGCTAGCTAATAAAGAAAAATCAAGTTTGGGAATTGAAAACGGAAAAAGTTCATTTGTTGATGCTTTTGCAAAGCTATATTAAAGGTTTAGACAAAAAGAAAAATTAGTCTCCAAAGGTGAAAAATATAACAAAGGAGAAGCCTTTGCAAATAAAAAGAAGTTAACTACATTTAAGAAATCTATTAAAGAGGAGGAACAAATTGAACACAAGCAAGTTAACTGGTCGAGTCTTGATAAGCAAAAGAAGAAGCATAATACTAAGAGAGCATACAATGATAGTTTCACAAGAGTAAACTATCCAAGGAGACCTAGACAAAGAAGATATCCTCATCTAGTTGAAGGAAACACCATGAACAGGTACTCATCATACTTTAATGGGTATTTCTATACTTGTAACAATTTTGGTCATAGGGTTAGATACTCTAAAGTCACTCCAAGGATAAATATAAATTTCATAAGTAAAAATCCATTTTCTCCTTTAATTGATATAAATGTAGTGTGGTTTAATTGTAATAATTTTGGTCATATGGCTAGAGATTGTAGAGAAAAATTTAGAGGACAAAATGCTCAATCTAGGTTGAAGAAAACTATATCTCCCATAGTTGAAAAGGAAACAAATGTCCTAGAGAAAAAGGAAGAAAAAGTTGAAAATAAACCAAAGAAGGTTTTGAAGGGTAAAGAGAAGAGCTCTGGTATGTCTATGATTTCCAAAACAATATTACATGCAAAGGAACGAGATTTGAGGGTAATTGATAGTGGCTGCTCCAAGCATATGATTGGAGATAAAAATAAATTCATGAAACTTTAAATAAGAAAAGGAGGTTCAGTACGCCTAGGTAATAATACTGTTGTTAAGATTCATGGTAAAGGAATTTTGAGCATAGATGGGAAGAACAAAACTAAAGATACATGCTCTATGTTGAAGTTCTAAAGAATAATCTTCTTAGTTTCAACTAGATGTGTGATAATGGATATAAAGTTATATTTGATTCTTAAGGTTGCAAGATAAGATTGAATGGTAAAACAATTTCTCAACAGATAAGGATTGATAGAAATCTCTATAATATATGTGAAGTGGAAGGCCAAACATGTCTAATTAACCAAAAAAATGAGAGTTAGATGTAGTATAGAAGATTGGGACATGTGAATTTTGACAATATGGTGAAGATAAGCTAAAAAGAATTAGTTAGAAATATGCCTAAGATTGTGAAACCTAATAACATTATCTGCCAAGGATGTCAGCAAGGAAAGTAAACAAAGTTTAAATTCCCACAAAGGAATATTCAACTATAAAACCTTTAGAGTTAATTCATAAGTTGATCTGTGTGGTACAATCAAGATAAGGGAATTTCAAGGAGAAAGATATTTCATGCTATCGATTGATGATTATAGTAGAATGACATATGACATTTTTTGTGGGAAAAAGATGAGGCATTTGATGAATTTAAAGGTTATAAGAAGCAGGTAGAAAATGAGACTAGGAGAAGATTCAAATGTCTCAAGTCAGAAAGAGGTGGATAATTCATGTCAAGTGAACTCATGGAATATTGTGAAGATCATGGAATCAAACACCAGTATTTAGCCCCAAGAACACCACAACAAAATGACATGGTAGAGAGAAGAAACAAGATTGTAAAGGAGACGGGTAGAGCCATGTTGAACAAGGCAAACTTGATAGATACATTTTGGAAAGAGTTAGTACAAACTATCATAAACCTTCAAAATATAGCTCTTATTAAATTTAATAGTGGTAGAACACCATATAAATTATGGTTCAATAGCCCTCCATCAGTCAAGAATTTTAAAGTATTTGGTAGTAAATGCTATATCAAAAGAGAAGTTGAAGATTTGGGAAGTTTTGAGTCAAGATTTGATGAAGGGATATTTTTAAGGTATTAATCTTAGACCAAAGCTTATAAATATTACAATAAGAGATTGCATTAAATTATAGAGTGTACATGTCAAGGTTGATGAAATGCAAGCCAATTCTAGCAAAAAAAACCTAGAAAAGGAATTAGATGATGAGGATATAGGTGCAGCAACAAAAGAAGAACATGAAGAAGAGAATGAGCAAGAGGTTGAACACACTCCTACATAATATGTTTAAAAATATCATCCTATAGATCATATAATTGGTGACAAGAATGAAGGTGTGCAGACTAAAAGAACACTTGCAAAGAACAAGGAACAAGTAAACTTTTCCCTCTTATCCTAGATTGAACCAAAAAAATTTGATGAATAAAATAAAGATGCAAGTTGGATGGAAGCAATGGAAGAGGAAATAAATTAGATTGAAATTAAAAAAACATGGGAATTTGATCTTAGACCACCAAGCAAGAATGTAATTGGCACCAAATGGGTATTCAAAAATAAGTTGAATGAGTATGGAGTTGTGGTAAAAAACAAAGCAAGGTTAGTGTGGAAAGGATATGCTCAAGTAGAAGGTATTGATTTTGAAGAAAGATTTGCTCGAGCTGCATGATTAGAAGCTATTATGATGTTTCTTTCATTTTCTATGTATAAAGGTTTTAAATTATATCAAATGGATGTCAAATCTATGTTTCCAAATGGAAACCTTGAAGAGGAAGTATATATTGAGTAGGCGGATGGTTTTTAGTTATCAAGGGATGATGATTATGTCTATAGATTGAGAAAATAACTATATGGTTCGAAGCAAGCCCCAAGGGCTTGGTAATGCAGGCTGGATAAGTACTTAAAACAACAAGGATTCAAGAAAGGATGTGCATATAGCAATATATATTTCAAATCTGAAGGTTACAACATGATTGTTGTGGTAGTATATGTTCTATGACATTATATTTGGTGCTAGCCCTGATAAAATGTGTAAGATATTTTCTACTCACATGCAAGAGGAATTTGTCGATATTGGAATGGTGTGATGGTTTATAGGTGGCATTTTTGTTCTTGCCACCAAGGTTCAAACCCCATTGGGGTGGTATTGTTGAATGGTTGTATTCTGGTTCATAGCTCTAGTCAAAAGCGTTTACCCCTTGATAAATATACATGCAAGAGGAATTTGAAATTTCCATGCTAGGTGAACTTAGATTTTTTCTTGCTTTGCAAATTACACTATAAACTGATAAAGGTATATTTATATCACAAACCAAATATGCAAAAGAAATGCTTAAATTTTTTGGCATGGGGGATTGTAAATCAGTCAGTACTCCAATGATTACTAGCTAGAAGTTGAGTAAATTAGATGAGTCACCTAATGCAAATCATACTTTGTGTAGATCAATGATTGGAAGTTTATTGTATCTAACTACATCTAGGCCTGATATAATCCAAGCAGTTTGTATGGTAGCTAGATTTTAGGCAACACCAAAATAATCACATGTAAATGTAGTAAAATTAATCTTTAGATACATCAAAAGCACTGTTAAATATGGTTTATGGTATCCAAAAAGAAAATATTTCACTTTAATAGCATACACAGATGTTGATTGGGTAGAAAGTGTGGATATTAGTACTAGTGGAGGAGCCTTCTTTTTGGGAAATAAAATAGTTTCTTGGATGAGTAAAAAGAAATATTTTTTCACCCTTTCTACTATAGAAGCACACATATGTGTCAGCAGATGTGTGTTGAACTCAAGTTCTTTGGATGAAGTAGACATTAAAGGACATCAAGCTAGAGTACAATCAACCTATTTCGATCCTTTGTGACAAGTCAAGTGCCATTAATATTTTAAAGAATGTAGTGATGCACTCCAGAACAAAGAATATATCAATCAAGTATTTCTTCATCAGAGAAAAGGTTGGATACAAAGAACTCAACATGGAGTGTGTTCCTACCAAGGAACAAGGGGCTGATGTATTTACAAAGCCTCTTCCTACAAAATAGTTTTAATATTTGATACAAATGCTGGGAGTAACTTCTCCCATCACATATCACTAAAAATTATTGATAGGGAATTTATCTAGGGGGAGATTCACTGATCACTTCTTTAACCTTGATTAAGAATAATGTGATCAAATCATGTCAAATATTGTTTTAAAATTTCTAAAAATTTGATGGTTGCAGAGTTTTTTAAAATTAGAGCATTTCCTCAAGGAGAGTGTAACATTTTCCATTGATGTCAAAGGGGGATAAGAGATCTATGTCATAGGTGGTGTTGAAGAAAATTAAATGGTATAGAGAATCAATACAATCAAGATGGTACAAAGCTTCCATGCTATATCTTGTATGAGTTCTTCAAGTTTTGCCATCAATTCCAAAGAGGGAGATTTTTGGCATATAACTCTCATTGATGTCAAAAGAGAAAATAATGCAAAGGAGATAGTTGGAAAGATCCAATAAGGTTAAGATGATGAGAAAATAGATGGAGAAGGGTGATCAAATAAGATACTAACATGTGGCAAGGATTTCAAAGGTGTATAGGTGGTAGTAACCCACAACCTTGCAAATGTTTGAAAAGGGGGTGGGTGGTATGGAAAAACACCGTAGCACCGTATAGGCCTATATCTATGTCGGTAGTATAAAGGTACACCACAACACTCCAAAGGCTTACATCTATGTTGGTGGTATGGTGGTACATTGCAGAAACACATAGGCCTATGTCTGTGTCGACGGTATAGCGGTACACTGCAATATCGTAGAGGCTTTATTTTGTGTTGGTGATCTTGTAGTATGTAACCCGTGAACACTGCAATGATCATTTGGATGGACTGTAGTAGAGAGGTATCATGTGACACATCAATTAAATTCAACATTGTGACTACTCATGTTGGTGTTGACAGTATTGCAGTAAATAAACTGATACATGGAAGGAAAATATAACGAGGACACCTCGGAATAACTTATTCAATGATTTTGCATCCTTGTTACAAAATCAAAATTTGGTCATACAAATTATTTGGCAGTGGTGTTTTACTATGTAACTCTAGAAAATGAAAAAGAGTGAAATGACACAGTGAGAGGTGAATGCTCACAAGATCGACGATGGAGGTTTGAACGATTGCTTATCCAACAGTAAATATTTGAAGATATGATAATGAATGAGATTGAATGGATCATGGCATGAAAGGATTACATCAACAACCAAAATTCAAAAGAAGAGATCTGAAATGGCTATGGAAAAGTGTGAACAAGGGTTTCAATCTAGCTAACAACATATGGACAAAATAAAATTGCTCAACTACCCAAGTGAAAATTTTATTAAGGTGATCTGATCTACAGGCTAGTAGCACAAAGATTCATGCCGATCAAAACCAAATATGATCTAGAATGAACAATAGAACACATTGAATGCATAATAATATTTTAGGGTTTGATAGAGAGAATGAAGGAATGTTCTTTCTATTAGAATTAAATGTTGTGTGGCTTAATGCATAGGTATGGTGATATATGAAAAACCTTATCAAATGTATTTATGATGAGCTTGATGATGGTGTGTAGCTCGATGAATAGGTAGCTTGTTGGTGAAGATTTGCAAGCGAAGGAAAGCCTAATAGGTTGTGAGGGAATCCTGAGGTAATGATTGTGGGTTGAAAATAAGGAAGACAATACAATATTTAAAATTTTGTGGAGTTTGGAAGTGAAAAGTTTCAAATTTTTTTGATTACACAGAGTGTTGAATAAAGAAGATGTATAGTGGAGAATTTATTAGAGAAGATGTATAGTGGAGAATTTATTAGAGAAGAAAGTGTAGAGTGGAGGAGAGTGCATAAAAAAGGAGAGTACAATGCATAAGGATGTGTTGCTAATTGCATCTACAACAATAATGTGTAAGTTGCAATAATTGCAATAGTTTATTATGTGAATTGATGCATCTCTAGTTTACGTAGAACCATTCATATGCTTATTTGAGCTTGTAATATTGTAAGAAGTTGTAGCCTCATTTGTTTTGATTTGGTGGTCAGAGTAAGGGATTGGTGTCTCTTTGGAGTTGTAGCTCTTAAATAAAGGAGTAGAAGCTTCCTTGTGTTGTATCCCTAAACTTTATAGCAAAGGGTTCATTTGTGATGTTGGATTTGAGCAGTAGACTCTGTTGGGAAATGTGCCTCAATTTACTGGCTTGGACCTCTTTTAAAGGCTTGACGAGTTTATGTATCTATTGCTTTATCGTGGAGTTATCTTTTGGTTATTTTGATCATTGGTCATGGAGACTCTATTTGATCAGTGAGACTCCTAGGGTTGTCACAACGATGGGCCGATGAGTGTAGAGTTGGAAAAATGTTTATTGGTTTTGGCTTAATCGAGGGATTGGTCGCCCATCGGTAGGAGGCAATGCTATGCCTCGTTGATGTGCCGATGCTTTTTGTCAATGAATTCTATTAGCTTCATTCAATGGTGATGGCTCCTTTCCATGACATCTGAAGGCAAGTACCACTGTTAACCTTTTCGCCCAGTGAAATTTCTTGTGTGCATGATGTGTGGCGGCTTGTCAAAGTGGTGAGTGCAGTGAAGAGATGGTGGGCCCTGAGTTACTTTATGAAAAGGGTCACCTAACAATGGACACTTGTTTGCGCCTTTGGAGTTCCTTGGGGAATCTAGCAAATGCCGCTAGAGATTCCCTGAAGGAGCTACAACGACTTCAACGTAAGCCAAGCGGAGGGTGCGAGCGGTGGACAGGTGGCCACTTCAGAAGCTCGTTCTGGGTGGGCTCATGGGAATCTTGGAGATTCCCTCTTAGATGCCCCAAAATGTCTTGAGCAGCAAACATGTGGCTTGTGGGACCTGATAGAGCTAGAGATCGGTGCTTTGGTGATAGCGGATTATTGTCAGCTCAGAATGTGATGAAATGGTTAGCGATGGCGAAGGGTTTTCAAAGCCTAATGATAGTTGACAGATAACTGCTTGGTCAAGCAACAAAACAAATAGCAGTGTGACATGTGGTATTTTTTCATTGGTTGTTTTTTCACCGTTGTTGCAAAACAACATTTATTGTTGGAAGTTGGATTGGTAAAAAGAGATGTATTATGCAGTCATATGAGATTGGTTTTTTGGCAGTTGACAGAGCCTGAATTTAGAAATTTCTCTACAGTGAATTTATTATGGGGTTGGCTTGATGTAGGATTGTAGGTGGATCCGATTAGAGATTGATTTGGCGTGTCGGTGAAGAACTGAAATTAATGCACCCTAATTGGTCATTGGATGGAGACTTGTAATAGTCGGTCTAGACTAGAAGTCCAAAAAATATGAAAAGAGAAGAATACAAAGAAAGGGTTGATGATTTTTGTATTCATTGTATGCCAAAATAGCATTGTAAGAGTGAATGAATGAAAAATCGAGTGTCGTTGTGAGCTAAATATCTGAGAGTGAGTATTGTAAATTTGTATGTAATCTTTTGCTTACCGTAATACAAAGTGTCTTTCGTTTGGTGTGGTGGGTTTTTTCCTGAAAGGGTTTTCCCACGTAAATCTGGAGTTATCTTTGTAATCATTTATTTTGGTTACTCTTGTTACCCTGTATGTGTTCATCTTAAGTGTTTTAATGTTTTAAAACTAGTCTTTGCATTTCTCCTCTTTATTTTTAGCGTTAGGAAATCATTTCCACACTATTGCTTTTCCTTTCAAGTGGTATCAAAGCTTTGCCAATTGTGTTATCCTTGTTAGTAGGGTTGGTTTTTTGTGCTAATAGTGTTCCAGTGGGATTCTTGCAAAGTTAGAACCTAGTTCTGTTTGAGATGGCGAGTACATCAAGTAGAGTAGAAATTGAAAAATTTAATGGCAGCAACTTTGAGTTGTGGAAACTCAAAATGGAAGAATTAATAACAGATATAGACCTCTAGGTTGTCGTGTCTCGAAATATGCCAAAAATTATGAAACAAGAAGATTGGGATCTCGTAGATAAAAAAGTAAGAGGACTGATAAGACTTAGTCTAGTCGATTCTATACTCCTCAACGTCTATGAGGAGAAGTCTGCGGCCTCATTATGGAAGAATCTTGGTGATATTTATTAGGGAAAGTCTCTGGTAAATAAGTTTTCATGAGGAAGAAGTTGTACTCTTTGAAGATGGAAGAAGGTGCATCTATTGCATACCATCTAAACTCATTTAATATGAGAGTTTATCAGTTGGCGTATGTGGGTGTAAAGATTAAGGAGGAGGATTGTTACATGCTCTTGTTATGTTAGTTACCTAATACTTGGGATCATCTGGTGATGGCTATTGGAAGTACGACTGCTAATTTCAAGATGGAAGATGTGGCTGATTCATTTTTATCTGAAGAGATGTGAAGGAAGTCTTCTAAGATGGCCAAAGAGGCCCTTGCTATTCGAGGTGGATCGAAGGAGAAATGAGAAGAAGGACAAGAATTCCAAATCTAAATCTATAGGGAGATCAAAGTCTCCTAGTAAAAATTCCAAGGTGAAATGTTGGAATTGTGGGTAGTATTCGAAAGGATTGTAAGGAGAATAATAATAAGAGTAATGCTTCAGATAATGACTCTTCTCAGAGTGATGTAGATGCATTCATTGCAGCTTTGGAAAATCATGTATCAAATGATGTCTAGTTTGTTGACTCAGGTGCATCCTTTAACATGAAGTTTCATAGAGAATGGTTCACTAAGTATAAGAAGTGTGATTGTGGAAAGGTGTACCTGGAAAGTGATTCAGCATTGGAGATTTTTGGCTGTGGAAGAGTCAAGACACAGTTCCCTGATGGTAGAATCAAATGGATTGGTATACTACACATACTAGTTCTGGCTCGTAAATTACTTTATGTTAGTAAGTTGAATGATGCTGGTGTAGAAGTTTCTTTCTCGAGTAAAGGATGTAAGATGGCTAGAGGCACTATGGTGCTGACTAAGGGTGTTCGTATTGGCACTCTATAGAAGTTGGATGCATGTCTTGTTCAATGTAAAAATGTCTCTATAAGTCAAGAAAAGTTGATTATGTAAATAAGGATGATGAAGCTCCTCTTGGTGCAAATGCCTTCGATGTGAAACTCCCAGCTGAGAAAACCATGTTGTGGCATCATGGACTTGGTCACATAGGTGAGAAAGGTTTAAAAACCTTGAAATTTAAAAATATTTTTGAAGGGCTTGTAGATTGTAACCTTGAGTTCAATTTATGTGAACACTGCATTTATGGAAAGAAACAACATGTTTATTTTTGCTCGAGCTCTCATAAATATTTTGGTGTACTCGACTATGTTCATACTGATGTGTTTGGTCTAGTGAATGCTCCTTCATTATCGTTGTCTAGATATTATATTTCTTTTGTTTATGATTAATTGAGAAGAGAATTTATATACTTTCTTAAGAGTAAATCAAAAGTGTTCAGATGTTATAAAGAGTTTAAAAACTTTGTAGAGAATCAAACTGGAAGGAAAATCAAATGCTTGAGGAAGGATAATGGCAGTGATTTTTATTTTGCAAATTTTGATAGATATTGTAAAGACCATGGGATTAAAAGGCATACAACTAAACCTTATACTCCACAAAAAAATGGAGTTTTTCAAAGCTTGAACATGATGCTGATGGAAAAGGTAAGGAGTATGTTCAACAGTGCTGGTCCGGAGCAGAATTTTGGGCTGAGGTTGTGGCTACAACATGTCACCTGGTAAATCGCTCTCCTTTCTTTGCTCTTGTTGATAAGACACCTTTGGAAGTGTGGTCTGCTAAGAAGCACTCTCTGAGACATGTTATTGTCTTTAGTTGTGAGGCATATGCATATGTGCTAAATGCGAAAATATCTAAGCTAGAGAGCAAGTTTGTTAAATGTATCTTCATCGGCTATGGCGTTGGTGTGAAGGGATAAAAGCTTTGGAACCTCGCTACTAAGAAGGTTTTGTACATCAAAAGTGTAATATTTCATGAGTTTAAACCTTCAGCAACTGCCCCATAGCTAGAGACAGATCAAAGAGAAAAGAAGAATGATGCAGTTGAGATTCCCCAAACTCCAAAAAAAGGAGAACTTCAAGGTGTACCTAAAATTGAGGAGAGATCTAGCAGCTTTGAGAGTTTCGAAGATGAAGAACCACAACCTCAGCCAATGAGAAGTTCTACACATCAAAAACAACAACTTGATAGGTATGGTTTCTCCATTTTGGATTCAAACTATGTGTATGCTTTAATTACTAGCACTAGGGAGCCTAGGACTATTAAAGAGGAAATTAATATACCTGATGCAAATTCTTGTTTGGAAGCCATGAATGAAGAAATGTAATCATTGAAAAAGAATTAAACCTTGGATTTGGTACCTCTGCCTGGAGGAAGAGAGTTTTTTGGTTGTAAATGGGTATTTAAGAAGAAGACTGGTCTTGAGGGTAGTGTTGAGAAGTATAAAGCAAGGTTGGTAGCAAAGGGGTATTTCCAGGTAGAGGGAATTGATTATGGAGAAATATTTTCCCGTATAGCTAAGCTAACATCTATTATATTTTTGTTGTCTCTTGCAGTTGAGTATGACTTAGGGATCAAATAGATGGATGTGAAGACAAAATTTCTCCATGGAGAGCTAGAAGAAGATATTTACATGTCCCAACCTAAGAACTTCATTGAAAAAGGTAAAGAATTTTTGGTCTAAAAATTAAAGAAATCTCTATATGGTTTGAAGCAGTCTCCTAGAATGTGGTACTAGAAGTTTTACACTTTTGTGTTGTCTATGGGATTTGTGAGATCAAAATTTTAAAATGATCATCTTCTTATTATTACCCTATATGTGGATGATATTTTTTTCATAGGAAATAGTAAGTCCATGATTTTTGATCTTAAATCTCAATTTTCTGCAAAGTTCGAAATGAAAGATCTAGGTGTAGAAAGGTATATTCTTGGGATGGAGATAACTAGAGACAAAATGAGCAAAACGCTCTGGGTAAGTCAGAGTAAGTATGTCAACACTATTCTCGATAGATTTGATATGAGTGATTGCAAGCAACTAGTTGTTCTAGTTATGCAGGGAACGAAGCTATATGTTGAAGATTGTCCAAAATTTTCTAATGAGATGGAGGACATGACCAAAGTGTCTTATGCAAGTTCTATCATTAGTTTAATGTATGTGATGGTTTGTACAAGGCCATACATTTCCCAAGTAGTGGGAGTACTCATTCGATTTATGCAAAATCCAGGAAGGACACTTTGGGATGTTGTAAAGAGACTGTTTAGATATCTGAGAGGTACCTCAGAATGTTCTTTGTGTTACCATGGAAATTTGGTTGGATCATAGAGAACTATCAGCACTCATGGATATGTGGACTCTGATTGGGCAGGGGACATTGACAACATAAGATCCACCAGTGGATATACTTTCATGTTAAATGGTGGTGCAATCACTTGGATGAGGAAGTGACAGGTTGTAGTCGCTCTATCTACTACATAGGAATAATACATGGCAGCAACTCATGCCTAGAAATAATTTGTTTGGCTCAACTATTTTTGTTCTCATATTGGCTTTCATGTAGGGTAGATTACTATTTTTTGTGATAGCCAGAGTGCCATTTGTTTGGTGAAAAATCGAACGTTCCATGCCAGGATGAAACATATCGATGTGTACTATCACTTCATGAGATATATGGTGGAGGATGGAAAGGTTCCTCTAGAGAAGGTAGATACACTAAAGAATGTTGTTGATGCATTGACAAAGTCAGTGAGCACAGACAAGTGCAGATGGTGTTCAAGTTTGAAAGGCCTTGCGGCCTATGATCATCAATAAGTTCGAATTCTAGAAGAAGCGAGTAAGTCTTTGTCAAGTGGGAGCTTGTTGGAAAATGTGCCTCAATTTACTGGCTTAAACCTCTGTTAAAGGCTTGACGAGTTTATGTATCTATCGCTTTACTGTGGATTTCTCTTTTGGTCATTTTGATAATTGGTCATGGAGACTTTGTCTGATCGGTGAGACTCTGAGGGTTGTCATAGTGATGGGCCGATGAGCATGGAGTTGGAAAAATGTTTGTTGGTTTTAGCTTTATCGGTGGATCGGTCACCCATCAATGAGAGGAAATGCTATGCCTTGTCAATGTGTCAATTATTTGCATCAACGACTGCTATCAAATTCATTTGATGGTGTTGGTTGCATTCTACGACATCCAAAGGCAAGTACCATCGTTAACATTTTTGCCAAGTGGAATTTCCTATGTGCAGGATGCGTGGCAGTTTGTCAAAGTGGCGAGCATAGCAAAGAGATGGTCGGCCCTGAGTTTCTTTATACGAAGGGTTTCCCGACCATGGGCACTTGTCCGTGCCTTAGGAGTTCCCTAGAGAATCTAGCGGATGCCGCTAGAGATTCCCTGAAGGAGCTCCAGCGGCTTCCATGTAAGCCAAGCGAAGGGCGCGAGCGGCGCACATGTGGCCGCTTCATAAGCTAGTTCTGAGCCTGCTCATGTGAATCTTGGAGATTCCCTCCCAGATGCCCCAAAATCTCTTGAGTGGTAGAAACATGGCTTGTGGGACTTCATAGAGCTAGCGATCAGTGTTTTAGTGATAGTGGATTATTCTCAGCTCAAAATGTGATGAATGGTTAGTGATGGTGAAGGGTTTTCAGAGCCTGATGAAAGTTGACCGATAACTGCTCGGTCAAGTGACGAAACGAATAATAGTGCAACACATGACATTTTTTCATTGGTTTTTTATGCACTGTTGTTTCTAAACAACATTTATTGTTGGAAGCTGGATTGGTGAAAATCAATATATTATGCAGTCATATGAGATCAGTTTTTTGGCGGTTGGTAGAGCTCAAATTTAGTAATTTGTTTGCAACGAATTTATCACAGGGATGGCTCAATGAAGGATTATAGGTGGATCCAATCCGAGATTGATTTGGCATGTTGGTGAAGAACTGAAATTAGTGCACCCTAATTAGTCGTTGGATGGAGAATTGTAATAGTCGATTGATACTAGAAGTCAAAAAATCTGAAAAAATAAGAATACAGAGAAAGGGTTGATGAGTTTAGTATTCACTATATGCCAAAATAGCATTGTAATAGTGAGCGCATGAAAAATCAAGTCTTGTTGTAGCTAACTATCTGAGAGTTAGGACTGCAACTTTGTATGTAATATTTTTCTTATTGTAATACAAAGTGTCTTTCTCTTGGTGTGGTGGGTTTTTTCCTTAAAGGTTTTTCCCATGTAAATATGGTGTTATCTCTATAATCATTTATTTTTGTTACTCTTGTTACCCTGTATGTATTCATCTTAAGTGTTTTAATGTTTTATAACTAGTTTTTACACTTCTACTCTATAGTTTTAGGGTTAGGAAATTGTTTATGCACTATTTCTTTTCCTTTCAGCCTCAAGCAGCTTTTGTCACCATGGTTTTTCCCATCATGGTTTTTCCATGTATATCTGGTGTTATGAGTTGTTTCTTTACATGCATGTGATTTTTATAATGGTTTACATTTTAATCTACACATCGGGATTATAAGATTGAATTTTTAAATAGGTTTTCAATTCTACAAGTTTTTATATCTATTGATTCACCCCCCCTCTCAGTAGTTCATTTTTTTCTTACACCACCATCCCTGAGAATTTTCACAAGGTGAGAATTTATGCTTTAGTGCTCCTTTTAGATCTTACTGCTATAGAAGGACTGATTTTTCCAAAAGTGGCATCCTACCTTTTGGAGACTATGAATTTGGTGCTTCATTTGAGGGTCATTGATTTTGTTTGAAGTGACATCTAATTCACTTGATTTTTGTTTTGAGGGAGGTTGTTTGGTGTGACATTATTCTTTGAGGCCCATTTGGAATATTGTTAGGAATTTTTCTATTGAAAAGAGGTAATTCGATTTCTATTTGAAGAGGTCTTCATTTGCATAGAGTTGAAAATAATCCCTATTGAAGCTATGATTTTGAGAAGGGGCTCATCATTTTTCTATTGAGGATTGGATTCCCTTGCTCGAAGGCAAGGAGGTAGTTGTCTCATTCTTGGAGTTTGAAGTTTTGGCTCATTGTGGAACCTTTCCTTGGCTTGGGCTTAGTGGTGAAAGAATACATTGTCCTGACTCGGTGTACAACCACTTCATAATTCCTTCTTGGGTCTGTGCCTTTTTCCTTTCAAAGTTGAAAATTTTCAGATTGGAGAAGGCTTTAGCAGTCACGTTTCTCTTGAGGGTGATTTTTATTGAAAGGAGGCACATATTTTTCTCTTGATTGGAAAGCCAGATTTGTTGTTAGAATTTTGATTATGCTATTTGGAGGGCATGATTTCACTCTGCAAAGGGAGATTGAGTGTGTAGTGTCACAATTTGTAGTAGCAAATTCCTATCTCTATATTGTTGATATCTAGAGAAAGACAAAAATAATCTTGTAGTGGCATTGAGTTTTGGTCGCAGTGATATATTATGGGAGTTGTGTGAAGGGTTGGTGAAGATCCAAATAATTAGGGTTCCCAATTTTTGCTAAGTGTTAAAATTAACTATTTTTTGGCTAAAGATATATATCCCACATTGGTTGTGTGTATATTCTCTTAGCCATTCAAATACCCTCTAATTTTCTATGTTTGTGTGAGTCAATGCTCACATGAGGATTCAGGTATGTGGATGTTTGGTTTTTGATCATTAATTTTTCATGGAGAAAATTTTAGAAAGTGTCATTGGAGCTTTGTTGAGGTACATCTTTTGAAAAAAAAATTCCCCCAAAATTGCAAGTATAAATTTTTCCATCTACTGTAGCCTAAATTCTTTGCTCCAATTTGTCTTTTTTAAGAAAATTTTTTTTTTTGGAAATTACAAATAGTTGGTTTTATTCATTTTGTTGGGGGGGTAAAAGTAGAATATTTCTCTCCTTTTGTGTTCATCATGTTAGAACTAAAAATAGAACCACTTACCCCACACAACTACCACACATAGAAGCTCAAAATTTCATATTTGTTGTAGTCTCAAGGTTTTTGGAAAATTTTGGATGCCGAACAACCCGATTCCACTAGGGATTTTCAGAAGTTTGTTCATAGAAACAAAATGGATGAGGCTAGAGGGCTCATATGTCTCCATGTGTCTTATAATATATTGTTTCACATTGTTGAGTGTAAGACACCTAAATAAGTATTGGATAAGGTTGTTGATTTGTATGGGAAAGTAAACGATTTCAAAATCTTGCAACTTGAAGTCAATCTCGCCTCTCTCTCTCTCTCTCTCTAGATGCCTTTCCCACTATTCAAGATTACCTTGCATAGTTCAAATTGATCTTTACACAACTGAAATGGTATGGTCATGCAAAAAATTATGATGAGTGTATATTCCTAATCTTGTCATAAATGAGAAGTCATTTTCAAGTGTTTTCCTCTACCTCATGTTCTACTATGGATGCCATGGGAGAATACCATAAGATTCCTTCCTTTCAATTTTTTTTGATTGAATTTCTAAGGAGCAAGCCAAGTTGATCTAAGTTGATGCTCTTCCTAAGAGTCACATCTTGATGGCTTAATATTCAAGTGGAAAGAAAAAGAAATAGAATAAGGATTCTAAGTCTAATGAGAAAGTGAAGGATCCTAATACGGAGACTAAAACCTCTTCCAAAGACGAACCATCACAAAATAAAAAGATCAAATATGTTTATTTTAAGAGATCAAGACATGATGAGAATAGGTTTTATAATAATAATATTGATGATATTACTCACCTTCTTCAAAAGAAAAACATCTTGTTTCCCTCATCAGAGTTTCCTTCTTCTTCTACATCTACATCTACATCATCATCCAAATTAACACAATCTGGAAATGCAGGGTTTGCAAGTGGTAAAGAAGATAAAAACTACATTGGTAAATGACATGCACTCATGACTTGTATAGTACATTCTAGTCATGATAGATGGTTTTTAGATTCGGGAGCACCTCACCACACGAATTCTAGTCCCTATCCCTTTTTTGGGTCTTCATCCTATTAACACTTCCAAAATTTTGTTCGGAGATAATAATCTTTTGGATTTTGCAGGGGTAGGAAATGTTGAGATAGGTGATAGTTGTTTCGGGGATGTATTGTGTATACCTGAGCTACACAAATATTTTTTCCATCTATCAGATCACCCATGGTGAGGTCCTGAAGACTATGAAATTCACTACTGATTAAGTTTTTATTAGAGAGGTTGGTAATGAAAAAATCAATGTAGTTCGTAATGTTGATCATGAGTCTCATCTATATACCTTCTCTCACTTTTTTGATGTGATGACTATGTGCCTACACTCCGCTTTTCAGTGTTGACAATAATTCCTTGGGGGAGATTGGTCATCTAAATTTTGGAGTTCTTTAAACTTATGTTGATACAACTCCTATTCCTTCATAGGTTTATCTTCCATCACAACAAGATATTTTTGATCCCTTAGATCTTCTTTTATTGGATGAGTATTTGGCAAGCATCTTTGATTTTTTTGTGGAGTCTCATCTTGCAGATTTAGGATATGTAATTGGGACTATTTATCTCCTCTTTGATGATACTTGATACATCTGGATTGTCTTTGGATTTTGGCATTATTTATCCTTCACTCTCATTTGATTCGTCACATTTCTTGGTTGTTTTTTATCATGATTATGTGGTTTATTATGCATGCTTGGAGAATCCTTACTAGTTAGATATTTATATTTGGATACTTTATCCCTCTTTTTCATTTGGACATGGAGTGGCTTCTTCTAGTGTACTTTTTCTTCCTAAGGGGAGAGGATTTTCTTGTAGGCATTGTATCATCTTTTGTATTTAGGCATACTTCCTTGGCATTGGAGCTTCTTGATTATGGGGGGATATAATATCTCTTTTTTCCTTCCTATGGGGGATCACTAACTGTATATACATGATGTACTAATCCTTGGGGGGGGTGATTTATTTCTCCATCCATGAATCATTTTATGTTTTTGTTCTTCTCTCTTTTGGAGGGGGCATTTTTCCCAAAGGATTTTTCTCATTTTCTCTAGTTGTGAGAGATTTTCTCTTTCTACATTCTAAATGGGTACCTAACATGGTTTTGTAGCCAGGAACCTTATTGCATCTTTAATTTTCTTTTTTAGTTTTCCTAAGTTGCACTTAAGAGGGGGTGTTAGAGTGAATGGTTTTATCATTCACATTTTTCATAAGTTAACTTAGGGGTAGTTTTTTTTCTTTTAATTAATCACCATGTGATTTTTCACATGCTAGGAAGTTGTGCACCCATCACATATTTTCATGCCTTTATAATTCACCTTGTAAATTAGGTACCATCATGTATCAATGCATTTTTTCTCATTCCTAGTGAAATAGCTTCTTATGCTTCTCTCATTCATTCTTGAAGGATTTTTCGGCTTACAATTGCTCCTAGGTGCTCCAAAATTGAGCATAAATAATAAAAATTACCAAGTACAAATAAATAAAGGTGATTGTGAGTAGAAAATATTTTATGAGTCCTCTTGGTTGGTTGAGCACTCTATGAAGAGGCAATGAGTGGTTCAGGATTCCCTTGGGCAACCTTGTGGGGACTAGGTGTTGGTTTGACTATGCACTAAAGAGTTTGACTATGGCATGGTGTTGGTGTTGGATGTTGAAAAGTGATATAAGGCTAATTCTTAACCTAGATCACTTTTTCCACCATAAAACATTGGGGAAGACAAATGTAACCATAAAAGACTATTTGATTGTTTTTTTCAAGGTATATCCAAACAATTAGTTAGGGTTTTCATACCCTTTTTTTTAGAATGATGGTTGATGTGATGATGTGAAATGTTGCAAACTATGCGATTCAAGACTAAAGAGATGAACTATTACAAAATCTATAAAATTCAAAATAAAGAGATAAAAATAGGAAGCATAATTGAAAAGTGTAAACAATGATGTAGTAAAAAACTTGGCGGTCTTTTTAGGAAACCCATCGAAGCAGCCATAACACACAATGCATTCTCATCCCACAATTTTGCAAGAACGTGTAGTTTAAAATATAATTGAAGACATCCAAATTTTCAATAAATATTCTTCAAACAACACATATGAAAATCAAATCTCCATTTGAATTGAAAATTCTATTACAAATATTATTTTCCTTGCAATACCAAAATATTTAACCAAATCAAATCAACCTCTAAAATCTTTGCAACATTGAATTTATTCACTCAACTCTTAGGCATTCAATTTATTCCTACAAGTTTGGAAATTAAATATTTCCCATGCCTCCCCAAATCAGGCATTGGAATCCCCTTGCCCACAAAACTAAAAAATGGAATCAAATTTCATAAATCTTGTTGAATTTTTTTCTCATAACTCCACCTGTAACCTCACATCATAAACTTGGAACTTTGATTGGATCCTTGTCCATGGGCCTCAATATTCTCTCCCAATCTATTTTTAAATATTTAAAAATTCAAATTCCCCAACTTGGGCATTGGTTTATTGAACTTCCCATTTTTTGGCTTTTTAAGCACATTAAATGTGTAGTGAAAAATTCACCCACAGTATAGAATTTGGGAAAAATAAATGGTTACAACAATTTGGGTCCATTTTTTACCCAAAAAATAATATTTAAACATTAAGATACCCATCCAAATTAATAAATAATATTTTTCATAATTCGATAGTGGCCAAACTAGGTTGAGAAGGTATCTACAACAAGAAACCACACAAGAAAAGAAAAAAAAGATTAGAGAAACAAAATTTGGGGATGCATGTTGGATATTTTTTTTGTGTTGCTGATATGTGGTTTTCATTGATGTCAATGTACTATTAGCATAAATTAATTGAATGTTGTATATGTCAAAGATATTGAAAAAATTGTAAAAAAAATATTGTAGGCAGTATGTGAAGCTGAGAAGATCAGAGTGATGGAAAGATCTGTACATTGATGATCGGAAGGTGTGCATTAAAGGGTTTGTTTCTAAGCCTATCTAGTATGTTGTCTGAAATTTTCAAAGGTGTGCATCCAGAATTGAGAAAGTTATGAATTTGTGTGTTCCTACAATTATTCAATTACTATAGCAGGTGTTTCTAGAAGATGTAATTGCAATTCCAATGAATTGAGTTGTTCCATACATCCCTGAGATGTTCAATGATGTTTCTAGATTTTTCTCTATCAGTATGGTATATCCTCATTGATTGGTGTGTTTGTGATCAAGGATTTTTCTTTGTGTATTTGAGCTTTCATGTTCTTGGCCAGTATGTTGATGGTAGCATGTTGTGGATCCTTATAGATTAAAATTTTACTGCTTGGCATGTTCAAGGATGTTTACTTAGGTCCTCACTATGTTATGAGTGACTTAGGTTGGTTCTCATTGATATTTTTCCATAAAATTGGGTCAACAGTTGTGATTTATTCTTTATTTGTGGCCGATAGAGTTGTTGATGTAAATTCGTGTAGCGAATATATAAGAGCAATTGTTTCCTGATTTTATAGTGTGTATGAGTGTGTGTGGTGTGTATGCAAAATCTTTTAATAAAGATTAGATCATTTGATTTTAGAGTAGAATGTGAAGAATATTGAGTGAATTATGAAGTGTTTGTGTTCCTAATCGGAACTATCATCAAGCTTTTTGTAGAAGCTAATTTATTAGTTCAACCTCATATGATGGATTTAATCTGATTTTTTTATGTAAGGTAGTGAGCCTTCCCTTTGAGCAGTGAGCTCTAGGTAGTGTTCCTAAATGCATGTGCATTACCAATTCATTCTTCCATTATAATTCTAATAGGGTATAATATTGTGGACTAACATCGACCGTGGTTTTCCCCTAGTAGGTTTTCCACATATAAATTCTTGGTGTTCATGTGTCTCTAATGTGTTGTTGATTTATGATTTCACTATTAATAATCTTATCTATGATTAAAGGTTGACTAAAGTTGAATAAGTGTAAATTTTGTAACTAATTCATCCCCCCTCTCAATTGTCTATCCTTGTTTTTCCAACGATTGGTATCAGATATCGTTCCTCTAAAGAAGCTTAATAGCTTGAGTTGATCCGAGATGGCATCATACAAGAAGGATAGTCCTGGATTCGATGGAAAAAATTACTCTCTGTGGAAAGTCATAATGGAGTGTCATTTCAAGTGCATTGGTGAGCCTTTCTGGAAGATTACAAAGAATGCATATACTATTCCACAGAATGGTCCCTCTACTGTCGATGAGATCAAAGAAGCAGAAACTAATACCAGGGCTATAGAAGCATTGCTAAGTGCTTTGACAGATTCAAAGATCACAAATGTAATAGGTCTAAAGACTACACATGAGATATGGGAAAAATTATAAACATTGTAAGAAGGAGATGCACTAGTGAAAGTTTCTAAGCTAAAAAATTTGAAAGGAAAGTGGGAGAACATGAAGATAAGTGAAGATAAAAACATCTTTTCTTTCACGCAAAAGTTAAATAAACTAGTGATGGGCATTAGATGTTTTGGTGGAATATTGGAAGGAGATGAGATTGTGGCTAAAATACTAAGATCTGTGCCTACTTCTTACAAAACAAAAGCTCATCTATTGAAGAGCTTAGGACAATAAAAATGTAAGAAGAGACATGTTGATTGGAAAAGTTTTTGCCTCCAATTTGAGTGAATCTTCTCCTAAGATAGAGTTTGCTTTCAAATCTACTATAATAGGAAAAATCCAATAGAGATATGATCTGGGAGAGAGCTCCAAGAAGACATTCAAGTATGAAGATGAGATGAAAATGATTGAATATTAAGAGAGAGAGCTAGAAGAATTGAAATCACTGATTGTGAAAAGAGAAGCTGAAGGACAAGGTAAGTACAAGGGAAATTTTCCTATTACATTTTTCTCTTGGAGTAAGATAGATCATTTTTCATCATGGTGTCCTGAAAGAGTCTCTAAGTATAAACCACATAATAATATATTTTAAAAGAAATTTTATTATGTTGAAGAAGGTGTTACTAATGATGAATCTAATAAAGAAACTAGAAATTAAGATGAATGGGTATTCATTGCTATCAAGGAAAATAGTTTGGTGTCAACTAAATCAACTAGTAATCAAAATATTGAGAAAGCTCTTGTAGCCAAGACTGATGAGAAGGATGAGTGGATAATTGAAAATGGATGCTCACATCATATGATTGGAGACAAAAGAAAATTTATAAGCTCAGAAAAATATGATGGTGGTGTTGTAAGATTTGGAGATAACAATGTTGGTGTGATTTGTGGTAGAGGCACGAGTTCTCTTGGCGGTAAATGTAATACTGATGATGTCCTATATGTTGAAGTTTTGAAGCACATTTTTTTGAGTTTTGGATAGATGGTTGAAAAAGGTTACAATATTCAGTTAAAAGATGGTAAGTGCAGGATATTGAGAAGCTCAGGAAATGTGATTGTTTTAGGTACATAGACAAGAGGTAATATTTTTCATTTAAATGTTTCTAGTGAAATTTTATTTATTGCTCAAGTTGATGTAAGCTGGTTATGGAATAGAAGGTTGTGTCATGTAAATTTTGATAACATTGTCAAAATAAGCTCCACACAAGTAGTCAAAGATCTACCTATGTTAGTGAAGCCTACTTAGACTATATGCAAGGAATGTTAGATGGGAAAACATAAAATAATTTTCTTTAAGAGAAAACAACATCATTCCAATGGAGTACTGGATTTGGTACATACTTATCTATGTGGTCCATCCAGAATTAGAAGTCTAGAAGGAGAAAGGTACTTTATGTTGCTTATTGATGATTATTCTAGAATTTTATGGCTTTCTTTCTTAAGAGAAAAATATGAGGCATTAGATAAATTAAAAGTCTTCAAAGCTTTGGTAGAGAATGAGACAGGTTTGAAGATCAAATGTTTGAGATTAGACAGAAGTGGTGAATTCACTTCCTAGGAGTTCAATTTATTTTTTGAATAACATGGAATAAAAAGATAGTTATTTGCTCCCCGAACCCCACGAAAAAATGAAGTTGTTGAGAGAAAGGACAAAAAAATCTTAGATGTTGCCACAAATATGATGTTGGAAGGTAATGTTCCTCATTTATACTAGAGATAAGTTGTAATCACTATTGTGTATACTATCAACCAGGTAAATGTCAATGGTAATTTTGGTAAGACTCCTTTTGAGCTATGGTTTGGTTATAATCCTATTGTTAAGTATTTCAAAATCTTTGGAAGTAGATTTTATATTAAGAGAGATGAAGATATTGGAAAATTTGATGCTATAAGTGATGAAGGAATCTTTCTGGGTTACTCTACTAAGAGAAAAGCCTACTGGTGTTACAATAAAAGAATGAAGAAAATAGTTGAAAATGAAAATGTTAGAGTTGATGAAGACACTTTCAGATCATATGGGTATTGTTGATATGATTCATATGACTAAAAATATAGTATTGATAATGGAAAGAGTGTGTAGAGACATAATCAAGCTCAAAATTTTATGGTGAATCAAGAAAATCATGAAGAAGAAGATAGTGGAAATGCAGAAGAAATAACAAAAGAACCCAAAATTCCAAGGTATGTAAAGTGAAGTCATTCTAAAATTCAGATCATAGGAGACAAGAAAAAAGGTGTGTAGACTAGAAGAAGAATTGCAGAAGAATATTATCTGATATCCAAGACTAAGCCTAGAAATATCAATGAAGAATGTAAAGATGAATATTAGATGGAAGAAATGAAGGAAGAACTAATGCAGATAGAGAAAAAAGATACTTGAATTCTTGTTCCTAGACCTCAAGACAAAAATGTAATTGAAACCAAATGGGTCTTTCGGAATAAGTTGAATGAGCAAGGTCAAGTAGTTATAAACAAAGGAAGATTGGTATGTAAAGGATACTCACAGATGGAAAGAATTTAATTTGAAGAAACCTTTGCCTCTATTTGTAGAATTGAAGCTGTAAGATTATTTCTTGCTTATGCTACTTTCAAGAATTGCAAATTCTATCAAATGGATGTAAATTCAACATTCTTGAATGGTGAATTAGAAGAAGAAGTCTAATTTGAAGAACTAGATGGATTTCAACTGACTGATAAAAAATACATGGTTTACCAATTGAAGAAATCACTATATGGACTCAAAGAAGCCCCTAGAGCATGGTATTCTAGATTGGATAAATACTTGTTGAAACTTGGATTCAATAAAGGTATTACTAGCAACAATTTGTATTTCAAGTTGGATCGGGATAAAGAGTTGATTATTGAAGTATTTGTTGATGAAATTATCTTTGAAGGTGATGATGACTTATGCATGAATTTTACTAATGAAATGAAAAGTGAATTTGAAATGTCAATGATAGGAGAACTGAAATTATTTTTGGGATTTCAAATTACTGAGTTAGGTGATGGAATATTTAGTTCTCAGTCCAAATATGTAAGAGAGTTACTGAAAAAAATTTGCATGGAAGATTTAAAGAATGTTGGAACACCCATGGTAATCAGATTCAAGCTAACACAGAATGATGATTCTCCTAAGGCTAATCAAACAAGATATATTTCAGTGATTGGTGGATTGGTATATTTGACTCAAACTAGACCAGACATTATGGATGTTTTGTGCATGGTTGCTAGATATCAAGTTGATCCAAAGGAATCACATGTGACTATAATAAAGATATTTTTTAGATACTTAAAAGGAACAGTCAATTTTGGTCTTTGGTATCCTAAGGATGATGATCTTACTTTGAATGCTTTTACAGATGCATATTGGGCAAGAGATGTGGATAAAAAGAAAATTACAAGTGTTGGTGCATTATTCCTAGGGAAGAATTTGGTGTCTTGGCTAAGTAAAAAGAAGAACTCCATTTCCTTATCTACTATTGAGTTAGAGTATATTTCTATTGCAAACAACTGTACATAAGTATTATGGATGAAGCAGATGATGAGAGATATTAGAGTTGAGTATGATGAGCCTATTGATATATTTTGTGACAATTCAAGTGCCATAAACATATCTAAGAATCTAGTGCTACACTCAAATACAAAACATATATCTATCAAGTATCACTTTTTGAGAGATAAAGTGAGTGATAAAGAGGTTAGATTGGAATATATTCCTACAAAGGAACAAATTGTAGATGTATTTACTAAATAGTTTCCTAAGGATTCCTTTGAGTATCTTAGAGGCAAGTTAGGGGTGATTTTCCCTTCTAATCTGAACTAAGATGCAATTCTTTGCATCAATCAGTGAACCTGTAGTCAGATCTTGTCTCAGATTGATGTTATGGTGGCCGATACTAATGGGGAATAGTCAGATGATTCAGATGATATATGGTTCAAATATTGTGTATCTTTTCCATTGATGTCAAAGGGGGAAAGTGTAGTGTGAAAAATATTATACTCTAAAAAGTGTAGAACAAAGGGGGAGAAGAGTACTCTATGAAGAGATAGTTGCATTGATGGTATTTTAATAGATCATGTGTTGCCATCAATGCCAAAGGGGGAGATTTTGGATATTGTGGTTGTGTTTCTAATATGTGGCTGTCATTGATGTCAACACTATTAGCATAATTGAATTGAAGGTTGTATATGTCGATGATATTGAGAAAATTGTAAAAAATGTATTACAGGAAGTCGGTGAAGATGAGAAGGTCAGAGTGATGGCAAGCTTTGTACATTGATGATCAAAAGGCTTGCATTAAAGGGTTTTTTTTTTAGCCTATCTCGTATGTTTTCTAAAATTTTCAGAGGTGCGTATCAGTAATTCAGAAAGTTATGAAGTATTGTGTTCTTAGAGTTATTTATTTATTGTAGTAGGTGTTTATGGAAGATGTAGTTATAATTTTGATAAACTGAGTTGTTTCCTACATTCTTGAGATGTTCAGTGATGTTTATATATCATTCTCTTTTAGTATGGTATGTCCATATTGATTTATGTGTTTGTGATAGAATATTTTTTTGTGTATTTGAGCTTTCATGTTCTTGGCCAACATGTTGATGGTAGAATGTTGTGGATCCTTATGGATTAATATTTTACTTCTTGGCATGTTCGAGGATGTTTATTTAGGGCCTCACTATGTTGTGACCGACTTAGGTTGGTTTACATTGAGATTTGTTCATAAAATTGGGCTGACATTTTTTATTTATTCTTTATTTGTGGTTGATAGAGTTGTTGATGTAAATTCATGGAGCAGATATATAAGAGCTATTTTTTCCTCATTTCAGTGTGTGTATGAGGGTGTGTGTGAATAAAGATCAAACCATTTGATTTTAGAGTAGAGTGTAAAGAATATTGAGGAAAGTGTGAAGAAGTGTTTCTCTGCCTAACCAGAACTATCATCAAGCTTTTGTAGAAGCTAATTTCTCAGTTTAACCTCATAAGATGGATCTAATCTAATTTTTTTATGTAAGGCAGTCAGCCTTCCCTTTGAGCAATGAGCTCTAGGCAGTGTTCTTGAATGCATGTGCATTCCCTATTCATTCTTTCATTATACTTCTAATAGGGTATAATATTGTGGACTAACATCCACTATGGTTTTTCCCCTAACAGGGTTTCCATGGATAAAATCTTGGTGTTCATGTGTCTCTGATGTGTTGTTGATTTATGCTTTCACTATTAATTATCAGATCTATGATTAAAGGTTGATTAAAGTTGAATAAGTGTAAATTATGTAACAACTGATTCACCCCCCCTCTCAATTGTCTATCCTTGTTTTTCCAACAATGCATGATTTCCTAAAACCCTTGGGGTCTCCTACATAAAATACCTCTAGAGGATAAGTGAAATGTTCCATGATTTTGTACTTATGAGCATTTGAAGATCCTATGTTTTTTCTTCATCCATCGTTCCTCTTTGTCTACTTGTTTTTTCTTCTTTAACTTTATCTATAACTTCCCATCTCTTCCTTTCTTCATATTTTCTCTTTTTCTTCTCATTAATTTTATCTTGCTACAACTTAAAATCTTTCACAACTCATTCACACATTCTAGCTCATCATCAACAACACTTGAATACAAAAAAACACCATAAATCTCATGTAAATTAATGAATTATATTTTCTTACCTTCCCCACCTATTTTCTCTTCACTCTCCTTTTCATGTATGTTAAAAAAATGAGTCACAACTTACTATTATATAGAATGTAACCTATTATTTATACACCTATCCATTTATCCCTTTTCACTTGCTTTCACTCTTTCCTCAAAATACAAATCAATTTTAAAATTTATCAATTAACTTTTCTTTCTACCATTTCTCTACTATGATAACATACATTTTTATATTCTCATATCTATTCATGTTAAATATATTATTGTACCTGTTATTTGATTTCATCTTTATCATCAAATAATTTTAAAAAGTTAGATTTTACCTCATTCTATGTTGCAACTCTTGTTTCACCTTCTATTAATTTTATTCACTCCTTTTCAATTTTTGCAACCTATGTAATGTCTTGTTTCTCTAATGTTTCCACCATATTTTCATCTCAATTATATTATGCAATATTTTTCTTTTCTTCTTGAGTACCATATCCATGAAACTCTATCGCATATTCGTCTACATTTTCATCTATTTCTCTTGCATGAAAATAATATTTAGCACAAGAAAATTGTGAACCCCTAAACCTACAAACGCACAAGAGCAACAAAAAATGTTAGGTTGTTAGATCAAATGCACGGAAACAAGTATGAGGGATTCCCCATGAAATCCATCTATTCAAACTAAAATTAGGAAATGAAGAACACAATACAAGAAATGAAGCTAAATCCTAATTAAGCCAATAGATTAATAATCCCATGGGGGAATAGTTGCTAATGAAGTGTTGAAATTGGCCCTTTCCCAATTACTAAGTTGCAATGTTGAGTGATTGAGCAATGGTCAAAGAGATTTGAGCATAACCTTATTACAATTTTTTAAAATGGTGATAGGTTGGGTGAAATGGGAAAAATTAGCTCTCAATGTGAAGAGAGTAACTTTGCATGAAGATTGTGGATGAGAAATGAGGAGAGAAGCCTCCAATTTATAACTTTCAATTTGGAAGAGAAAGTGAGGTTTAAGTAATGTGGGACTAACTTCCAATCCAATGGTTGAATGCCACATTTCATGATGTGAATGCTTAGTGGTTGTGCACATTTTGGCCAAAGTGCAAATAAATGCACTTATTTTGAATTTGAATTTGTGAGATGACTTGTTGAAGAGGGAAGAGAAATGGAGCTATTGTCACTTGGCTCAAGGCAAAGGACATGTAAGAGGACTTAAATGTCTTGTTGGAAGGACCAAGTCCACTTGGCCTTTTTGAATTCAAATAAGGGAATATTCCCTTTTGATGTCATGTGAGGGAAAATAGAGAATTAAATAAATAAAAGTAATTGATATATTGTGCAACTTGCATTCTCTAAGGATTTTAATGAGATGGATTAACTTAATCATGGTTTTGATTAACTTAATGAAGAATTAAATGATGTGACAATTTAGACCCAAATTTATGAATTGATTTAAGTCAAGAATTGAGAGGAAAAGATTAAATAAGTAAATGATTTGATTTATTTAACTAAGGGGGAATATGTTAGATTAAATCAAATAAGGTTTAATTTATTTAATTTAATAAGAAGACTTTAGGGATTTAATCAAATAAAATGAATTATTTAATTAAACAGAAATGTAAGGTTAATTAAATTAAATTGATTAATTTATTTAAAAGAGGTGATAACCTAATCAGATGAATAATGATCCATTAAATTAAGAGACAAAATTACCATGAAATGATGAGAGTATGATTTAGGAAGAAATGTTGTTAGTGATCGCGATCAAGTGTGCCAAAATGACTTTTGTACATTTTCCATGTCTACATTTTGCCCCTTTTTGAAGCAATCTACTTGTTGCATTGATTCAAAGAAATAAAACTGCTATGATCAAATGTTCAAAATTTTCTTGAATTTTTCAGATGCCCCATTATTGCCCCAGCAGAAGGATGATGCTGGATATTGCCCCCTCGATAGATCGGATGAAAATTTTGATTTTTTGGATGATCTCCTGAAAAAAGATGACAATGTGTTGAACAAGCCAAACATGCCCCAGAATGCCCAAAAATAGGTTAAGATGCCCAAAAAGATACAAAACGGCCCTTGGTTGGCTGAAAATGGGATCGGGGGACCAAAACCCTAGTTGGAAGGTCAAATTAGTTTAAATAGACCTCAAGGGGTCACTTTCAATATATTTGCAATTTTAACCTTGAAAAATTTGACACCTTGAGCTTTGAGTCCTAATCGTGATGGCACAATGATAGCTTCCTTTGCACGTGTCAGAATGGGTACGAGTACATCAACAACCAGTCGCCATAGGACCCATGGTATGTACCCCTATATAAATTTTATTTTTCTCATTATTCATGCATTAACTAGGGTTTAGATTCGGTCCAGGCAGCACGACCGAGTATAGCACCATGGCAAATGCAAAGTCGAGGCCGTGTGGTCCTATATAGGACCATTGCGCATAGAGCATCGTGTGATGTAGTTTAGGTTTTTAGGGCTCTAGTCACCAAACCTGGCTTCATACGTATATAGCACCGCATAGTGCAGTTTGTCAAATTTGGGTGCCAAATTCCACCGTGCAATGCAGTTTGGAAAATTACAAACTGCACTGCTTTTGAGAACAACACCGCTTTTGAGAACAGTGCCGCTTTTGAGAACAATACCGCTTTTGAGAACAGTGCCACTTTTGAGAACAACGCCGCTTTTTGCTATTTCAAAGGAAAAATGCAATACAGACATGAGATTTTCTTTAGGGAAACTGATGCGGCTTCTTTCCTTGCATAGGATAGTCATGAGGTCATTCATTCGCGGGAGCACCGATGGCCAGTACTTGAGAGATTACAGGGTATGCACATGTATCTCCAGGAGCAACTTGGGATTCTCAAGCTATGGCACATTGCATACGTTCATCCTGTTCGAGCACATCTAGGTATGATGTACGCCTTGGCCGAGTGGTGGCACAATGAGACATCATCCTTTCATCTTCCTACTAGTGAGGCCACCATTACCATTGAGGATGTTTGGCACATCCTACGACTACCCATTCAGAGAGCCTGAGTGATCTATGATCTGGAGGAGGGTAGGGATGCCTGCTTTGATGTAATGGGTATCGACAAGATTATCCTTTGTGATGGTCAAATAGACTTGGAGCGGTACCAAGGTATAGCCCCTACATATAGGTTGATTGTGGCTACGATTATTTTTGGTCTTGTAGCTCCTAATAAGTGTGGTTGATACTTCAGTCCTGATTGGGGATTGGCATGGCAGTGGATGTGTGTTTACCAAGAGAGCTTTGCCTAGGGGCCAGTACTATTGGTCTCTTTGTACCAAGATTTGCACAAGTTTTCCTATTTGGATGGTCAGGCTCTTGGGGCCAGATTGACTCTTCTGCATATTTGGGCATGGGAGCATATCCCACTGCTTTGCCCTTTTGTGACACCAGTTGTTATAGAAACTGATGATCCTATTGTTTGGCGGTACGGTCGGGAAGAGATTCACTTTACCTACATGGGTATAGACAGTATATCCTACTAGCAGTGGGTTTTCGATGAGATGACAGAGCTCATATGGAGGCCATGGATGGGTATAGGGCCATGGTACAATGATGCTTAGTAGCTCCTCTTTTCTCGCCAGGACAGGTTTATGTAGGGCTGAGAGCATACTATGATAGAGAGGTACCTTCCTGATAGGGTAGCCAGACAGTTTGGTGAGGTGTAGGATATACCTAATGATTAGTATATGGCTCTCTTTTCCCATATGACAAAGGAGACAGCATGGGGGCAACAAATTCCAATAGAGGAGGCAGTGTCCTCATTTAGATAGTTAGTGGCTCAGTTGTGGCCATATGATCAGGGGCCAATAGATGCAGGGGTGAATCCAACGTATAGAGCATGGTTTTGACCTCCCTCGAGATTGACAGTTCCTACGACAATGCTTCCATGTCGGAGGCCCAGAGGTAGGGTAGTAGGTATGGGTCGGGTAGGTGTACCACCTCCTTAGCAGTCACCTCTAAGAGACAGAGTACAATAGGTAGCAGGAGCAGAAGGGCAGCCCCAGGTGGCACCACAGTACCAGCCAGCAACACAACCAGCAGGATAACCAACGGGGCAGCCAGATCCCTGTGATGCATTGATTCAGCAGTTGCACAGCCAGGTACAGGTGTTGACAACAGAGTGAGATGAGGCCTGATAGCAGGTTATTACAATCGTAGCTGAGAGAGATCAGGTATGATCCAAGAGGGATCAGGAGATTGGCCAATTGAGGTAGTTAGAGAGTGTAGCTTCCACATCTCAAGGCTGATCAATTGACATTCGAGAGTATAGAGAGGCTATCAGAGAGGCTAAGTACTATTGGAAACACTACCGATAGGTAGTACAATCAGCGAGTAGGGTGCCATATTTCTCCCAGCAGATAGGGAGGCAACCGACAGAGGATTATGGTGACTGACAGGTGGGAGAGGGTAGTAGTCAACAGGGCTTGCCCTTTTCATCACAAATAGTTTTGCATTTTTGATTTATCGGTTGTACTATTTTGGCCTTATTGTACAATGTATTCGATGTACACTTGATCCGATTTGTATCATAACAGTGTATTTTTTTGATGATATATATATGAGATTATTCGCCTTTTATGATATGTATGGTGAAAATGTATGATATGCATTTTTATTATGATGTTATGAGATGTTCCTATTCTTATGCTTATGTGATGTAATGTATGTTTCTAATGGATGCATTTATTTTTGTATATTTTTCATGCTTTTTAATGATGATCCTATGGATTTAATATATGTTAATGATGGTGTAATGATATGCAAATGGTTATGTATGCATAATTATTATGTATTATGCAATTCTTTCTTAAGATTCTTAGAATAAAAAATTTATATTATTCCTCATAACTTAAGATAATAATATGATGCAATGTGCTAATGATTATGTGGATGCAGAGTGTATTCATTAATGATGCTCTGATTACTGTTATGATACCATGTTAGTGTGGAAGGAAAATAGAAGAATTTAGAATTAATGAGTTAATTAGGATGATGATGGTAATTTGCATTGCTAGGAGTTGGGATTTTCAAAGGGTCAATTGCGTTATGTTTGATAATAGACACAAGTACGATGCATCAAGGTATAAAGGACCAGGATGGCATTTGTACCTAGTGTGATGGATTTTGACTTGTCAAATAGATAGGAGTATTCTTGTTCACACTTAGCATATGTACTTTGTTCAGGATATAGTTCGGGCATTGTAAACATCTTGGGCCAAAACATAAGAAAGCAAGCTTTCCTATGTGGTCAACAAGATTCCTAAAACATCATCCCTACAAACCAAGCAAAGCACGCATGACTAAGTTATTTTACAAGAGTATCTGAAAAGCATAGTAGATAAAATGATAATGATCGTTGCCCCATTCCTTTCTCTCTAAACCTATTTTGTTTAGGCATCATCGAGAGGTCCTTGGAATGAGCATAAAATAAGATAAGTCAATAAAAGACTAAATAAAACAAACCAAACAAGATAATGTTCTTCATACCGCTAGTCAAGACTAACTACTATGGGGTACCTAATGCTTATGTCCATCACAGGAAAGCTTCATCCCAGGACATGTTGTGATCGGGGTTTTGATGGGACTGATTTGGCTGATAAGCTATTGATACTCCGAGTTGACCAACTTGCTTGCTTACTAACTTAGACTTTCAAGACTCTGACGATTAGAGCATTCACTTTTAAACCTGCTAGACTTTCTTCTTACTAACTTACCAAAGGATGAAAGTGATGATTTATTTTATTATGAGTGATGACATATCACAGGTGAGAACGAGATGAAATGGATGCACCATTTTGGGTTTTCAGATTTTACGACGAAAGGGCTAACTTACAGACCTATCCTAGGGGTCTCGAGAGCTGATATGTAGATTAGCCTTGCCTATGTTATACACATAAAGACCACGTAGTTTGACTGACAAAAGACTGACTTGATGATAAGATGGACAAACAGATTGCCCTTTTATTGCTTAACGAACTGACTTAAGATGTAGACCAGATGGGCAAATGGATTGCCAATGCGATGGACTCCTAAGGACTGACTCTAACTATCTTGGGGGATGATAAAAGATCAAACTTACCTACATTCAAGCTCAGAGATGATATAGTTCAACAAGGTGGAATACTAACAAGACTCAATGATGAATTTTTTGAAGATTTTCTAATATTTCGACATGTTTTTTGATTTTTTAATGATTTGGATGTTTTTTGGATTTTTTGATTTTTGAGAAGATTTCAAGAATATACACGAATTTGACCCAATGTCGATACAAGAACATGCTCCTAGCATGGTGCGATAGACTACTTCAATAAAGGTAGGATGAACTGACCTTAGGAATATGCCAAGTAGCACTATATGATGTGGACACCAACACAGGCTATGGTATGGATACGAGCGGATGGGTGGATGGGTGGATGGATGATTAATGAAATGTGATGGAATGGCTGAGTGAGCCATGTAGATCCTGGTGGATGGGGAGTGCTTTATTTACACTTGATGCCTATTTTCCAGGTTTTCACCAAGGTACTTGTCCAAAGCACCACCGAAGTGGTTTTCACTAGAGGATGATTTTTTACTGTTTTCAATCTTTTTTCTAATTTTTTTTTTGGATTTTTTGTATTTTTTGATTTTTTTGTTGTCGCCAAGACGCTTGTTTGCTAGGTTTTCATCAAGGTAACCATTTTTTTCTAGACTTTTTCTAATTGTTTTTGTATTTTTTGTTTCTATACCTTGCAAGTTCTTAGGCATAAAACTTTTTGAGATGGCAACTATTCATGGGTTCCTCCAGAGGCTCACCCTCTAGTGTCAACAAATGATATGCTCTAGCTCATTTAGTCTTGTGACCCTATATTCCTCATTTGTGATGAGGTTTTGCAAAGATATTCTCAGGGACGGGAGCTTGATTTCAATAGGGAGGATGGGTTCTGATTCGTAGACCAAGGAGAATGGGGTGGTGCCTGTTGGCGTGCGGATTCTGGTGCGGTATGCGCATAAGGTGGGGTTGAACTACAGATGCTAGTCATGACTTAAGTCATTGACTATTTTCTTAAGGATCTTCAGGATAGATTTGTTGGTAGCTTTTGCTTGGCCATTGCCTTGTGGGTAATATGGTGTGGAAAAGCAGTGTTGGATTTGAATTTTTCACACAAGTCATAGACATCCTAGTTCTTGAAGGGTGTCCTATTATAAGAGATAATGGATTGGGGAACACCTTATCGACAAATGAGGTAGTTCAGGATGAGCTTGGATATCTGCTTTCTAGTGATGTAAGTCATGGGAATCGCTTCGACCCACTTTGTGAAATATTTGGTGGCGGTGATAATGAACTTATGGTTGTTAGATAAGGTGGGTGAGCTTTTACCTATGAGATCGATCCCCCATTGGGAAAAGGGCCATGGTGTTATGATAGGATGCAACTCTTGAGATAGTGCATGAGTGAGGTCTCCATGTTGTTGGCATTGTAGACACCTTTTGACGAAGTCATGTGCCTCTCTCTCCATTGTCGGCCAGTAGTACCCGATTCTTAGCAACTTCTCAGCCAAGGGTATACCACTCGAATGCAAGTTGCAAATGCCATTGTGTACCTTAGTTAAAGTAGTCAAGGCCTCCTTAGGTGTTAAGCAATGTAGCAGGGTTCCATCGATACTTCTACGGAAGAGGGTTTCTCCTAGGATGATAAATCGTAAGGACCTTTTGACAAAGGTTCGCTTGAGGTTTGGGGTAATGTCAGCTGGGAGAATTCCTAATCTTAGGTAGGTGTAAATGTCATGGTACCAGAGATCACCAAAACCAACGAGTTCACATGCATATTTTGAATCTGGTACCTTGAACATGGGTACAAGAAGCTGCTCTACCAAGAATTCATGTTTCAAGACATTGTGAGGGATATCTAGCAAGGATCTAATCATTGCCATTACATCAGCTGCTCTGTTGTTTTCCCTTGGTATTTTCTCAAAGGTGATATCGATAAATTATTCCTTGAGGCTTTCTAATACCTTTTTGTATGGTGCGAGCTTATCATCTTTAGTTTGTTATTCACTGTTGACTTAGTTAATGATAAGCTGGGAGTCTCCATAGACCTTTAATACCATGATTCGCCACTATGCCACAATTTTGAGACCTAGGGTTAAAGCCTCATATTCTGTAATGTTGTTCGTAAAGGGGAATGCCAACTTATAAGACCTTAGTATGAAATCCCCTTGTGGGTTGATGAAGAACACACTGGCTTCTGATCCATGTTGTGTGTGGAAGCCATCAAAGTATAGTTTCGAGTGGTCCATTGTACTGAGATTGAAAAGGGACTCATCTAGAAATTTTGATATAAGCGGGTTGTCTATGTAGAGGGGAGCTTCTGCTAACTAGTCTGCAATAACTTGTCCTTTGATCACCTTTCACTCGACATACTCAATATCATGTTCAGATAGTATCATTACCCATTTAGCCATTTTTCCTGTAAGCATTGCTTTTGACTATAGATATTTGAGGGGATCTATCTTGGCAATTAGCTTAATTTGATGAGCTAGCAGGTAGTGTCTAAATTTCTAGGCTACAATCACCACTGCTAGGCAAGATTTTTCTATTGATGTGTAATTGAGCTCATGCCCTACCATTGTTCTACTGATATAGTAAATTGCTCGCTCGGTTCCCTTTTCATCATGTTGGGCTAAAAGGGCACCAAGGGCGGCTATCCTTGCTGAGATGTAAAGAATCAATGGTTTCCCTATGATTGGTGGCATCAACACAGGTGGTGTAAGCAGATATTCCTTGATCTTTTTGAATTATTGTTTGCACTTTTCGTCCCACCTAAATGCTACTCCCCTGTGGAGTAGATGTGAATAGGCAATCTATTTATCTACTAGTTGTGCTATGAATCTCTGGATGGACTGGAGTCTACCTTGTAATCCTCTGAGTTGCTTTAGTGTTCTTGGTGCTCCCATATCAAGGATTTATTTTACCTTAATGGAATCCACTTCCATCCCTCTCATTGAAACTATGTACCTTAGCAGCTTTCCTGATTTTAACCTAAAGACACATTTCTTTGTGTTGAGTCCTACCTTGTACCTTTCCAGCCTATCAAAAATTGCACTTAAAGTCGCTATGTGATCCTGCCTTTTGTTTGATTTAGCCAATATGTCATCCACATAATCCTTGACAGTTTTGTGAATCATTTCATGGAAGATTAGTGTGATGGCTCTTTGGTATGTAGCTCCTACATTCTTAAGCCCAAATGGCATCACATTCTAGTAGTAGGTGTCCCAAGGACATGTAAAGGCTATCTTATGTTGGTCTTCCTATGCTATCATTATTTTATTGTATTCTGAGAAGCCATCCATCAGTGATAGCATCGCATGTCTGGCTGTCATATCCACTATCATGTCAATGTTGGGTAGTGGAAAATCATCCTTAGGAAATGCTTTGTTTAGATCTCTAAAGTCCATGTAGATGCGGATTCCCCCATTCGGTTTTGAGACTTGTAGAAGAATAGATACCCATTCTAGATAGTCAATTGGTCGTATGGAGCCAACATCTAAGAGTTTTGGTAATTCTATCTTCATGAGTAGAGCTATATGTGGGTGCATTTTTCTTAACTTTTGTCTGACTAGCTTCGCTCCAAGGTAAACAACCAAATGATGAACTACTACTTCAGGATCTAGACCTAGCATTTCAGCATAGCTCCATACAAATTTATTCTTCATTTTTCTTAAGAATGCAGCCAACAATTCTTGTTCCTCTGTCTGAAGTGTTCAAGCGTAGAATGTGATTTGTGGTTTTGTCTTCGTTCCCAAGTTGACACGAATGCACTGCTCTGCTAAGACCGTTGATTTATCCTGATGTAGAGTAGTAGGGGGGAGATTGAATCCTTCATCCTCCAATGCCTCAGAGAGGTTTTCACCATTGGATGCATCCTATATTTTTTCTGTTCTATGGTTAGAGAGTGCCACACTATGGTTTTCACTCAATAACTTTGAGCTTCCTCTCAATATTTTTCTTTTGCGACTAAAGGAATCAATTGTCTCCCCATAATATGCTCAGGTGTCTAATGTGATGTTGAAGCTTGCCTTGTGATCCGCACATGGAACTGCATCCCTTTGTCTCATGAATTCCATGAGTGCTTCATCATTTTTGAATCAGTCTAGAATTAGTAGTTCTCGTTGGTCGTGATCGATGATTTGAGGGTGTATTAAGGTGATTTGGTGGGTTTTTTGCCTTGAATCAGCTAGTGAGGCACTAATCATTAGTAGGGTGGAATCCTCAAAGAGCCTAAGAAGGCTTGCTATGGTGTCATCATCATCACTAGTGGCGCAAACATCAGTGACGTCAAAGGTGAAATTTTCTAGTGGGATACCTAGGCAGACGGGTGGTCTAATGGTAGCTATTGTTACCTGAGGAGAGGACTTGACTACCCTACTAGGAGTACCTCTTCCATGTACGATTATACTTGGAGGAGTATACCCAAGGCCAAGGTTTCACATTCTTCTTTTTACAATGATGGGCTCTAGCCATCCATCACTGTTCCTTCCAAGGCTTTCATTTCTATTATAGCCCATACCAAACATCATTTGCAACCCTCTGTTAGTTTCATCCATCGGTAGGGTGTGGGTGGGCCTTTCAACTTGGTATAATGTGTTTGATATGTCTCCCTCATCCATATTTTCTCGACTAAGATCCCCCCAATGATGCAATCCTGAAGGTTCAGTGTGGACAGGTGTTTCAGCTAGCTGAGGTTGTCCATGCAACCTAGGAGATTGTGGTAACTCCCTTACAACAAATACATTCCTTTTCATTTTCTAGTCACCACATCCATTGTCCTGGATCATGTTTTTGATTTTAGATATGTCAAGGATGTCGGGTATCTCTGTTGTAGAAGTGGAAGTAACGTTGGCTGGGTCTATGTATGTCGTGGATGGTCCTTCATCAGTTTTTGGTACTTGGGGGATCTTATAAAACTTGGCTTCCAAGTTTTTGCAGTAGGCGAAAGGTTCAGGATCCCCATAGATAGTGACCTCTTCTTTTTGGTGTGAGAACTTGATACATTGGTGATATGTCGAGACCACTGCCTTCATTTCGTGGATCCATGGGCTTTCGAGGAGGATGTTATATGGTAGGTCGAGGTCGAGGACCTGACAGGTGGTCTCCATAGTTGTCAGTCCCACTTGGATGTAGATTTTTATAGTGCCCTGAGACACTCTCTCTTGATCATCATATTCCCTTATCGTGATGCTTTTGTTCTTATTAATGGAATCCTTAGCAAATCCCAATTTCTTTATGAGATTTAGAGAATAAATGTTAAGGCCCACAGCTCCATCCACCAGGACTCTTTTGACTTTCTTTTTGTGGATGAGCACTTGAAGGTGGAGTGCGCGATTATGAGATAGCTGTGGGGGGGAATCTTGGTCAGAGAATGTAATGAGATTTTGGGTAATGATGTTACCCACCATAGCTTGGAACTGCTCTGTGTCAAGGGTGGTGGAGATGGTGGATGCATCTAATGCTTCATCAAGGATCTTCCTATGGGTGGCAGAAATTTTCAATAGTTCCATGATGGAAATTTGGGTGGAGGTTCTCTTTAGCTAGTCAATGATGTTGTAGTCATAGGGGATAGCTTTTGTATTAGAAATGGGGGTCTTAGCTGGTGCCCCAACAATGGTAACCCTTCCACCACATGTGGTGACTCCATAGTCGCTATTGGCTCCATTGAAATCTATGACTGTGACCATTTCATCAACACATCCTACTATTTCCTCATACACTAGATTGACACTAGCATATTTGTGCTTGCCTTTACTGCTCCCCTGATTATTTCCTTGATTGTTTCCTTGGTTGTGGTTCGACATCAGATTCGTGTATATTTTCAAGTCTTGGTTTCTAGTTGGCTGCACGATATTGATAATCTTATCCTCAATGAGGTCTTGGATGATGTTTTTCAGCCTCATGCAATTGGCAGTGGTATGTCCTTTGACCTTATGAAAGTCACAGAGGATATTTTCATTATACCATGATGGCTTGGTCATGGGTTTTGCATATTGCTCAGAGTTAGAGACTTTGATTATGTTCTCTCTGACCAACTTCTTCATTATAGACTCTATAGATTCCCCAAGAGCCATGAACTTACACTTGGGGGGATACTTGCTTCTGGGAGGTCATCCTCATTGCTTGTTCAAACTGTTGATTTGGTTGTTGTTGTGTTATGACTGCATTAGTCTACACATTTTTGCAATTATGATTTTGCGATTGATGATGGGTTTGGATGTTCTAATTTGGGGCACTGATGACCACTTTAGCATCGACCACACCATCATTTGTGATATTTTTGTTCTTCGACCTTGTTAGAGGTTTATCATTATAGTTATTAGATGGGTGGTTATCCTATGGAAGAGTGAATTTTGATGCACCTCCTCACACAGTAAGGGCTCTATCGATGTTGAGAGCCTTTGGGATTAGTTGATCATAGCATGTGATGCATTGCATTTTCAAGTAGAATGCTAAGTTCTCATCTAAATTAGATATGATGGTGCAAACTTGTTGTTCTTCTGGCATGGTCCACTTACTCTGATTGGCCTTGGATCGCCATGTTTGCAGGAAGGATGTGAACAACTCTCCTTTTCTTTGTTTGAGTGTTGATAGTTCTTCCAAACTAACATCCACACCCATGTTGAAAGCATAATTTTTAAAGAAAGCTTCCATTATTTCCTCAAATGTTTTAATGCTCGTGGGTAGGCGAGAAAACCATTCCATAGATGGACCAGTCAAACTATGGGGGAAGGGTCGCATTAGATACGTGTCATCATATGCCACCTCCATGAAATGCACCTAAAATTCCATGACGTGATTTTCAGGGTTGCCCATTCCATTATACTTGTCAAATTTTGGGATCTTGAATCCCTTTGGGAATGGTACCATGGTGAGACTTCTATCGAAAGGGTAAGGGCACAAGTTGCTCGGTGTTCTTGTTGTTTTTCCTACTTGTAAGTCCAACACTTGCTGTGAGAGCAGGTTGATTTATGTTGTGACATCTTTGCTAGGGTCGAGAGGTGGAATGAATGAGTTCTAAGGTGTTTGAGGTGTTTGATGGGTTGGAAGAGTACTGGTGGAAATTTTCTACAAGCTTCGCTACACATTCAAGGCTTGCCTGTATGCTTGCATTTGTGTCAGCAATGCTTGTTGTTGATCCTATTATTGTTGTTCCAACAATGCTTGTTGTTGGTCCATCTGTTGTTGTTCCCATGAAGCCTGTTGTTGGTCAAGATTTTGTTGTGCTAACAAAGCCTATTGTTGGTCTAGCTATTGTTGTGTCGACAAAACTTGTTGTTGGTCGAGCTGTTGTTGTGCCAACAAATCTTGTTGTTGTGCTTGAAAATCTTGTAGGGCTTGTTGGTATGCTTGCAGATGGATTGCTTGCAGTTGCATTTGGTATTGGGATTTTGTTTGTTGTTGGGCTTGTGCTTGTGTTTGCGCTTGGGCTTGAGCTTGTGATTGTGCTTGCTCTTGTGCTTGTGCTTGTGCTTGTGCTTGTGCTTGAGCTTGTGCTTGTGCTCGAGCTTGCTTCTTTTACTTGAGTACTCTTTGTTGGTTGGCTCTTTAAATGGTTTGGATGAGAGTGGTGAATGAATTTTCCATGTTGGCTTTTGGTGAGATCGGTGGTGGAACAGGAATCATGCTAACCACTGTGATAGGTGAAAGGGTTATGGTGGTGATTGGGATTTGGGTTGTTGGCAGGGTGGTCGAGATGCTTGGTCCTTGAGAGGGTATGCTTTGGGATATTTGAGGACCGATTGATGTAGTGGCTTGAATAGTTTCCACTTGTTGTTGTGATGTTGTGGGAAAGAATAGGAATTTTAACGTGATGTTCATATTGCCAAGTTCTGAGAAACTATCGGTGTTTAGTGGGGGGAAAACCCAATCCGAGATGTGATGTGCTTGTGAATGGAAATGGGGGAAGAGATGGTATCATGCCTTGGAAAGAAAAAGGATAAGAAACATTGATTGTTCCAAACAAGCCACCTTCTCCTTGTGGTAGAGAAGTTTGTATGTTTGATTGATAGGCTCGCGAGGCACGAAATGAAGATGAACTAGTGGGAGGATGGAATGTGAGTGGGACATACGTGTGTAATGGATTTATTGGGACATAATTATCTGGTGTGGTGGTGGTGTTCACCTCTTTGTTGGTCACAAGGTGATGCTGCTACAACTCTCGAAACATAGAACTTCCTTTGTTCACCATGGGTGAGGTTGGTGTGATGGTCGATGTGGTGTGAGGCATTTCCTGATTGAAATTTGATATAGGGGATGCATTTTTAAGAGGCATGTTCATAATAGTACCTGCATCAAGGTTATAAGGGAAATGGACCTCTCCTTCTGCTAATGTGTCATCCCTATATCCTCATTTGTGATGTCCTCCTCGTAGCTCTCCTCTTGTGATGGCAAAGAAGAGTTACTTGGGGGATTGCTTGATCCTGCAAGGTTTATTTTGGAGGTTACCTGACTCATGTCAATGGAAGTTGATATTTCGCTGATATTTTCCATGTTCTTGTATTGTGATCTTGTTTGAAACATAAAAAATAGAAATTGTTTGATCTTAACGTTTTAGGCCCAAAAGAGAAGAACTAGGGAAGTCAAAGATAAAAGAAGGTGGTAATGATTATGGGATAAATGGATGTAGTGAGTGAGTGAAACCTTTTGGAGAACCTTTGAAGGGTTATGCTAAACTTGTTAGGACTCATATTGATTGTGATGGTTTGACTATATGTATTAAGCCAAAAAATATTGTAGTGAAGTTGTAGTCACTAGGAATTTGTGTTATCCTAGGGGAACTTGCACAAGAAGATGAATTGACTAGGTGCGTTAAGTCAATGTGATTGTGAACTAGTAGACCTTAGGAAGTTGTGCTATCCTAGAGGTAAATTCATCCAAGATATTTGACTATTTTGTCTAGGTGTGTTAAGCCAAGATAGGGTGATGTTGGTTTAGACCTTTAAGTTTAGTAGGAGTGATTTTTCTAGAGTTCCCAAGAAGTTTGTTGATGGAATGAGATTTGGTTTGATGAAGAGATGGATGAGGATGATAAATTTGATCTTGAACCTTAACTGAGACACGACTCTCTTTACAAAACCTTGGTGTTGAAGAACACGCTAGACTTCCTATTGGGAGGAAAGAAAACCTTTCAAAAAGTTTGGGATTTTGTTGATAGTAGAACACATACAAAGTGGGATTACTCTTTGAAGGCCTTTTATAGAAGTTGTAGACTATTCTTTCTCTAAATTCAAAAATTCTCTCAAGGCGCTCCTCACGAGATTTTAGACTAAGCTTCTTGAACTTTTTTTTTGGGATTTTGATCTTGCGGGAAATCATTTGGAACAACACATATGAGGTTTAATTTGTCGTTTTATCTTGGCTTAATGAATTCTTTTTTTTTTACCAAAGACACTTGCTTGCTTATGTTTCAAACTATATGTCTAATGTCCCACTATCTTTCTCATCCCATAAGGTCCATTGTGTGGAAATCAAGGAAAATAGGGCAAAAGTTACCTATTTTTAACCTTATTGAAAACAAATGACGATAGAATCCACACACTTAGAAACCTCTAAGGATATGATCCCTGGGGAAGCAAGAGTTCCTAAATTCGTCAAAGGTATTTCTTTCCTAAAAGGGGTTAGAAATTTGGAGGCCTTGTGAATGTTTGTTTTGAAAAAAAATTTAGGACCAAGCAATGTGTTTTCCACTTCCAAGAACTTTTTACAACCCTAGGATGATGAGACAATATTTTGTTGGGTTCCCACTTAGACGAATCTAGCTACGCATATTTTGTGCGGATGGCTAAATGCTTGACCACGCTGGCTCCCCTCCATGACACCCACTTCTCGAGTCAACCAAGCATTAGTACCCATGAATCTCCCATCGCATACTTTCCATCTCCACAACAAAACCCATTGTATAACGTGGGGTGGCTTGAAAGGACATGACCTTTTGCACCAACAAAATAGACAAGCATTTGGCCTTTTCTAAACAAAGGGTTTTAATTCAAGCATTCCATTCATGGGGGATTATCCAACATCGGCGAGAGTCCATTTTTGTCCATCTAGTCAAACTAATCCTCATGATTCTTGAACTTTCCTCAAGAATCCACACTTATTACCAGTTGGAAGTCGCTTGGCTTTAGTGTGTTCCCAGTTGGGTCATTCCCTTGGGTGATTAATTTTTCCCACAAGGTAGGTCCTCTAAGATAAGGAAAAGTGAATAAAAATATTCATAGTTTGATCAACCTTCATTTATAAACAAAGGGAGAACACTCACAATAAGTTTACTCACACTCGCATGTTTTGTTCAATTGTTAGGTACCCAAATTGAAATGTGGAGGCAATATTTTATGCAAGTTACTGTCACCAAAAAGAATTTTGATTCTCAAGATCGTCATGAACCATGAGAGAAGCGCATACGCCTTGTCAAATGACACTACTTTGCAAAAATGATTACAAGACACAAAGAACACATGTTTGTTTTAAATCCCTCAAAGCAATAATGAATTACTTTTAAGCAACAAAGGAGATGTGAGATTTCCTTGTTCAATTGTTATCCTTTAAACAAAATCTATTATGTTTTTCTAAGGTTCTTTTTAGCCCCTTGGCAACTTTTGAAAATAAATTTGATTGTTTATTTTAGAACCCAAAAGAAGTTTTAGTGTTCATAAGGCGAATGAAATTAACAAATTCCTTTTAAACAAGAATCTAAGAAAATACTTAAAGAGTGTTGAAGAACACTTTAGTGTTTAAGAACACTTTGTACAAAATGAGCATGGTGTCATAATGAATCTCCTACTTTTCTTGAAAAAGGGAATTTTCTTGTTCTTTTTAAAGCCAAAGTAAATTTACTATTTCTAAGGCCAAAGATATTAACAAAATTCTCTTTAACAATCAGAATTTTAAAAATCCCTTAAAAGTGTTGAAGAACACTTTAGTGTTTAAAAACACTTTTCCTTTCATGATGAGTATGAGGTCATGATTTTCTTCTTCCCTCACTTTTTTCTTGCTCCAACTTGCAAAATGACAGAAAACCAAAGAGCAAAAAGACAACAAACAAAGTCAAAGATTAGAAAAATCCAAATTTAAAAAGCACATGTCAATTTTAGACCTCACTATTTTTCCACAGCACAGTTTGTAAAAGTGGCACAGTTTGGGAAAGGTTGAGTGACAGAGTTTGGAGGGAATGCGGTGCAATATGGAACTACGGTACTGAAAGCGGTGCGGTATAGCATCATCGAGATGAACGTGGTGGAGTTAGGAAATTTAAAAAAAAAGATAGGCGGGAAGGAAAGCGGCGAGGTTGAGAAGTTAAACACGGGTCTATATGGCACCGCTTCCCTGAAAGCGGTGAGGTATTGCATCGTGCCTATGAAAGCAGCTGAATATGGCGCTACGTGGTTGTTTTCCTATGACCTGTGAGAAAATGTTAGAAAAAAAATGTGGAAATTATTTTAAAATGTGATTAATTTCTTGAATTCACCCTCCTTCTAGTGTGAAAATGTGAACCCCTAAACCTGCAAATGCACAAGAGCAACAAAACATGTTAGGTTGTTAGATCAAATGCATGGAAACAAGTATGATGGATTCCCCATGAAATCCATCTATTCAAACTAAAATTAGGAAATGAAGAACACAATACAAGAAATGAAGCTAAATCCTAATTAAGACAATAGATTAATAATCCCATGGGGGAATTGGTTCCAGTGAAGTGTTGCAATTGGCCCTTTCCCAATTCCTAAGTTGCAATGTTGAGTGATTGAGCAATGGTCAAATATCCAAAGATATTTGAGCATAACCTTGTTACAGTTTGTGAAAACGGTGATAGGTTGGGTGAAATGGGAAAAATTAGCTCTCAATGTGAAGAGAGTAACTTTGCATGAAGATTGTGGATGAGAAATGAGGAGAGAAGTGAGGTTTAAGAAATGTGGGACTAACTTCCAATCCAATGGTTGAGTGCCACATGTCATGATGTGAATGGTTAGTGGTTGTTCACATTTTGGCCAAAGTACAAATAAATGCACTTATTTTGAATTTGAATTTGTGAGATGACTTGTTGAAGAGGGAAGAGAAATGGAGTTATTGTCACTTGGCTCAAGGCCAAGGAAATGTAAGAGGCCTTAAATTCCTTGTTGGAAGGACCGAGTCCACTTGGCCTTTTTGAATTAAAATAACGGAATATTCCATTTTGATGCCATGTGAGGGAAAATAGAGAATTAAATAAATCAAAGTACTTGATTTATTTTGCAACTTGCATTCTCTAGAAGATTTTAATGAGATGGATTAACGTAATCATGGTTTTGATTAACTTGATGAAGAATTAATTGATGTGACAATTTAGACTCAAATTTATGAATTGATTTAAGTCAAGATTTGAGAAGAAAAGATTAAATAAGTAAATGATTTGATTTATTTAACTAAGGAGGAATATGTTAGATTAAATCAAATAAGGTTTAATTTATTTAATTTAATAAGAATACTTTAGGGATTTAATCAAATAAAATAAATTATTTAATTAAACAAAAATGTAAGGTTAATTAAATTAAATTGATTAATTTAATTAAAGGAGGTGATAACCTAATCAGATGAATAATGATCCATTAAATTAAGAGACATAATTATGATGAAATGCTGAGAGTATGATTTAAGAAGAAATGTTGTTAGTGATCGAGATCAAGTGTGCCAAAATGACTTTTGTACATTTTCCATGTCTACACAAACAATACTCTTTTTTTTTTTGCTACATCCTTCTTATCTTTACCATCTTCCTTCTCTTTACTAAATCCTACAAACAATAAATCTTCAGATAAGAAAAATTCAGTAGAATTACTTTTAAATTTATTTTCCATAGTGACTATTTTCTCCTCTTTCTTTCTCCATTCTTTATTTATGCTTTTCTTCTCTTCTTCATTTATTTCAACTAGAACTATGTGGGATGATTTGACATATCTTTCTCCCCATGCCCTTTCCATCATAGAGCTACAACACTGTACTTTCTCATTCTTCTTTTCATTGTCCTATTTTCCAAACCTTTAGTTTTCCCCTTCTTCACTCCACTACCCTCTTTCAAGAGGATTTTATTCTTTTCACATTTCCTTTTACCCATTTAATTTTTTCTTTTAGCCTCCTCAAGTTATCTTCTCGGCACCATCTCTATCACATCCAATCTAGCCTCAATCTTATTTAACTATTGAATATTCCAATTAATATACCTATTTTTTTTCACTCTTCAATAAGTAGAATCGTCATAGGCCTTCTCATGACCCATCTTTTCTTCTTATTATTCAATGAAATATTCAGAGACACACAAGACCCTTTGTAGTTACAAGTCCTCCTTAAAATGTAATCTCTACCACTTTAGGATATTATCCCTCTATATTTACGATTCCTCCCTTGGAGAAACTCACTCTTACTTATACTCTACCCAAAAGATGGTTTCTAAAAGACACATCTATCTCTCTTGCACCTTCTACCCAACCTTGACCTCTATTGGAGGATAACAATTGTAAATTACTTCAACTCTTCTAGTCAATCAACTACTGAAATATTTCCTATCTAATCTCCTTGGTCAGATACAATTTGATACAATACATGAATGGGGGTTTTGTTTAGATAACTCATCCAAGAAGCCATTATAGACACCTAAATCTATCCATCATTTTATTTATTTAATTAACTTTCATCCATAGTTCTTGTAGTAATGGAAAAACTATCCTTTTTCCTTACTTGATTTGGGAATAATTGTCATTTAATTAACCTATTTTTTCCTAGGTTTAATGATGTAATATTTTGTAACACATTCAAATTTCTCTCGGGCCCCCTTTTTAATAAAATGTATGTAATTTGTACCTTATTTAAGTGTTGTAAAGTCTTGTAATGCTCTTTCACACTTATCTAGGGTCTTCTTAATTAATTTTGGTTAATTAGAGTTCATAATCCCCTTTAATTCAAATTTAAGCCTTATTTACATGACACGTCTCGAATATCTATCCTGAAACCCATAATTTAAATTACATAACCTTTAATCAGGAAAAATAAAGGTCCTAGAAATTGGTGCTAGGTCCCATTCACCTAGGTGGAAAATGGGTGTTCCCTCTATATGATGTCCCTTTATCAGCATATTTCAAATTGGTTTTTGGTTATCTTTCATTTCTCAAAGGCAAGACTTAGGAAAATAGTGCGAGGACCCATTCGCCCTAGGTGGTGAATGGGTCCTCCATTAATGAAGAACCCCTTTTTGAATTTTATTTGGGTGGTAATTTCATAATATTGGTTTCAAGATCTGGTGTCAGCTTGAATTATTTGAATTTATGGGTTAATCTGTTAATTTGGTATAAATAACGAGTTAATTAACATTGTTTCTCCTAGAAATTTCAAGTTATCATAAGAGTACATCCACAAGAGCATTAGAGTATTTCAAGATAATTTTCAAAGGAATTTCACAGTCGATTATCAAGATTTTATTGCACTGATTCAAGATCATTTCATCATGTCAAGGGTTTAGTGCATTCATGCATGTTGTTGAGCTAAGAAATTTGATGTAGTATTGAGGATCTATTGTATGAATTGTTCACATCTACTCAAGATCAAGATCTATATTATTGATCGCCACGACATGTTAGTTTGTATATTTATTTTCCAAGACAACATCCAAGGTATTAACATTACATCATTTCATGTTGCATGCTTCAATCACATTATTTCATCAACTGGTTTAATTATCTAGAAGGGGTTTGACTTAGGAAAACTATTGCCAAAACAAGGATAGACAACTGAGAGGCAGGGGGTGAATAAGTTCTCACAGATTATTCAAACTTATTAAAATTTACCTTACCTATTCTCAAATCTGATGAAATAACATTAAGCATAAACAATCACCACATCAGAAACACAAACAAAACCAAGTTTTTATATGTGGAAACCCTGTTAGGGGAAAAACCATGGTAGATGTTAGTCTATAGTATTTACCCTATTAAAAGTATATAGATGAATAATGAGAATGCACATGTATTTAGGAACATTGCCTAGAGCTCATTGCTCAAAGAAGACACACTATATTACAGAGATCTTCAGATTAAAACCATCTTAAGGATTTGAACTTAGAAATTAGCTTCTTCAAAATCCTGATTATAGTTCTAGTTAAGCACAAAAACACTTCTTCACACTTCGCTCAATCTTCCTCATAATTTTCTTTGCAATCGCATGATCTGATCTTTATTCGTACATAGCACTCAGACACATGTCAAAATGAACAAACAATCACTCTTATATATCCGCTACATGGAGTTACATCAATAAATTTATCGGCCAAAAATAAAGTAATAGATGAATAAAAACTATCGGCCCAATTCATGAACAAATCTCAATGTGCACCAACCAAAGTTGGTCACAACATAATGAAGACATAAAAAAACATCCTCGAATGTGCCAAACATTCAAAAATTAATCCACGAGGATCCACAACATGCTACAACCACCATGTCTGCCAAGAGAATGAAAACCTGAACATGCAAACAAAAAATCTCTTATCACGAGCACACCGATCAATGTGGACGTCCAACAAAGATAGATCACAATCTAGAAACATCAGTGAACATCACAAGAGCATACACAACAACTCAAATTACCAAAGTCGCGTTCTCTTCTTCTAGAAACAGCAGCTATAGTAAAAAAATAACTGTAGGAACATAGACTCACAACTTGCTCAAATCTTGATGTACACCTCTATAAATTTTGGTAGATAAACTAGATAGGATCAGAAAAAAACCTTTAATCCACAACTTCTTAATACCAACATACTAAATTTACTAAATTTTCCAACATGCTCAACTTCACAACTTCTCAAACAACCTTCAACATATTTATTATAATTTTCTTAATATCCTCGACATATATAGCCTTTAAGACACCAATGCTAATAGTGTTGAAATCAATGAAAACCACCTATCAAAAAATTAACCACAACATCCAACAATCTCCCCCTTTGGCATTGACGGAAACACATGATGTGAAAAATACCATCAACACAACTAAATTTTTTCCAATAGTCCCCCTTTTAGATATTGTGTCGTTCTTCTCCCTTTCTCTTTTTAGTTCTTCCAATATTAATCTTCTCCCCAAATTTTTTAAAATTACTCTTCTCCCCCTTTGACATAAATGGAAAAGGTACACATACATTGAATCACATATCTAAATCATCTAACTACTCCCCCTAAGTAGTAGCCACCACAACATCAATCTGAATCAAGATATGACTATAAATTCATGGACTGATGCAAAGGCTATGCATCTTAGTTCTTATTCGGAGGGGAAATCACCACTAACTTCCCTCTGAGATACTCAAAAGTATCCTTAGGAAACTAATTAGTAAATATGATTGCAATATGTTCCTTAGTAGGCACATAATCAAGTCTGACTTCTTTGTCACTCACCTTGTTTCTCAAAAAGTGATATTTGATAGATATATATTTTGTCTTTGAATGCAACACCAGATTCTTGGAAATTTTTATTGCACTTTAATTATCATATATTATAGAAATAGGCTCATCATACTCAATTCTAATATCTCTCAGCATCTTCTTCATCCATATTACTTGAGTACAATTATTTTCAACAATAATATATTCTAGCTCAGTGGTAGATAAGGAAATGAAATTCTTATTTTTACTTAACCAAGACACCAACTTCTTCCCCAAGAAGAAGGAACCACCACTAGTACTTTTACTGTCATCCACATCTCCTTCCCAATCTACATCTGTAGAGGAACTCAAGGTAATATCATCATCTTTAGGATACCAAAGACCAAAATCAATTATCCCTTTCAAGCGTCTAAACATTCTCTTCACAATAGTCACATGAAATTCCTTTGGATCAGCTTGATATCTAGCAACCATACATAAAACATTCATGATGTCACATCTTGTCTGAGTCAAATAAAGAAATCTACTGATCATTGACATGTATCTTGGCTGATTTTTTTTAGGAGAATCATCATTATTTATTAACTTGCATCTAGTTACCATGGGTGTACCAATAGGATTTGAGTATTCCATGCCAAAAAAATTTAGTAGCTCTCTTACATTTGGACTGAGATATAAAAATTCTATTGTCTAACTAAGTGATTTGCAATCCCAAAAAGAACTTCATCTCTCTAATCATAGAAATTTCAAATTCACTCTTCATTTCATCAGCAAACTTCATACACAAATCATCATCACCTCAAAAAATGATGTCATCAACAAAGACTCCAATAATAAATTATTTATCATGATCCATCTTAAAATATAGATTACTATCAGTAGTACCTTTTCATTAAATCCAAGATTTAACAAGTATTTATCCAATTTAGCATACTAGGCTCTAGGGGCTTGCTTGATTCCATACAATGATTTCTTCAATCGGAAAACCATATCTCCTTTATCAGTTAGTTGAAATCAATCCAGTTGCTCAGCATATAATTCTTCCTCTAGCTCACCATTCATAAATGCTTACTTTATATCTATTTGATACACTTTGTAGTTCTTAAAAGCAACATAAGAAAGAAATAATCTTACAACTTCAATTCTAGTAACAAGGGCAAAGGTTTCTTCAAAATAAATCCCTTTCATTTGTGAGTACGAGGGATAACTTTAAGAAACCCACCCCCCCCACCCCCCCCCGCACCCACTTGGTGAAGGTGTAAAATCCTAGTGAATCTTTCATTTTATTTGAAAAAAATTATTAATTCTTTTGGTGAATCTATGCACATTATTAAAAAAAATTGTAAAATCGTGGTGAATCTTAATGAATAATTGCTAAAAAATAATAATCACAGTGGTGAATCCTAGTGAATATTCACTAAAATTATTAATTAAAATGGTGAATCTCTCGCTTAAAAATTTTCATAGTTGGTCAGTGCAGTTCCCACCTATTTTTTTTGTTTTTTTAAATCTTGAATTAGGGGCCCAAGGGCGGCAGCCACCGATGAGGTCTAGGGGCAGCTTAAGTTTTTTTTTAAATCTCACTTTAAAAGTAAGTATAAATGAATATTTTAAATGTTACCAATGATTAGCAATTTATATTTTTAATCAAATAGTTGCAGATTGATTTCATGGCCTAATATGCACATGCCTTTTAAAATGCTTGTTGAGGCCCGAAATTTATTTTGGGCCAAACAATTAGATTTAACCATGTGGCTGAAAAAAAAATTGATCCTCACCAAGCCTTTTAAAATGCATGTGTATTAGGTCATAGAATCAACTTGCAACTGTCTGATTAAAAAGCTAAGCGATGATTCGATGGAAATAAATAAAAGCCCTATTCAAGGCTAAAATATCTGTGAAATTAAATGGTAATTTATTATTGTGGTGATATTTCACAAAAATTAATGGTAGGAATATAATATTACTAGTGAATATAATCAATATTTCTGATTATAGTATAAATTGTTGGTGAATCAGTTCCAATGACATATCATTTAAAATATAATACATAGTTGAATTAATCGAGACAAATTTTTTTTCTTCTAAAAACCTAGCGATTCAACATTGTTTTTAGCTTTTACTATTCTCCATTTTTGGAGGTCATGATTTCAATTATTCACCAATTGGTGAAGATTCACCACTAAAGTTTTCCCTGGTGAGTACCCTTTACATACCAGTCTTGCTTTATTCTTGACCACTTCACATTGTTCATTCCGCTTATTCTGAAAGACCCATTTGTTTCCAATCACATTTTTTTCTTGAGGTCTTTGAATGAGAATCCATGTATCATTTTTCTCTATCTACATCAGTTCTTGCTTCATTGCTTCCATCCAATATTCATCTTTACATTCTTCATTGACATTGTTGGGCTTAGTCTTGGAAATTAGACAATACTCTTCTGCAATTTTTATTCTAGTATGCACACCTTTGTTCTTATCTCCTATAATCTGATCTTCAAAATGATTTAGCTTTACATACCTCAGAACTTTAGGATTCTCTTAAAATTTGGATCTTCTATTCTCTCTTATGCACTTCCACTAGCCTCTCCTTCTTGATTCTCTTGATTCATCAGAACAATTTGGACTTGATTCTGTGTCTGAGAATTTTTTTCTTTTATCAGTACTATCAAGTTGATCATCTGAATCATAGCCACATTATCTGGATGATCTAGCAATGTCTTCATCAACTCTGATATTTTTAGTTTCAATCATTTTCCTCAATATTCTATTAGAGCTCCGGTAGGCCTTGCTTCTAGTAGAATATCCTAGAAATATTCCTTCATCACTCCTAGCATCAAACTTGCCTATATCTTCATCTCTCTTGATGTAACATCTACTTCCAAATATTTTGAAATATTTAATAGTATGCTTATAACCAAACCACAACTCAAAAGGAATCTTACCAGAATTAACATTGAAATTTGCCTAGTTGATAGTATACACAACAGTGCTTACAACTTCTCTCCAATAGATATGAGGTACATTACCTTCCAAAATGATAGATCTAGCATCATCTAGAATTGTTCTATTCTTTCTCTCTAAAATTCTATTCTATTGAGGATTCCGAGGAGCAGATAATTGTCTTTTGATTCCATGCTCTTCATAGAAATAATTGAACTCTCAAGAATTGAACTCACCACCTCTATCTGACCTTAAGCATTTAATCCCCAGACTTGTCTCATTCTTAGATATAGCTTTGAAAATTTGGAACTTCTCTAATGCTCCATGTTTTTCTCTCAAGAAAGCAACCCATGCCATCCTAGAGTAATCATCAATAACAAGCATACAGTATGTTTCTCCTTGTAGAGTTATGATTCTGGATGGACCACACAGATCAGTATGCATCAACTGTAGTATTCCATTAGAATGATGTTGTTTGCTCTGAAAATAAACTCTAGTCTACCTTCCCATCTACCATTCCTTGCATATGGGGTTAGTAGGCTTTACTAACTTAGGAATATCTCTTACTTCTTGAGTGGAGCTTATCTTGACAATGTTATCAAAATTCACATGACACAATCTTTAATGACATAACCAAATTTCATCAAATTGAGAAATTAAACAACTTTCACTAGCAACACTAAGGTGAAAAATATTACCTCTTGTCTTTGTACCTAAAGCAATTACATTTCGATAACTTCATAGTATCCTACACTTTCCATCTTTGAATTGAATATTATATCCTTTGTGGACCATCTTTCCAACACTCAATAGATTATGCTTCAAGCCTTCTACATAAAGGACATCATCAGTATTATGTTTATCGCCAAAAGAAATAGTGCCTCTACCACAAATCACACCACCATTGTTATCTCCAAATCTTACAACATCACCGTCATACTACTCCAAGCCTACAAAATTTCTTTTATCACTAGTCAAATGATGTGAGCATCCCTTGTCAATCACCCACTCATCATTTTCTATAATTTTGGCTTCAAGAGCTTTCTTAACATTCTTATTATTAGTAGATCTAGTGGAAACAAGACCATTTTCCTTGATAGAAATGAATACCCATTCATTCTCATTTTCATTTTATTTATGAGATTCTTCATCAGTAACACCTTCTTCAGCATAATAATATCTATTTTGAAATCTAGGCTTGTCTGGTTTGAACCTAGGAACTCTTTCAAGACATATTTATGCAAAATGACCTATCTTATTGTAAGAGAAACATTTAATAGCAAACTTTCCTTTGTACTTACCTTGTCCTCTGGCTTCTCTTTTCACAATTAGTGCTTCCAGTTCTTCTACCTCTCTTTCTTCATCTTCAATCTATTTCATCTTATCTTCATAATTGAATGTCTTTGTAGATTTTTCTCCCAGATCATATCTTTGTTTGTTTCTTCTAGATACAATAGCTTTAAATGCATATTCTATCATAGGGGTAGAGTCACCAAATTCACTCAACTAGAAGGGAACAAGATTACCATTTAGCATAACTCTTGTCACATGTGTTACTATCCTTAGCTCTTCAATAGAATGAGTTTTCATTTTATAATAAGTAGGCAATGATCTGGGAACTTTAGCTACAATCTCTTCTTCATAGAAAATTCACCGACACATCTAATACCCATCACTAGTTCATTTAATATTTGCATGAAAGGAATAATATTTTCATCTTCCCCCATTTTTAAGTTTCCCACTTGCCTTTCAAACTTCGTAGCTTAGAAAATCTCACCTGTACATCTCCTTCATACAATATTTCTAGCTTCTTCTAGATCTCATGTGTTCTTTTCAGATCCATCACATTTTCCAACTCTAAAATTATCAGAGCACTCAACAATACTTATATAGCCTTGATATTTGTTTCATCTTATTTGATCTCATTAGGAGTAGAGGGACCATTTTGAGGAATAAAATATCTTTTCTTTGTTATATTCTAGAAGGTTTCACTAGTGCACTTCAAATGAAACTCCATTCTTGCCTTCCATAAAGAGTAGTTTTTTCCATCGAATCTATGACTATCCTTCTTGTATGATTACATCTTAGATCACCTCAATCTATTGAACTTCTTCAAAGGAACCTACTCTGATACTAATTGTTGGAAAAGCAAGGATAGACAACTTAGAGGGGGGGTAAATCAGTTGTCACAGATTATTCAAACTTATTAAATTTTAATTTACTTATTCTCAGATTTGATGAAAGAACATTAAGGATAAACAATTACCACATCAGAAACACATATGTGGAAACCCTATTAGATGAAAAACCACGATGGATGTGAGTCCACAATATTATAGCCTGTTAAAATTATAGAGATGAATAATGTGAATGCACATGCATTCAAACACATTGCCTAGAGCTCACTGCTCAAAGAAGACACGCTGTCTTATAGATAAATTTAGATTAAAACCATCTTAAGGATTTGAACTAATAAATTATCTTCTGCAAAATCTTGATTATAGTTCTGGTTAACCATAGAAACACTTCTTCACATTTCGCTCAATTTTATTCACACTTTTCTCTACAATCAAATGATCTAATATTTATTAGCACATAGCACTCACACACTTCAAATTACACACTTCAAAAACATGTTAAAATGAAGAAAAAATCACTCATATATATCTCCTACATGGAGTTACATCAAAAACTTTGTCAGTGAAAACTAAAGTAATAGATGAATACAAACTATCAACGCAATTCATGAACAAATATCAATGCACACCAACCAAAGTCAGTCACACCATAATAAAGAACTAAAACGACATCCTCAAACACGCCAAACATTCAAAAATTAATCCACAAGGATCCACAACATGCTACAACCACCATGTCGACCAGGAACATGAAAACTCGAACATGCGAAGGAAAAATCTTTGATCACAAGCACACTGATCAACAAAGACGTGCAACAAAGATAGAGAACGATCTAGAAACATCAAAAAACATCACAATAGCATACGCAACAACTCAAATTACTAGAGACACATTCTCTTCTTCCAAAAACACTAGCTATGTAATAGAATAACTGTAGGAACTCAAAGACTCACAACTTGCTCAAATCTTGATGTGTGCTATTTGGTGTTTCTGCATGACAACAACTCAGATAGAATAAAACTTAACCTATCACTCTTGAAAGTTTGATCTCTATGAACAAAGAGATAACCCCAAGGTCTCTTGGGTGTCAGATCATGACAATGTATTAGAACAAACTCAATGATAAAAAATGAAAATGTTGATAATCACAAGGGGCCTTACGAAAAATGTTGGAAGCTCTAAACTCATCAGATTTTAAGGTATGGTGATGCTTTAATTTCTAGTTCTACAAGATAATAAAAGAAACAACAAAAGATGAGGGTTTCAAATGTCCTAATGTTAACACTACCTCTAAGATTAACCCTACAAATGATGAAATACTTGGAATGGACCAATGCCATAAACTAATTTATGTTCGACTCAAGCTTTACCTACAATCTTGCAGAAAATAGTGCAATATTCTAAGGTGTTAAATATTTTTAGACTGTGGGAATTCATTCAATAAAACTAGATGAACATCTATAGTTGAACTAAGTACAAAAATATGAGGAATAGGTTGACCTTGCACAACATTCCCACAATGAAGAAGCCTCTCAAAGTATGAACCAAGGATTTCTATAACACTCCAAGCATTAAAACACAAGAATTACTAACTAAACCTAAGATATATTCAAACATTTCCAAGTGATTTAAAAGATAGAACAAGAACCATGCAACATTATTCAATGCAAGGAAGGCACTAGTCATAGCACAATTTATGCCTTTTGTATTAAATCATCATACTAGAAACAATTTTGGTCTATTACAACACTTTATTTAAAATGTAAAACCTATTACAACACTTTATTTAAAATGTAAAACTAACTTCTAGTCTTCTAACATGCTACTCTACTACTAAATATAATTTTTACAAGTCTTCTAGCTTAGTCATCCCATTTGAACTGAACCCAACAAATGAGGCAGAATGCCATACGTATAGAAAGCCTACCCGCGTGAACCAGAGCTAGTGTTACAAAGAAGCTCGACCACCAAACAAATCAGCCTCGATAACGAGAAATAACTCGCCATCTAGCATTGAATGCAGCAAGATCCTCTTTAGATCTATTTAGGATCACACAAAGTCAGGGTACAACCCCTCGACCCACACTCGCCATTAATGCTCCACATGTGTGAATAACAACGCACGCAAAATATGAGCCATCGATAAGACCCGAGTTGGGAAACAAACAAATCAGATCAAGTCAAGCAAGGTTGAGCCCTCCACGTCACATCTTCCCTCCATTAATGGTCGCAAAATGTGTCCACCTTGCATGCGGGGATGGGTTTTGTCTTACAATAACCACAAAGTGCACTTGACTACACCTACAGATCTCGCCAAATCTTCAAAGTACACCCATTCTTCTCTCGGCCCCAACAAAAATGTCAAACTTGATCCAACTGAATTCAAACAGACCACCATTATTGCTAAGTACATCATCAAAATCCAAGATGGTCCATTAGAGTTCCTAAGGAAAGAAAATCATGCACAAACCCAGGCAGAAGCAAAACCAAAGAAAGGTAAAGAGGGAGCCACGAGCAAAACAGGAATAGAAACATAAAAAAGTGGAGACAAAGGTGGAGATAAAACCAAGATGAGAAAGGAAGGAAAATAGGTGGAGGCAGAAATAGAACCAACCCCGGCGGAGGCATAGACGAAACCAAGATGAGAAAGGAAGAAGAATAGGTGGAGGTGGAATGGGAACGAGAATTGAACCATGAACTTTGTGAAAATTTTAGAGTTAAGTTCCATCTCAGTCCCACCTCTGACAAAACAAAAGAAAAGGAAAACTGAGGAAAACCTAAGGGAGGAAACCAACCCTTAGGCCGAAAATGAACAAAGAAATGAAGAAAATATGAAGGCAAGAAGTAGAGCCGGAACGGGAATGAGAACCAAACCACAAACTTTGTGAAAGTTCAAAGTTTAGTTCCATCCCGATTCCACCTCCAAAAAAAAAAGGAAAAAGAGAAGCAAAGAAAACCTAAGGGAGGAAAGTGACCCTTAGGAAAAAAAAAAACAAAATAGAAAGCAAGAGAGAGGGAAGTGGAGCTAGAACGGGAACAAGAACCAAACAATGAAATTTGTGAAAGTTCATAATTTAGTTCCATCCCGGTTCCACCTCCAACATAAAAAAAGGAACGAGACAAATAAAGGAAAATCTAAGGGAGGAAACCAACCCTTAGGACCCAAACAAAAACACCAAGGGAAAAAATAGAAGGCAAACGAAGATGACCCTAGAGAGGACATCCACAAGACTCCAAAACCACTAGGAATTCAACACAAAGGCACCCATAACCAAGGCAAGCACCAAAGACCAAAACCCTAATATTTTCAAAGATAAGTACAAAAGAGGTTCAAGCCACAAAAAAGGGCCAAAAGGGAAGGCCAAGAGAGGGTCCCCACTTTCAACGGGGCATGTGCGCAAAACTACGCAACAAATGGTAACTCCGCTAGGGAAATGTTCTAGACATTTTCAATGAAAAACTTGAATCAAGAACTCATAATCTTTGGTTTCAATCCAAGCATCAGGTTACCAATAGACAAGGTTTCAAAAATCACTAACAAGCCAACCTATCTTGTACTAGGGTCAAAGTGTGTGCATATGAAATCATTTCCCTTTCCTAAGCTGCAAAAAGGACCAAAACATAGTCTGACAGGGCTACCTAAGGATTCTAACTCCAAAATAAAATTGGATAAAGCCTCACTTCTAGTGAGGTGTACATAGCCCTAGTGAGGTTAGCACTGTGACCCTTCCTAACATAGCTCTACTGTGAGCCAGGTGTCCATAGCCCTAGTAGAGATAATAGGATACCCTTGAAAAGGTGAACATTTCTTTTGATTTTCAATATTTTCTTTTCTTTTCTTTTGATATTCTCTTTTGAGATTTTAATTTAAATCTTTAATTTTTACCTTGCAGAAAATGTAGCCCACACTCAAGGATGAGAACCACAACAACACTGGAGCATAATTTAAGATTTTCACCCAGTCAGACCTCATAAAAACCATACACAACCTCAGAATTCTTAATATTTGTGTGAAGATATAAGACCCAAATACATTCCAGAAATTTACTTAGTCAAGTGAAACTAATTCCCAATCCATGAAAGATTAGATGAAGGAAATATACCAGTTTGAATGACTCTAAAAAGATGATAAGAGTTTGTAAAATAAATCCCAGAGAGGAGACCTAGACAAGAAGCCAATTGTATAGATGCAACAAGCCCAGAGGAAATTAGGACAACCCCACAAACACAGAGCAATATGGGAAACCAACCCAAGCAGACCAAAGAAAATCAAAACCAAAGCAGAAGACAAGCAAAGAAAATCCAAAAGAAACCATACTTAAACCTAAACTAACCACAACAATAGAAAACCGAAATCCATCTAAACTAACAAACACAAGCTAATCCTAAAGAAATCTATCCTACAAAAAACCAACTAACCTAAGGAAAGCAGGAAAGGAGAGTATTTGCACAAAACCTACACTACTAAGGAAAAGGAGATATGTACAAAAATATTTACAAAGAACTATGTTCAAGAAAGGCCAACTGATACTCACACTCATTGGATTTCACAATGCATGTACAAGAAAATGGACAATCATCATAGTTCTCAACCATGCAAATTTATCCTTATATTCAGAGAAAATAAATTCAATATTACAGCATTCAAATTATAACCCAACATCATGAAGAATCAGCAATTGAGGAGGCTCATTAAACCCATGGTTAACCCATAAACATGTTGTATTTCCTAAACCTCCATAATTAAACTAATAAGCTTCAGAATTCACATCAAGGAAAGAGACAAGCTGATTTTGAACTCCTGTGGACTTAGCATTGTATTCATCCTTTCCTAATTGTTAAGAGCTGATGCCCATGAAGTCATGAGGTCTAAATTCATGGTGCAACATTCCTATTTGTGCTTCTTCATTCATGTTTTCATGCATGTTAGTATGAACCACATTAGCCATCCCATCATTAATGAATAAAATGTGTGAAATTCCAATACTTAATTCATCAATAGAAAAAGAAGAGATAAAACTAGATGAATGAGATAACTCCCTAAATTCTTTCATTGGCACTGGTTTAGGACTGTAACTGTAACCCTTAGGAACATCAATCCCTTTATCAACAACATTAGCTCTTAAATTTTCTTCATGGGACACTCATCAATAATCTGTTGAGGCTCCTCAATTGAAATCTCAACCCCCTTTAGGGCTACCTTAGTGTCTACTGCTATGTCATTCTCAGATCCAATGCCAGTTGACTCCTCTACTTGGCATTCCTCGTTACCTTGTTGAAATTATTCTATTGGAGACTCATTCTTCATGGTTTGATGTGAATCCTTTGTATGGTCTAACAACCAGACCCACTCTTCCACTTCTAGTGGACCATTGTCATTCTCCTCATCACTTTCAAAAGATTTAACCGTAGATCCTTCATTGCATGTATAATTTTTTTCAGCACTTTTGTCTTGTTTTTCTTCTGGTCCATTCTCTTCACTCCTTGGAAATGGTGCATGATCCACCACCAAGATCGATATGTCATAAGGATTAGATGGTACTATCCCTTGTCCACTCAAATTTTTGTTGGTATGTTGGATCTTCTATTGGAAAATAGATGCAGCAATCTAAAATTCTTGACAATCCAATTCAGAGTGTTCATTGGTGTTATGAATCTTGCACCATCTGGATAGAGCTGCTTCTACCAGATATACACATGTTGGGAGCTTTTCTTGGTTTTTTGGATGCCCCAAAGATGTTAGGACTTCTTCATTGTTAGGCCTTATATTCCAAGTCCTATTTTGAGGTGGTAGTTGTCTCCTATAAAATATTAGCCCTGAGTATTGATCTTCAAAATATTGTCCCCTATAGAGATTATGCCCCTGAACTTGATCATGATTGAGTTAAATTCCCCATTGGATGACCTGAGGTTGGTTTTTTTGGTTCCTTAGGTAGTTGAATTCGATGTCTAGTTTATTTACCAACTCTTTTATTTCATCCAAACTCTCCTTGTCTGCATTATTTGATGGAGGAACACCACCAGCTAAATTCTCCATATAAACAAAATGGAAACCATGGTTCAAGGATTGGTTAAATATCTCAGAGCTTTGCAAGTAATTAGATACATTAGCTTGTTGGTGAGAGAATTCAGGATGATTCATATTTGGATAGTGATTTGGCATGGGTGGAGCTTGATTCAAGGGTTGACTTGGGTGTGAAACCAAAGGCAGCTGAGGAGTTGAACCCAACATAACTATTTGACCAACTAATATGAGGGGTCCAAACAAGTGTTGTCTCTAATATGTGCTCACTTTAACAGGCACATCATAAGCTTCGAGTAGGCTGACATGAGGGTTTTCTCTCCACTTCCCAAAGGTAGATGTTAAACTATCAAAGCCTCATAATAAACCTCCCTGGCAGAGACATCATCCACATCATAAGGAGGTTGAAGTCTAGTGTATGCTCGGTGGAACATATTGTTGAATGATCCTATTGGTTCATTGACCTCTCTCTTTACCCTAGTAAAATATAGATAAAGCCCATTGGAACTGATTAGGACCTCAAATATCTATAAAAATGTAGTCTCCAACTAAAGCCAAGCAATGATAGACCCGATAGGAAGATTCTTATACCAATAAAAGGCATCCTTCCCTAGAGAATAGGAGAAAATTATACATGCAACGTCCTCATGATTAATTCCCCTATCCTTGAGGGTACTCTTAAAAATATGAATGTGCTCTTCAATAGTCCTTTTGGGATTATTAATGTGAAACTTGGAGCAAAAAAGTTCAGGATTCTTGGGCATAAAGTTGTATTTTTTGAAGGACAGAGTGGATGGGTTACTTTCCAATAAAGCCATCGGTGGAGGTGGAGGTGGTAATGATTGATGGGTGACTAGTTGGGGCTGTGCAATGGAACCAACCTCAGAATCAGATGAAGATTAGGTGGATGAACGTGAAGATGATGGAAATGATGGAAGGAATCAAACAAATGAAAACCAAAGGAATGTGTTCCTTCCTCATTCGGTCATCCTTGACCTGGGTGGAGGTAGTAGTTCTTGAAACTCTTCTTCTTCTCCTAGTGTAGATTTGGTTCTCCTTCTAAGCCTCTCAGAAGAGATGAAATTTAGAAAAATCTCCAACTTGCTTGTTTAGGTCCTCCTTCTACCACCAATCTTGTTGTTTGGTGTTAGGGGGAGAAGGGCATGAAGTGAAAGAAGCAATGCCCTTGTTTGACCCTCCTTCTAGTGCCAATCCTATTGTTTGGTGTTTCTACATGACAACAACATCACACAGAATAAAATTTATCCTAGATCTCTTGAAAGGTTGATATCTATGAGCAAAGAGATAATACCAAGGTCTCTTGGGTGTCAGGTCATGACAATTAAGTAGAACAAACTCAGTGATAAAATGTGAAAATGCTGGTAATCACAAGGGGCCTTATGAACAAATACTGGAAGCTCTAAACTCATCAGATTTTGAGATATGGTGATTATTTAATTTAAAGTTGTAATAAAATAATAAAAGAAACATAAAAATATGAGGGTTTTAGAAGTCCTAATCCTAACATTACTTCAAATATTAACCATGCAAATGATGAAATACTTGGAATGGACAGATCCCTTAAACTAATATTTGATCAACCCAGACTATACCTGCAATCTGGAAAAAAAAAATTGCAATCTTCTAAGGTGTTAAATATTTTGAGACTATGGTCATTCATTCAATAAAGTTGGATGAATGTCCAAAGTTGAACTATGCACATGAGTATTAGGTACATGTTCACCTTGCACAACATTCCAATAATCAAGAAGCTGCCCAAAGTATGATCCAGAGATTGCTACAACACTCCAAGCGTTAAATCACAAACATTACTAATTAAACCTAAGATATATTCAAACATTTCCAAGTGATTTAGGAGATAGAAAAAGAACCATGCCAGATTATTCAATCCAAAGAAGGCACCAATCATAGCACAATTTCTTTACTTTGTATTAAATCATCACATTAGCAACAATTCCAGTCTGTTACAACACTTGCTTGAAATGTAAAACTAGCTTCTAGTCTTCTAATGTGCAACTCTATTGCTAAATCTACTACTTACAAGTCTTTTGGCTTAATCAAACAATGGAAGAACTCTAACCTAATTGACTAATCTAAAAACTCCACCAAACACTTACAAATGAGGTAGAATGCCATATTTATAGAAAACCTACCTGTGTGAAGTAGAGCTAGGGTTATAAATAATCTTAGCCACCAACCAAATTGTCCTCGACAGGTAGAAATAACTCATTTTCCAACATTGAATGCAACAAGAGCCCCTTCAGATCAATCTAGGATTGCACAAAGTCAGGGGAATACATCCTCGAACCACACCTATCATCAATGCCTCACTCGTGTGAACAACAACTCGCATGAAACACCAACATCTATATGAGCCACCAATTAGACCCAAGCTGGGAAAAAGAATTACTTAGATTGAGTCATACTAGGTTCAATCCATCATGTCACGTCTTCCTACCATTAATGGACACCAACCAAATCTAGCTTGCGTGCGGGGATGGGTTCTTTCTAACAATAGCCACAAAGTGCCCTCAACTGTACCTATAGATCCTACCGAATATTCAAAGTACACCCACTCCTCCCTTGACCCCAATAGAAACCACTAGCTCAATCCAACCTACATTCAAATGTGCCACCATTAATTCTCAATACATCATCAAAATCCAATTTGATCCATTAGAGTTCTTGAGGCAAGAAAACCGCACACAAACCCAGGTGGAAGCAGAACCAAAGATAGGTGGAGGTGGAGCCATGAGAAGAAAAGGAACAAAGACACCAAAGAGGTAGAGGTAGAGGCAGAGATAGAACCAAAATAAGAACAAAAGGAAAACAGGCGAAGACATAAACAAAACCCACCCTAGTAGAGGTGGAGACAAAACCAAGATGCGAAAGGAAGGGAAACAGGCGAAGGCAGAAATGGAACCAACCCTAGCAGAGGCAGAGAGAAAACAAAGATTGTAAATGAAGGGAAATAGGTGGAGCCAGAAAAAAAACCAACCCCGGTGGAGACGGAGAGAAAACCAAGACGGGAAAGGAAGGGAAATAGGCAGAAGCAGGGGCAGAACGAGAATGGGAAAGGAAGGGAAACAAGTAGAAGCGGGGGCAGAATAGGAATGCGAACCGAATAGTGAACTTTGTGAAAGTTCAGAGTTGAGTTCCATCTGAGTCCTGCCTCAAAAAAAACAAAATAAAAGGAAAATTGAGGAAAACCTAAGGGAGGAAACCAACCCTTAGGCCAAAAATGCACAAAGAAACGAAGAAAATGAGAAGGTGGGAAGCAGAGATGGAATGAGAATGGGAATCGAACCATCAAATTTGTGAATGTTCAGAGTTCAGTCCCATCCTAGTCCTGCCTTTGACAAATGAAGGAAAAAGTGAAGCAAATAAAACCTAAGGGAGGAAAGTGACCCTTAGGAAAAAAATAAACAAAATGAAGAAGAAAGGAAGAGAGTGAGAAGCAGAGTCGGAAGGGGAATGGGAACCAAACTGTGAACTTTGTGAAAGTTCTTAATTCAGTTCCATCCTGGTTCTGCCTCTAGAAGAACAAAAGGAATAAGGAAAATAAAGGAAAACCTAAGGGAGGAAACCAACCACTAGGACCCAAACAAAAACACCAAGGGAAAAAATAGAAGGAAAAAGAAGACCACCCCAAAGAGGACATTTGTGAGACTCGAAAAGCACTAGGAACTCAACACAAAGACACCCACAACCAAGGCAAGCACCAAAGACCAAAACCCCAAGATTCTCAAAGATAACCACCAAAGAGGGGGAAATCTGTAGAAACGGGCCAACAGGGCAAGCCAAGAGAGGGTCCCCACTTTTAGAGGGGCATGTGTGAAAAGCTGGACAAAAAATGGTGACTCCATTAGGGAAATGCTTCAGACCATTTCGATGACAAATTGTAATCAAGAACTCAGAATCTCTTGTTTCAATCCAAGCATCGGGTTACCAATAGACAAGGCTTCAGAATTCACTAGCAAGAAAACGTTTCATATACCAAGGTCAAAGTGTGTGAATATGCATCCATTTCCCTTTCCTAAGTTGCAATAATGACCAACTTAGTCTGATAGGGCTACATAAGGATTATAACTCCAAAAAGCAACCTAGATAGAGCCTTAGTGCTAGCTAGGAATCCATAGCTCTGGTTAGGTTATCACTGTGATGGTCACTAGCATAGCTCTACTACCAGCCAAGCGTCCATAGCCCCAATAGAGATACTAGGATACCCTTGATAAGGTGAACATTTCTTTTGATTTTCAATATTTTCTTTTCTTTTCTTTTGATATTCTCTCTTGAGATTTTATTTTAAAGCTTTACTTTTCACCTTGCAAGCAATGAAGCCCACATTCAAGGATGAGAACAACATTGGCACTAGAGGATAATTTAAGATTTTTCACCCAGTCAGACCTCCTAAAGACCATATGCAACCTTGGAATTATTAAGATTTGTGTGAAGATATAAGACCCAAATACATTACAGAATTTAACTTAGTCAAGTGACACTAATTTCCACCCCATGCAACATCTGATGAAGGAAATCTACTAGTTTGAATGACTGAAAAGATGATATGATTTTGTAAAGAAATCCTAGAGCAGCCCTAGACAAGTAGTTAGTTATATAGATGCAACAAGCCTAGAGGAAAGTAGGACAACCACACAAATGCAGAGCAACAGACAAGAAGAGAAAAAGAAAAAGAAACCCTACTCTAACCTAAACTAACTACAACAACAAAAAACCAAAATCGATCTAAACTAAGAAAAGAAAACTAATCCTAAAGCAATATATCCTACCAAAAAAATACCAACTAACCTAAGGAAAGTAGAAAAGAGGAGTATCTATAGGAAACCTACACTACTAAAGAAAAAGGAGATATGTACAAAGACATTTACAAAAACCTATTTCCAGGAAAGACCAACTGACACTCACGCCCATTGGATTTCACAATGCATGTACAAGCAAATGAGAAATCATTATAGTTGTCAACCATGCAGATTTATCCTTATATTCAAAGAAAATAAATTCAATACTGCAATATTCAAATTCTACCCCAACATCATGAAGAATAAACAATTGAAGAGGCTCCATAAACCCGTGGTTAATCCATAAACACATCCATTTTTCCTCATTCCCATAATCAAAATGATAAGTGCAGCTATGAAGATTAACAACAAGAAGGAAGGATAGAACCTAGGTGTCATAACATGGAGGTGGCAGCATTTGACAATCGAGAGTGAGCACTACATCGTCGATCTCTTCATTTTCAACCTCGGGAAGGCACGATGGAGGGTGCAGGATTTTAGGAATCAAGCCCTCATAAGGTAGGGAGAATGAGGAAGAATAAACTTCTTCCACGTCTTCTTCCTGATTTTCAACATCTTCATTAGCTTCCCTAGCATACGTTGCTAAAAACTTCATTGATTCATCCTCATCTGCCAATGACTCAACTTCCTGAGTGGAGAACTGCCCCTTAATGGCATAGGGGAGACTTTTCAACTCCGTTCTTAGTGAGCCTTCACCAAAGCCTTTTTCTATCCCTAGGAAATCAACTTCTCCTTCCTGATTCTCAACTTCAGTGTTTGTTGTCCCAACACTAGTTTGTGTCGGATTTCCTAGTTTATCTACAATGTGTTGTCCTGTAGATGCTGAAAATTTTTCTGCCTCATGGGATGACTCATTCTCCTCAATAGTTGGCTGCTCCAACTTATTCAAATGACACCGTGTTTGAGTGATAATTTTTTCACAAGATGGACAAGTAAATTCCAAATGTGGTGCATTGTGAAATTTGCACCAAGTATATATCAACACCTCCTCCAATCTTGGTTTTTCTTTTCTGCCCAAAAATTCTTGGATCAGCTCTTCAAGTGCTTGGCCTGCCATGATTTTCAATTCATCCTCTAGGTCTGCAAGGGGTAAAGGTTGATAGATTTTCCAAAACAGAATTTCTCCTTACAAGACCCCATCAACTCTGCTCAATAAGGTTAGACACTCCAATTCACTGTGCCTATGGTGCCATGAATTCTACATCTATCCGCCAACACAAATTGCTGCAATTTTTTTCCTTAGTCTCTTGTTTAAATTTGCATGTAGCTGAGTGATGTTAATTTGTACATGGTGCTCCATTTCGACCCCACCTTTGTTTGCCTTCAAATTTATTTTTTTGATTTTATGTTTCAGCATTAAAAGAGATCACTCTATCTCAGATTTATTCTTTGAAAGGGCTCATTCAACTTCGAGCAATGTCCTTCGTTTGTCCCTCCTTCTAGTGCCAATCCTATTTTTTGGTGTTGGGAGGAGAAGGGCATGAAGCGAATGAAGAAATGTCCTTGCTCTGCCCTCCTTCTAGTGCCAATCTTGTTGTTTGGTGTTGGGAGGAGAAGGGCGTGAAGTGAATGAAGCAATGTCCTTTTTCTTCCCTCCTTCTAGTTCCAATCTTGTTGTTTGGTGTTGGGAGGAGAAGGGCGTGAAGTGAATGAAGCATTGTCCTTGTTTTTCCCTCCTTCTAGTGCCAATCCTGTTGTTTGGTGCTAGGAGGAGAGGGGCATGAAATGAATCAAGCAATGTCCTTGTTCAACCCTCCTAGAAAATTTCCTTGTTTGGCCCTCTTTCTAGTGCCAATCTTGTTGTTTGGTGCTAGGCGGAGAAGGGCATGAAGTGAATGAAGCAATGTCCTTGTTTTGTCCTCCTTCTAGTGCCAATCCAGTTGTTTGGTGTTTCTGTATGACAACAACTCAGACATAATAAAATCTATCCCATCTCTCTTGAAAGGTTGATCTCTATTAACAAATAGATAACCCCATGGTCTCTTGGGTGCCAGGTCATGACAATGCAGTAGAAAAAACTGAGTCATAAAATGCAAAAAAATTGGTAATCACAAGGGGCCTTATGAACAAATGTTGGAAGATCTAAACTCATCAGATTTTAAGATATGGTGATGCTTTAGTTTCTAGTTCTAACTAAATAATAAAAGAAACAAAAAAAGATGATGGTTTCATAAGTCCTAATGTTAACACTACCTCTACAATTAACCCTGCAAATGATGAAATACTTGGAATTGACCAATCCCTTAGACTAATTTTTGTTTCACTCAGGCTATACCTATAATCTTGTAGAAAACAGTGCAATCTTCTAAGGTGTTAAATATTTTTCAGACTTTGGGAATTCATTCAATAAATCTGGATGAACATCTACAGTTGAACTAAGTGCATAAAAATGAGGTATAGGATGACCTTGCACAACATTCCCACAATCAATAAGCTACCCAAATTATGAACCATGGATTGCTACAACATTCCAAGCATTAAATCACGAGAATTACTAACTAAAAATAAGATATATTCAAATATTTCAAAGAGATTTAAAAGATAGAACAAGAACCATTGAAGATTATTCAATGAAAAGAAGGCACCAGTCATAGCACAATGTCTACACTTTGTATTAAATCATCATATTAGCAACAATTCTAGTTTGTTACAATACTTTTCTTGAAATGTAAAACTAACTTCTAATCTTCTAACATGCTACTCTACTACGAAATCTACTATTTACAAGTCTTTTGACTTAGTTAGCCCATCTAAGCCGAACCCAACAAATGAGGCAGAATTCCATACTTATAGAAAACTTGTCTATGTGAACTAGAGCTAGGGTTACAAAGAAGCTCGACCACCAACCAAATTGGCCTTGAGAACTAGAAATAACTCATCGTCTAGCATTGAATGAAGCAAGATCCCATTCATATCAATTTGGGATCGCACAAAGTTAGGGTACAACCCCTTGAGTGATGCCCGCCATTAATGCTCTAGTCGTGTGAAAAACAACATGCACAAAACATCGGCTAGAACATGAGCCACCAATTAGACCCGAGCTAGGAAAATGAATGACTCGGATCAATTCAAGCCAGGTTGATCCCTCCATGTCACATTTTCCTACCATTAATGGCCACCAAACACATCAAAATTGTGTGTGGGGATGGGTTTCATCTGACAACAACCACAAAGTACACTTGACTGCACCTGGAGATCTCACCAAATCTTCAAAGTACACCCATTCTTCCCTTGGCCCCAATAGCAACCCCAAGCTTGATCCAACTTGCATTCAAAAGGGTCACCATTAATGCTCAATACATCATCAAAATCCAAGCTAATCCATTAGAGTTCCTAAGGCAATAAAATCATGCACAAACCTAGGTGGAAGCAAAACCAAAGATAGGCAGAGACGAAGTCACAAGATGAAGAGGAACAAAAATAAAAAACAGGCAAAGGCAGAACTAGAGATGGAACTAAGATGGGAAAGGAAGTAAAACAGGTGGAGGAAGAAACAAAACCAACTCTTGGTAGAGGTGCAGATGGACCCAAGACGGGAAATGAAGGAAAATAGGTGAAGACGAAATGGGAATGGGAACCAAACCACAAAATTTGTGAAAAGTTCAGAGTTAGGTTCCATCTCAATCCCACCTTCGACAAAACAAAAGAAAAGGAAAACCGAGGAAAAACTAAGGGATGAAACTAACCCTTAGGCCAAAAAAGGGCAAAGCAACGAAGAAAATGAGAAGGTGGGAAGTAGAGCCAGAATGAGAATGGGAACCAAACCACGAACTTTGTGAAATTTTAGAGTTCAGTTCCATCCTGGTCCCGTCTCTGAAAAATTAAGGAAAAAGTGAAAAAAAAAAACCTTAAGGGAGGAAACGACCCTTAGGAAAAGAACAAACAAAATGAAGAAGAAAGCAAGATAGTGGGAAGTGGAGCAAGAACGGGAATGGGAACCAAAAAAAAAACTTTGTGAAAGTTCATAATTCAGTTCCATCCTGGTTCTGCCTCCGACAGAACAAAAGGAACAAGGGAAACAAAGGAAAACCTAAGGGAGGAAACCAACCCTTAGAACCCAAACAAAAACACCAAGGGAAAAAATAGAAGGCATAAGAAGACCACCCCAGAGAGGACATCCACAAGACTCCAAAACCACCAAGAACTCAACACAAAGGCACCCATAACCAAGGAAAGCACCAAACACCAGAACCCCAATATTTCCAAAGATAAGCACAAAATAGGGGCAAGCCAGAGAAATTGGCCAAAAAGGAAGGCCAAGAGAGGGTCCCCACTTTCAGTGGGGCACATGTGCAAAACTGCACAAAAATATGCACCTTTGAAACTTCGAGTAGATACACTAGATAGGCTCAACAAGAAACCCTTTAATCCATAACTTTTGAGTACCAACTTACTGTATTTTCCAACACGCTGACCTTCACAGCTTCATAGACAACCTTCAACATATTTATTATAATTTTATCAATATCCTCAACATATAAATCCTTCAAGACACCAATTCTAATAGTGTTGACATCAATTTCAACCACATATCAACAACTTAACCACGACATCCAACAAAAAAACCTATTCACTCACAATCAACAAGTCTTTCTTCCCTTAAGTGTGTATTTGTAGATTTATATCTTGAAGATTGAAAGAAATAATTTAGTGATTCTATACTTGGGAGATAAAACAACAAAACTCAAACACTCGCATTCAAGGATAACCCTAGAGATCTCAATCCAATGAAGAAGGGAGAAAGAGATTGGACAATAGAGTTGTCCTAGGGGCTGACTGTAAACTAATTAGGGGTTCACCATCAAGCTAGGGCTTGGAAAAACAAATGAAATATAAAATTTAATGGTGAAATGTAATATAATGCAATCTTTCACTAAATGACCTAAAAATGTATGTAAAATAGAAGAAAAAGGTGGAAGATGAAATGTGTGCACCTAGACATTTAAAGGAGATTGAATGAATCTTTGAAATGTTGGAAACAATAATTTTAAGGCCTACTAGGACTCATATGCTAGATTAGCCGATTTAGTCCTAGATCTAGTTTTATGTGCAGAAACTAGAATTTGGAAAGTGGGTGTTTGAAACTGCAAGGATCTAAAGAATGTCCTAAACTAGGACTCATATGCCAAAATTGGTGTATCAATCTAGTTAGGGTTTTTTGAAGCTTCAAAGTATGAATCTGGTCTTCAAGGACTACTCTAGGCTTCCCAACTAATTTCCATATATGAAACCTTGATTTGTAGGCTATTGAAGTCTTCCAAGTATCTCCAATGCAAGGTGACAACTTTGAACATTTTGACAACTTTCTCCAATCTTTCTCTTCAATGTGTCTCCAACCTAAATGTATAAATCACACACTAAAGAGAGGTATTTATTTTGTTTTGTTAGTGGAAAGGGGTTTCCCATGGTCAAACACAATTTTGGTAATCAAACCTTATAATGAAATAAAATAAGATGTTGTAACTCACAAAAATCTAACAATAAGGTATTGAAAAGATGTATGAAGTGGCTCCAATGGATGTAGATCTTGAATAAAATACTAGCTTGAATCATGAAACCCTACATCACAATTCTTAGCTTAAAAATAAACATGATGCATGAATACTTTGACATGGTGCGTAAAGCTTGATAATCTACCCTTGAATGTGTTGGTTATTTTTATGGTAACCAACCTGATCTTCAGAATCACCTATGGATATTTCCATTTCCAATAATCAGCAATCCAAAGGGATTGGCAAATGAACGAGTATAAGCTACAAAAATTTCACTCTTGCACTTCAGGCTTTGTGAAACCCAAAAGGGTGATCACACAATGTATATTCAAGAATTAATATGACCAATATATAAATACATTTTCAACATAGATAATTCTCATATAACCATTAACAACATAATATATTGAAAAGGTAGGTAATTATTTTAGCAATACACTACACTTGGAGTATGAGAACAATGAAACACAACATAACTATAATGGTAATTCATTCGAAAGATTGTAGATAAAGAGTGATTTGCTGATGAATTGACCCAAAAACTGTATTGAATACTTTACTTGAACTAGTACCTTATCCTAAACATGGAGCCAATGATAAAATATGAAAATTGATAGAAATCCTTCATATATAAATATACTAGGTTAAAGAAACACTACATTATAGTACTCCTATATTACTTTCTCAACCACCACTTCTTACAAATATCCTAGCATATATTTTTAATGAATCAATAACTTCATTCAAGTATTTATACTATTCCATTGAACTAAATAGAAAGAATGAGATCACACAACCAATGGAAACAATGGAGATGAATGAAATGATCCTTGATTATATTATTCATGATTTATAAAACATATACAAAGGAGAGAAAATGGTCATGAAATTAGAACCACTATGTTTCATATTTATTATCTTTTTATCAAAATCACATACACTATTATAGAATCAGAACCTAAGGAAAAAAAAACTTTCAAGATATACTTTGTATTCCCTATACAATTCACTAATTCAATTGCAATGCAATGTATCCCACTTTCTGGTATTGAATTCCTTCTTATATAAATGAATGAGAAAAAAAATCCTTGAACCAGAAAGCCCACATGTCACCTTTCTATTGGAATATTGTAAAATATATTTGCTTTTCAGTTACACTCGAGCTCTCATGTGGTGGGAACAAACATGCAGCAAAAGTATTCTTCATCTATTATTGTAGATCTGATTGGTTCCACAATCAAAAGGAATATTTTTTTGTTACAACAACCCAAAAATATCCCCCATGTGCTGAAAAAGTGTTTCTATGCGAAAACCTAGTTAGCAAAATTTGAAAATATGAAAATTATGTAAAAAACTAAAAACTACTTTATCCACATCAACACTTATTCCACCATATTTCAAGTTGAGGAGAAAACAATATTCTATAATAATTCATCAAAAGCCTAATTTGTACTATTTTTGGGCTATGCATTGTTTTTCTCCTATCCATTATTCATCATATCCATCACCCTCTTACAATATCACTCAATATATTTATCCAACCATGTGACGTATTCTTCCTCAGTTGGCCATTTTATATCTAGAAGCCTGTGCACCTTCACATTGTGTTGAGTATATTCAACATCAATTAAGGCCCTGACCTCCTTGACAAAATCATCCATCCTTATTTCAATTTCCACCGTTATATCAATATGTTGATTCAACATGGATTAATCACTTGTAGATAATTCCATCTTAGTTGATGTGAGAATCTTTCCCAAATCACACCTCCATTCATTCAACAGTTTTAATTCACCCATTTGATTTAATATGTCAAACATATCAATCTTCTCCATTTCTTTGAATGTATTGAACTTTCTCTAGAGCTACATCCCTAGCTTCCCATGAAAATTTATTATTTCATTTACCAAATCAATCACATGCTATATTTTAGGAGTGTTCGTAGGTGCCTTGGTATCTTCTTCCATTTTATGTATCATCTCTTTTAAAGCACCCACTCTAGTGCTCCACTTGCTCCACTCATTCTTGAAAGCTTCCTGAACCTACAAGTAATTTATGCTTTCTTCACGGATGATATTATAGCCATCCCATACATCATCATCCCTATTAACCAATTTGGTCATTCTATACCTTAATACATCTTCAAAATATCATATGCGACCTTAACAGTTTCAATTTTGGCCTTCTTGTCATTTTATTTTTCTTCCCTTAACTGCTTATTCAAATAATCTATTCTTAAGGCAAAGGTCTCCCAATACTATGTAGAAAAATAAAAAGAAGAAGAAGAGGATGGAAGAAAGATCTTCTTTACTGATTGATTAGCCTAGAGAGTGTTTCTCATTTTGTTCATTTTATGTAAGGCCTTTTTTATATTCCTTCAACAAGGAGTCATACTTCTACCAATTTATTTGTGTAGTGTCTACACTAAGTATTGTAGCATGAGAAGTTAATTTAGCAGCCTAAACAAGTGTTATATTTGTGGCCCTGTTCACCACCAAGGAACCCATAACCTCTTCAGCAGGTCGAGCCACCTCATGATTTCCAATATTAGGTGTCATGGACCAAATTGCAAGAGTATGATACTTCAAACTATATCAATATACAAACACCTTATCTTCCATTTTTTCCTTAGATATTAAAGTGTGAGGATTTCTTTTATAGTATCAAGTGCGGTAGCTAAGGTGATAGTGCATCTTGGTAAAAAAATTAGTCCACTATCTACAAAAAATTTCCTAGCTTCAGTAGGGGTGATAGCTACAATCTCACCCTTGATCTTCTCCTCCTCTTGTTGAGAAGTCTCAACACTAGCCCTATCTTGTTCAACCCTTTGTTTTATCCCTTTTCTCCATTGTTGAATCATGAATTCCTAAAATTCCTTAGATTATACAAACTTATCATCCACAACAAATTCATTACAATCCTTAATCCTAGGATCATCATCATTCGTCTCATCATAGTACCACCAAATCATCTTATATTAGGGAACCTCAAAATCAATGGTATCTACAATATCAGGGGAAAGGAATTTATTCTCCACCTCCCCATCATTAGGCACATGTTTAGCCATTTTCTCTACCTCAATTTCTTGGAAATTCTCATTTTGTACATCTATGGGTTGTTCTTGAATATCCATAGACTAGGAATCTTGTGCTAAGAGATCTTGTACTCTCTCATCATCCTCTTTCACCTTTTATTTGAATTCACCATTTTGGTAATCCCTCAGCGTTGCAAAATATCTTTCAAAAGGATCTTCAATTTTATCATAAGCACTTACATAGAAGGCATTCCTCCTTTTAATTCTCTCTTTAATGTCAAATATGAATGTTTGTTCCCTCTTTCTAGATATAACAACCTCTTCACTTGTCAAGTTCTTCAATACATCATCTAAGTACAAGAAATGATGACCAATCCCAAATAAGATTTTCTCCCTTCTCTTTGTAGAAAACAAAATCTCTAGGACAAATATCCTAACCTCATCAGTAGGTAGTCTAAGGTTATTCACCATGATTCCAAATTTTTCATACCCCTCTTGGGTAGTAACTAAAAAGTAAGCAAAAGAGAATTGAGGATTTCCCAAAGTACCCTTGCTAGGTTTTTTGAACATTTCATAATCCATAAAATCAATTTGCCACATCAACTCCATTAAATCCAATCAGTTAGAAACATACAAAGGTAAGTGGTGTGGTGCCACCTTGGAGCCATAAGCTTTTATCAGAGTATACTCTAAGTGTAGAAACCAATTTTCCCAATTATGATGCTTATATTTCCCCTTCACATCTCTTGGATGCATAACATGCCTGATCACTAGGGAAAGCCTATGAAATGGTGCCACACCTAAAATTTCCAAAATACCATACCTGATTATATTGAAAAACATTAAATAATTAGAATTGGGAAAATCTTAGTCCCAAATATATGTCCACATTTGGAGAGGGAACATATTATTTTCAGTGTCCATCATCCCTAATTTAAATTTTTTTTTCCAATTATAATCACCTTCAAACAACAACATATTCATTAATAGGGAATAGTGTGGAAAATATAAAGGAAGATCCTCCCTTTGTAAATTGATGAAATCCTGATGCATTTGATTTGCAACAAAGGAAGCATAATCAAAACCAATGTTCCGATTATGGCCCTGTATATCTGTAGCCATTACCAATAGGTCAAGAGCTATCCTTGCCTCCAATATTTGAGCAAGAAACTCATTTAGGAAATAATATATTTTCTTGAAATAATCCACAAACTCCTCACATTTAAAGGGATCAATATATTTGGGGATAAATTTCTCCTTGATTTTTCTATGTTGAACCAACAATCTATTTCTGTATGCAAATTTGTTACTCTCATATTAACCATAGAGCTTAGCTCACTTAATTTACACAATGCAATTGGGGTTCAACCCAAATACTTCTACCATTTTATCCCTTGTTACTTCAACGATTACATTTCCATATTCACTTTTGGATTTTATTTCTCTGAGGTGATAATGCTTGGCCAATTCCATTATTGCATCCACCTCTACAAACACACTAGGCACCACCAACATTCCAAGGTTAAGCCCCCATAAGTAACATGTCGGCTTTCTAGAATACCTCCTATTAAAGGTGTATGTGAACAACTACCATCCACTCTAGGGTTGAGCAAACTCTCCAATTTCACCAACAATGTCAATTAGTCAACTTGTCACAATGACATGACTTGTGGATCTCTTACCAATTTGTGACCCACCCATTTTTACTTCTCCAATGACACTTTCCATTAATCTCTCTTGAGTATTCTTTGCACCTCTTGACATTGTAGATAAAGCAGGGGTACTTGATGTAGGGTTTGTCACTATAGGTGGATCCAGTTTAGCCAAGGATGAAACCTCCTAGGTTTTGAGCCTTATAACTCTCTTTTTCTTTGGTTTTTTCTCACGCCTAATGATAGACTCACTAGGCTTTGGCTCACTCATATTCGCAAGGTGATGAGACTAGGGTTTACATTATTCTTAATTGAAAAGACCCACCTATTTTCTTTAGACACCAAAATTATCATGTTTAATATCACACACCTGATCCTGATTTACTAACACTAGTTCTTCCTTGATCACTTCTTTACTAACCAGTTAATTAAACAATCCTTATTTAATTAACTCATCATAATTCCTCTTTTTAGTTAAATAAGTCATGTTATTTGATTAAATCATTATTCTCTTTTAATTAAATAAATCATTTTAATTAATTAATCCTAATATTTCCTCTTTGATTAAATAAATCAATTTTATTTAATCCTAATTTTCCTCTTTTTAATAAAATAATTTAGTTTATTTAATTAAATCACATTCCCTTTCTTGATTAAATAAGTCCCCCTTTATTTGATTAAATCTAACATCACTCTTTTTAATTAGATAAACAAACTTTATTTCATTGAAATGTCCATTATTCATCTCATTTGATTAAAATAAACCTAAAAATCTAAATCAACTGTCAAATCATTACAGAAGATAACTTATACAAATTAAAAACAATGGTGCTCCGGAACAACTAACTTGACTCTTCAACAACTTGTTATTTCCTACTGAACAACAATTTATCTTTAACAAAGAAAATATTAAATCCTAATTAACTCTAACACTAATCCATCAAATCCTCTAGATTTTGCAACTTGCACAAGTAAATCAATTTAATTGATTTATTAAATGCTCAATTTTTATTCAAAAGGGCATCTCTTCGAAATATTCCTTCATTTTGAAATCTCCCTCCAAAGGGAATCGTCCTCAAACTTGGAATTTATATCTAGGTATGTGCAGGATCATCATGGAAAAAATAGGCCCTTAAGTGGCAATAAAAAGACAGAAAATCAAAGTTAGACAACTTGATGTAAAAAATTGAATAAGTTATCTATATTATTTTAAAAAAATGTAAAAATAGAATCTGTATAAAATTGAATGTAGTTTCTAAAATACTAGACCTTTATTTTTTTTTTTAAATCTATTTGGTAAAAAATTGAAATTTCAATTGAGTAGTATTTAAATTTCAGGTCAAAAATTAGAAGAAGGTGTCTGTCAGACCACCCTAACCACAATAAAATGATAATATTTTTTTATAATATTTTATATGTAAATAGAGGACTCATGTCCCAATGTGATGCATAATTTTTTATAATTCTTTTCCATGTAAATAATTAATTATGATTTTTTTATTACAAATTAAAAAAAAAGCGCGTCTGTCTAACCACCTTAACCTGGTCAAAAAATCATGAAATTTATTTATTTAATCATATAGTATGTGAAGTATAGAATGTGACACATGTTTCAGATTCAAAAAATGTGATATCATTTCAAAGTTATAGATGTTTTTCAATCAGCCTATCAATTAGGAATTTATTCATAATTCTAATAGAAAATGAATAATAATTATTTATTAAATTCAAAGTAAAGAATAATTTATATTGGTGGAAAGCTGAGAATCTCCTCTAAAAACCCTTTTCATTTCATCAATTTTGGGTAAAAAAAAGTTGTTAGCCACATGGGTCATCATATGGCTTACATATCGCCACTTTTTGGCCCATCATGATCCTGCACATACCCATCTCTTACAAGTCCTTTTTCTTGAGACAAGTGGCATTAAATCCTTCTTCACATCCTCTTGTGAAAGAAAACATTAAAATCTCAAATATCCACCTAACTACATTTATTTGCGCATTCAACAAAATGTATTCATTCCTCCTCCACAAGCATGTTGACAAGTGGCACCTTGCCATTGGATCATGTTTACTACCATATTCATCCCATTCTCTCATTCCTCCATCATTATATATTATAAATAGAGAGCTTCTCTATTGATTTAAGGATCCACAATCCATGCAAACTTACTCTACTCAATTCATTCACAACTTTATCGATTTTCATCTAAGTTTCATAGTCTATCAATCTTGTCAAGGTGATTGTCAAATTGAATCAAGGAATTAGGAAAGGGATATTTTCCACATCAAAATACCACCAATTCCCCCATGGGATAGTGGTTTAAATGTTTAAGAGAAAGATTTGATAGCTTTTTATTGATTATCTTTGTTTTACTTCTTGTTCTTGATGTTTAAATGGATTTCGTGGGGAATGACTACTATAGACTTTTTTTATGATTAATACTAAGTTTTTCGATGATGTTTCAATGGGTCTAGGGTAACCATTGAAATTTTGGTACTATAAGGAGAGAAAATCTCAAGGAAATTAACACATTTTTCTCAAAATTCCACTGTTTTTGTCAAGTTTTTGTGCCTACAAGGAGTGACATTGCAAAGGTCAAATAGTGACACTGTGAGTCCAACGCGGCTATATAGTGACGTTGCATCTGCTGCAAATTACGATGCTCCTATCATTTTCTACCCAGAACGACTATCCAAACTCCAAAGAGCGATGCTAGGTGAAACAACAATGCAATCATGCTCTCTATTTCTCCACAGAGTGACGCTATCAGTCCCAACATCACTATACAACAATTTTGAATTCTTCAAACAATGACACATTTGCATATTTTGACGCTGGAGGTTGGTAAAAGGTCAATGTTTTGGTTTTTCTTTAACATGTTCTTTCATATTTGATCACCTTGACTTTTTGACTTGTTTATGACTCTATTTTTTGTAGTACAACCATCTTTTGTAGGTTGAAGTGATCAAGGGAACAAGGAGGAAGCTAGGAGAATATTTCTAATGACATTTTATTTCTATTGTAATAAGTGTTTTTAAAAACTTTGGAATCTTTTATAATTCCATCCTAAGGATTTTTTTATGTTTCCGTTTTAGGACTCAATAAATTTTATTTGGACTCTAAAAAGAACAAATCAAAAAGCTTAAAAAGAATCTTAGGAACTTACTAGTTTTCAAATTGGATTCTAAAATTGAACAAGAAAATATCACACTTCATCTTGGTGCTTTAAAAAAAAGAACACAATTTTTCTTTTGGAATCTAAAATGGACAAGTGTATTTGGTGCTTTGTAATATTTTTCACAAAGTATTATCATTTAAAATATGTATGCACTTCTCTTGTGCTTTACAATGATCTTGAGAATCAAAAGTATTTTGGTGATATTAATTTGTATAAGAGATTGCCTCCACACTTCAAATTGGGCATTTTAAAATTTTATAAAATCTTGCTAGTGTGAGTTAAGCATATTGTGTGTGTTCTATATTTGTTCACATAAAAAAATATTGGTTGAACTATGAATGTAATTTCTCACTATTGTTTATCTATAGAGGGCCTTCCTTGGTGGGAAAAAGTACTCACCCCAAAGGGAATGACCTAACCAGTAACACGCTAAAACCAACCGACTTCCACCCAGTATATAAGTGTGGGTACTTGAGGAAATTTCAAGTATTATGAGGATTGTTCTGAAAAGAAGGGAAGAAATGGTTTCTTGCCATATGGATGATCCCCCATGAATGAAATACCTATACTAGAACCCTTCTTATAGCAAGCCAAAATCCCTATCTATTTTTTGGTGCAAGAATGGTTGTTCTGAAGCCGTCCCACATACATGTGGTTCAAAGAAGAGATGAAAAGCTCATCATGGGAGAGTCATGTGAATTAAAGCTTAGATGACCCAGGAAGTGTGTGTCATGAAAGGGGGAGACAGTGTGGTCAAGCTTCTAGTCATCCAATTTGAACAAACATGACTAGATTTATCCAATAGGGAACTCAAGAAATATTGTCTCTTTTCATCCTAGGGTTGTGCATTATTTTGAAATAAAAAAAATTGCTTGGATCTAAAACACTTGAAAAAAACATTCACCAAATCCTCCAAATTTCAAGCCCTTTAGGAGGAGAAAATACCTTTGAAAACATCTAAGTTCTCTTGCTTTCCCTAGGGATTTCATCCTTAGAGGATTTTAATTATTTAGATTTACATCACAATTTTTCTTACTAAAGTCAACATTAAGAAATTATTGCCTTGATTTCCTTGATTTCCACATAAAGGACCTTGTGGGATGAAAAGAAATTAGGACATTAGAAATTTAGTTTGAAACTTAATCAAGAAAGTGTTTGTGGTAAAAGGAACCAATCTAAGCAAGATAACAGACAATTGGACATCACATGTGCTTGATCCCATGATTTCCTGAAAATTCAAAATTCCCAAACCAAGTCGTCACAAGTTCCTTAGTCCAAAATCTCATGAGGAAAATCTTTCAAGACTCCACGAAGTTAGAGAAATTTTGGTTTATAATTTTTACAAGAAAGCTTCAAAGAACATCTTAATTTTTATTAATTTTATTATAGTCAAAACCCAAGTCTTTTTCAAAGATTTGAATTTATCACATAGGAAGTACAATAATATTCTTCAATATCGAGGTCTTGTTGAAATGAGTTTTATCTAGGTCTAATCTAGGATTGAATTCAACATTCTCACCCATCCTTTAAACATAAATCAAATCTCATTGCACCAAACAACTCTTTGAATCTTGGAAAAATAAAATGATGCTAAACTTTTGGCAAATCCTGTAAAACAAATTAAAATCATCTTGTTTGACTAAGTATGTGTAGATGAATCCTTCTATGTGTGCTTATTTAAATTATCAATCCTTGTGAACAAGTCTATCCCTTGATAACATCCAATATTTTGGGTTTTATAAGTTCATTATCCAAATAGAAATCCAAAACAAATCAAATCAAGAATAAAAAATCCAAAAGTCCTAAAGTCTAGTGTCCCTTCAAGAATCTTAAGAGTTTAATCATTCACACAATCCACCCTTCATCAATCTCATCACCATCCTTTGATCCTTTAAAAAAATTGGTTTTTCTTCTTTGTACCTAAAATTTGATACTTCTTTTATGGTGGAAACTCAATCTCAATACAAGAAGAACATGGAAGTCAACAAGGAAATATCTACTTCAAGTGACTTGAGTTAAACTATACCCAAAACAAATCCTATGGGATCTAGCAATCCCTCACCTAATCTTCCTCTATTACCACAAGATCCTCAAGAGGAAGGTCAAGTGGAAGACATCACTAATAATGTCTTGGGGATGACTCAAGATGAAATCATAGAAATGGTCCAAAATCTCAACAATCACAAAATTGTCAATGCCATGATGAGACTCAATCCTTCACAATACATGCTATAATTGGAAAAGTAAGGGGCTAAACTCCCTTTAGATTTTGATGTAAACAATATTGTGGAGCAACCTCTTGGGATTATTCCCCTAGTCTCATTCACACCATCTTTTAAAAGCATCATTCAACCCATTCCCCAACCCACATCATCTCTTGCTCCAGCTCAACCAATTGTCAACAAGAGAAGTTAATTACTTGAAGATCTTCAAACACATACCCTTGTGAACAATCAAGACTTGGATGAAAGCAACATCCTTGGTTAATCAATCCCCCAAGATCCAAAACACCCATACGGTCCACTCGTCTTTCATGAAACCAATAATTCATCAACCTTCTCCATGAATCCAACATATTCTCTTGGGGCACAATTATCTCTCCCCATGGTATCACAAGTAGGTTTATTTGGACATGGAGGAATCTTTGATCACTCATCATCACTTTTTTAGGGAAGCACACCATCTACCCCTCCACCACCTCCCCCTCTAACATCAACACCCGAACTAATCCTTGGTTTAGGGAAACACCCTTTACTTATCCAAAATTAGTCAAATCAAATCAATCTACCAAGTGTACCAAATCCTCTAGGGATGCCACTCAAATGGAAAAAATAGGTGGTGCTGATCTAGACATCTCAATCCACCCTTACACCATCCCCAAAATCTCAAAATCTGGTCTCCCAAGGACCCAACTCATCTACTATACCCTCGACCACACAACCCATTGTCATCATTGAAACACCTCAACAACCACCCCAACATAGTCTCATCACACCATCCCATACCATTCTAAATCCACAACCTCTACCATCAAATTCAAATGTGGCCAATCGATATAACATCAATTTACAAGAAACTCAATAAGCTTATCAAAGGGCACTCCAGCAATTCAAAACCCAAAAAGTTGCGCAAGCTGCACAACAAGCTCAATAGGCAACCCAAGCACAAGAACAAGAATTTATACAACAAAACAAGCCCAAGCACAAGCACAATATTTACTGCAAAAATAACAAGCCACTCAAGCCACACAAGCTGCTCAAGCAGCGCAAGCCGCTCAAGCTACGCAAGCTGCACAAGCACAAGTACAAGCCCAACATCAAGTGTTACAATCTCAAGGTAAAGCCTTGTTACAACAACAAGCATATCATAAATCTTTACAACAATATGTGGCACAAAAAAAAGCATCCCAACAACAAGCCCAACAACAAGTGTTATTGGCATAATAGCAACAACAAGCCCAACAACAAGCATTATTGGCACAACAACAATATCAAGACCAAAAACAAGCGTTGTTAGCGCAACCACAACAAGAATCCAAAAACCAAGATTTGTTGGGAGAGAAACAACTACAAGCATACTAGCAAGTATTGGTTGTTCAAAAAAATCTCGCTAATGCACCTCTTAGTCTGCAAGTCACCTCACCCATCATCTAAGTCACTACACCAACCCAAAAAACTTTCATCCCACCACCTATCCCACAAAGTTATTTATCCGCCCAAATTAAAAATCTCTCACAATTGGTATTGGACATCCAATCAAGGAAGACCCATAAATCATAAGGTAATCTATGCCCTTATCCATTTGATAGGAGTATTGTGATCAAGAAATTTCTACAAGGCTTTGAGATCCCAAATTCAACAAGTATCACAAACTTGGAATTCTTGAAGATCCCATCAGGGAGTTCCACATGCATTGCATGGAAGAGGCCTATTATGACTCTTATTTAATTATGCTCTTCTTGTGGAGTCTACCTGGCCTGACCATGGAATGGTTCTCCCAACTTCCTCTAGGAATCAAGAAATTCCAGAAATTATGGATGCCTTCATGCAAAATTATGTATTCAACGTGGGCATAGACGTGAGCTTCGATGAATCGTCCAACCTCAAGAAAAACAAGGGAGAATCATTTACATCTTTCTTACAACGATGGCGATCCAAAGAAAATAAAAGCAAGTGTGCCATGCCAAAAGAATAGAAAGTCAGAAATATCATTGTGAATATTGAAGGAAATTTGGCCTTCCATCTAAAACTCTAGTGCATCACCTCCTACAATCAACTCATCCCTAAAGCTATCAAAATAGAAAGATCCCTCATCATGCAATGGGGGGACACCATCTTATCAAGATAATCACCCATGGACAAGCTATAATGACAAACCATGAACATGGGTAAACAAAAATAATATTACCAACGATGGTGTTGTCGATGCTAAGGTTGTGATTAATAATCCAAATCCAAAAACACAACAACAAACATATAAAAAACCTCAACATAATACCCAAAACACCCCTCGATCAAACACAACTCATCAACAAAACAACACCCAAACAATTAATAATGTCAATGACCAAAGTAGACCATCCATAAGAACTTGGTATCCTCCAAAATGCAAGTAGACACCACTTGGACAATCGGTTGAATTTGTCATGAAGAAACTCATTGATGCCAACAACATCACATTCCCTATCATCAAGAATTACAAGGAAGCTCAAGTTAAGCTGCCATGGTATAGCGAGAAACACCTATGTGAATTTCACAAGATAAAGGGACACACAAAAACTAGTTGCATGAGGCTCAAAAACCTAATCCAAGACCTCATTGAAAATAAAACCATCAAATTTGAACAATTGGCTGGAAATCATTGCCTTAATATATACACGAATCTAATGTCGGATCATGACAAGTCAAACAACAATGAAAAGGGAAAGAAGTATGGAAGCATCAACCATGTTTATGACCATATTGTCACATCCTTAGATGAATGCATAGGTGTTCTCCATATTTCAAGGTCCAAAGTTGACTATGGAGTCACCATATGAAGTAGAAAAATCACTATCCCCAAACCATCCATGCAAGCTAGAGGACCCACTACAAAGTGAAAGTCAATTGTTAGTAGCTATAATGTTTTAGAAAAACTGATGCAGACCCCCACTTAGATATCCATCATGGAGTTACTAAAAATTTCACCTACACATAGGGAGATTTTGGAAAAGGCCCTTGCTAAGTATTTTGTATCCACATACCTTAATGCAAATCAATTTCAAGATATGGTCGAGGATATCACCATGCCACATCTCCTAAAATTCTCTGACAAGACTTCCCATCCTTGCCATCTCACAATCGTGTACTTCATTTGGAAGTCTCTGTCCATAAAAATAAAGTCAAATGGGTCTTGGTGGATAGAGGTACGAGGTTGAATATTTGCTCCCTCAAGTTAATAAAAAATCTATGATTTTCTAAAGACATGATTGAAATAAATAAAATGTATCACCATTCAGGCCTAGGATGATCATGAAAGGGTGTCTCAAGGCACCATTAAGCTTCCCATCCAAGTAGGACCGACCATCATGGATACTACTTGCCAAGTTCTTGATCTCGACCTCCCTTATAACATTTACTTGGGGTGCACATGGATCTATGGTATGAACATTTTTGTATCCACATTTCATCAATGTGTTTCCCCTATGATAACCAAGAGGTCACAATTCATGGTGATCTCAAGCCCTTTTCCTATTGAAAAAATCTAGAAGAAAATTTCTATAAAATCCCTCAAGCCCCAAAGAATGATGAAGGCCCTACAACTTCATACATAGATCCAAATACCCTCACCTCCACTTCTGAGATAAAGACACTCATCATTCTAGACATATCTGATATCAAGGTTATTATCCCAGATAACGGTTGTGGAGACTACAAAATGAAGAAAAGTTCCTTTGTAATAGGAGAATTACTGCAATCTCCTAGGACCTGAGGGCAGCCACAACCAACTAGCACAACATCTCAAACATTCAAAGTAGACACCTCTAGATTTTGAAGTTAGGGAGACCTAGGCCAGGAGGTGGGAGATGAAAAAGATATATCCAATCTCCTATATCAAGATGAAAGACCTATACAAGCCCTTCCATGGATGATGCTAACAAAGATCTAAAATTAATGTTGGGCATGGTCTATAACAAGAATGAAAGTCCTGGAAAAAATAACAACGATCGATTAAAATCCATCATTGTTGAGAAGTGCATAAAAAATATTGGCCTTGGATGTACCCCTCTAAGTATAACCATATGTGGAAAATGTCCCCCCATTAAAGAAATAAAAACTCCTCTTTAGTTACCTATATCAACATGTCTACCCTTAGACAACTATACCTTTGATGTAATTGATGCGTGTAGTGAAAATGAAGAGGATCACCTCACTGGCCTACCCATGTTGTTTGAGGATTATCCCCTATTCATGATTTCCACTGTCTCTTTTGAGTCAAACAAGCAAACCGATGAAATAAAGCTAGTATACCCCCAGCTAATAGACTATGATCAATGAGGATTGCCAATTTTAGATAAATTCAAAAATGATGAGGCACTCTCAAAATTCATGGGACCATGGGATAATGTACCTTGTGGTGATCATAAAGCTAGGTTTGACATTGAACTAGACACACATGCCTATTACGGGGAAACAATTGAATCCCTTAGTCACAAAAGTGAAAATTTGAGAATAATCTCTAGGTCTTTAAGTGAAAACCACACTGTGGCACTTTCAGACCCGAAAATAGTAAAAAAAAAGGATGCATCCAATGGTGAAAACCTCTCTGAGGCATTGGAGGATGGGGGATTCAATCTTCCTCTTAGTGCTATTCATCAACAAAAGTCAATAGTCTTAGTAGAGAAATGTAATCTCGACAACTTGGGGACAAAAAAAACACCACATATAACCTTTTATGTAGAATCACTTTTGACAGAAGAACGTGAAATTGTAGTTGTATTCCTAGGAGAAAAAAGGTGAACTTTGCATGGACCTATGCTAACATGTTGGGTCTCAATCCAGAATTCATGGCTCACTATCTTTTAGTATACTTAGAGGCAAAGTCGGTAAAAAAAAAGCTAAAGAAAGTGCACCGAAAAATTATACTATTAGTCAAGCTTGAGTAGCAAAAAAACCTAGATGCTTGCTTCATATGACCAATTGATTATCCAGAGTGGATTTCAAATCTTGTACCTATTTCAAAGTCCTCTAGGGGCATCCACATCTACACTGACTTCAGGGATCTAAACAAATCATGTCCCAAGGATGATTTCCCTCTCCCAAACATAAATATGATTATGGATATGACGGCGCGACATGAAATGTTATCACTAATGGATGGATTCTTAGGATACAATCAAATCATGAGATCGAAGGATGGCCAACACAAAATGACTTTCACTTGTCAATGGGGGACATATTGGTGGAATATGATGCCATTTGGGCTAAATAATGTAGGATCTACCGATCAAAGATCTATGGCACTGATCTTCCATGATATGATTCACAAGACTGTTGAAGATTATGTAGATGACATACTATCTAGGTCAAGAAAGCATCGAGATCACATATAAGCTTTAGGGTCCATTTTTGATAGGCTAGAAGAGTACAATGCCAATCTCAATCCAAAGAAGTGTGTATTTGGGCTACAATCAGGAAAGTTACTAGGGTACATTGTATCCATGAGAGGAATCGAGATAGACCCCGCCAAAGTCAAATAAATCCTTGATATGGAAGCACTAAGAACATTAAAATTATTAAGGGACTTTTAGGGAAGACTCCAATCCATCTGCTAGTTTATAGCATAATTAGCAGATAAGGAAATCCTATATTATTATCTTCTCCATAAGGGGGTAGTATAAAATGGGATGAGAAAGGTGATCAAGAATTCAATAATATCAAAAAGTACTTACTCACACCACTAGTTCTTATGTCACTAATTCTAGGCAAACCATTAATCTTGTATATATTGGCAATAGCAGTAGCCCTTGGTGCTCTCTTAGCACAACATGATGAAAATGGGAAAGAGAGAGCTATCTACTACATCATTAGAACCATGGTGGGACACAAGCCGAATTACACATCCATTGAGAAGGATTGCTTAGTAGTCATGTGTGCATCACAAAAATTCAGACACTATATGAAGGCACACTAGATAAAACTCATTTCCAAGATAGACCCTCTCAAGTATCTACTTTCTAAGGCAATGCTCACAAGGTGAACAACTAAATGGGTCATGATCCTGATAGAACACAATATTGAGTATGTGGAACGAAAGGCTATTAAGAGACAAGTGATTGTAGATCAGCTGGAAGAAGCACCAATATACTCAAACAATCCACTTGTATCAGAATTACCTAATGAGTCCATCTTTAACATAAGCATAACAGATCACTGGAAAATTTACTTTGATGTATCCTTGAGCCAGAGTCTTCTTCATCACACCACAAGGAGATTACATACCCAAACCATACAAGTTGTCCTTTGCTTGCAGAAACAATATTGTAGTGTATAAGGCTCTTTTCATAGGGCTAAGAATTGAGGCACAATGGCATATCATGGAACTCAAAGTCTATGGGGATTCACAACTTATCATAAACCAAGTTAGTGATGAATACCAAACAAAGGATGACAAGTTGATTCCATACAAGAAACTGGTGGAAAGCTTGAAAGAGTCTTTCATTGATATCACCTTCGAGCAGATACCAAGGGAAAATAACATAGCAATGGATGCTATGGAAACAATCATATCACTACTAGATGTCCCAAAGCAAGAATTTCTTGTAGAGCAGCTTCTCATACTAATATTTGAGGTACCATAGTCTAAATTTGTGCATGAAAGAATTGGTCCTGGTAACCCATGATATCATGATATATACACTTATCTAAGAATAAGATTCATCCTTGTTGATATCACTCTCAACCTTAAGAAAACCTTTGTCAAGAAGTCAACTCATTTTCTTATCCTAGGTGACACCCTATACCGTAGGAGTATTGAGGGAGCCCTATTATGATGCTTAAATGTTGAAGAATCTTTGACTGCTTTAACAAAGGTACATAATGGAATTTTTAGTTCACATTTGAGTTGTATGACCTTGTCCAAGAAGCTTCTAAGAATAAGGTAATATTAGTCGATGATGGAAAAGGAAGCCCATGAGTATGTCAAGAAGTGCTTGCAATTTCAATGACATGAGGATCTCATACATCCACCAACTCAAGAGCTCTACCTGCTTGTTACACCTTAGCCCTTATCGCAGTGGGGGCTCGATCTCATTGGAAAAATCACCCCACCTCATCTAATGGACAAAATTTCATTATCACTACTATAGAATACTTCATAAAGTGGGTAGAGGCCATCCTAATGACCTACATTATAGGAGATAAAATATCAAAGTTCATCCTGAATTACCTCATTTTCCAAGACTGTGTCATCAAGCCATTATCTCTGATAATCGAACACATTTCAAAAACCAGGATGTCCAAGACCTATGCAAGAAATTCAACATCCAGCACCACTTTTCTACTCCACAATACCCCCAGGTTAAAGACCAAGTTGAGGCTACAAATAAAACCGTGTTAAGAATCCTCAAAAAGATAGTCAATGAAGTTGGTCATGACTGGAACTTGTAGTTAAAACCCACACTCTGGGCCTACCAAAAAACATCCACACACCAACAAGGGTAACCCCTTTCTCCCTGGTCTATGGATCATAATCCATTCTCCCTATTGGGATCGAGCTCCCATCACTAAGAATATCATAGCAGAATCTCATAATAGATGAAGAATATGGGGTGTCACGACTGAATGATCTAGAACTATTGGATAAGTGGTGCATGGATTCCATAAACAATTTAAAAGTCTACCAAAACTGTCTCAACTGGAGCTACAACAAGAAGATCCAGAACTAATCATTTCAAGTTGACAAGCTTGTGATGAAAGAAAATCAAAAAATTTGTCAAATCTAGATAGCAAAGGAAATTTTGAGCCCAATTGGTTGGGACATTTCATTGTCACTACAAGTTACAAGTCAGGGGCATATCAACTACCAGTGTCTAAAGGGGAGCCTCTACAAGAGCTGATGAATAGCTCCCATGTCAAAAAGTTTTATGTCCAACTTTCAAGGTAAAACCAAAAATACAAAAAAATCAAAAAATATTAAAAACCAAAAAATTTAGAAAAGGATTAAAAAATAGTAAAGATAAAAAATAGTTACGTCTATTGAAAACCACTTCATTGGTGCTTTGGAAAAGTACCTTGATGAAAACCTGGCAAACATGTGCCTTGTGTAAATAAAGCACTCTCCATCCACCATGATCTCTATGACTTTTTCTTCATCTACCATCGCCTTTCATCATTCATCCATTTTAATTTTGTATCCCCATCCATCACTCAACCATGTATGTATCATAGCTTGATCCTTTGTTTGTGCCATGTTCCACCCTTTTACTACTTGGCACATTCTTAAGGTCAGTTTGTCTTGCCTCTATCAGAGTAGTATATTGCACCATGCTAGGGGCATGTTCTTATACCTACATCGGATCAGATTCATCTATATCCTTGAAGTCTTCCTAAAATCAAAAAATAAAAAAACATTCACAAAATCCTTCAAAATTCTAAAACTTTCATAAAATCATAAAATCCAAAAACATCCAAAATATGTCAAAATCCAAAAACAGGTCAAAAATTCAAAAGGGTAGAAAAAATAGTCGTCCTATCAAACTACATTGTATTTGAGCTTGAATGTAGGTAAGGTTGATCTTTGATCATCCCCGAGATACCCTAGGTCAGTCCTTTAGGATTCTATCATAATAAGTTGGCAATTCATCATTTGTTTATGTCTTCTCATAAGTCAAACTATGTGGTCTCGATATATATAATGTAGGAAATTCTACTCTTTGATCAACCCCCAAGACCCTTAGAATAGGTCTTTAGATCAAGTTCTTGGTAAAAATCTTGAAAACACCAAAAAAAATGAAAATCAAAACATTTGTAAAAAAAACTAGAAAATCCCAAAACAACCTCAAAACATTGCAAAAATCCAAAAAAATTAAAAAACCCAAAAATCATCCATCCCATTTTTCTTTCACCTGAAATAATCATCCACTCATAATAAATCAATCGTCGCTTTCACCCTTTGGTAAAATAGCTGGAAACAATTTTGGTAGGTTAAAAGTGAAAACTCAATCGGCAAGGGTCTCAAGTTTAGGTTAGTAGGAAAACAAGTTAGTCCACTATGAATATCAATATCTTATCATCTATTCAATCTCACCATCATTTGATAACATCATTTCCTAGGATGAAATCTTCATACAATGGACATCAACATCAGGCGTCACTGTAGTTTAGTCTTGGCTAGCGATATGAAGAACATTAGCTTGTTTGTTTACTTGATTTGTTCTTTTGATTTATCTTATTGTGCTCATTCCAATGACCTCCTAATGATTTCTAAACAAAAAAATTTTAGAGAGAAAATAATGGGGCAACAATCATTATCTTTTTATCTGCTATGCTTGTTGGATGTTGTTGTATTATAACCTTGGTCATGCGTACTTTTTTTGGTTTGTAAGGAAGGTGTTTTTGGTGTCTTGTTGACCACATAGGAAGGATTTCCTTACTATGTTTTTGTCTAATATATATGAAATATTTGAACTTTATTTTTAATAAGGTTTCATATGTCAAGTGTGAATAGGAGTACTCATATCTGATTGTCGAGTCAAATTCCATCACACTAGGGGAAATGCAATCCTAGTTCTTTATACCTTGATGCATCTAACCTAGGTTTGTTATCAAACATAAGGTTAGTAAGCCCTTTTAAAATCCCAATTCCTGATAAGAAAAACATCATCATGATATCTTACTTTTTAGAGCATGAACTTATTTGATCCTTTTCTCATCATCTTATTTCTTCTTTCTTTTTTCCACGCTAACATGGTACCATGAAAGTTAACCAAAAAGCATCACTAATGCATTTATCTTGCACTCACCAATCATCAACATGCATATCATTGCATGGTCATTTGCACATCGTTACATGAAACATCATAATCATTCCACAACATTAATCATTATGAATCAATAGATATTCATCTCATATGCATATCACATAATAAAAATATTGTCACATATCATAATCATTTTATTTGAAATCATCACATATTATTGCATAAATAATATCATAATCATGACATCCATGTCATTAATGATAATCATCACATAACATAAATAAAATCATGGTTATTTCATATCACATCATCGTTGCATTATAAAAACATGAATCATCATATAAGCATAACATATCACTACATCCATAATACCGTATTTCATAACCATTACATACATGTTCTATAATCATCTTAGGCTATGAAGAATAATAGAGATTTGTTATTCTGAATATTATTAGGAATCATTTCAAATTACGACATCCATGTCATATATTATTTTCACATCATTACATATCATAATCATTCATTTCATCCACATCATTAAACATAATCATTTCATAAATCATAATCATCGCATATCATAGGTCATTTCATTTACATCGTTACAAACCATCCTATTATTTCGTCACATAAGAAATTTTTTACATATAATAAATCATTTGCATAATAATTTGCATATCATTAATACTTCTTAACATAAACCATATCCATAATCATTTTTTTTCATAAATCATAACATAATAATTTCACATTATCATTTTCATATCATAAACACATCATCACATTTACAACACTGCATTCATTATCATCACATAACATAAAACATTCCCATATAATAATCACATCATAAATGATTGCATATCACCTAGGTCATCACATGCACATTATTACATTTCATAATCATTGCATGTCATAAACACATAATCAATCCATTTTGCACTTAGAACACCATATAGATTTGTTATTCTAAGCATCTCATAAATCATACATCTCATCATCATATCATTAATATATGCATAGAAATTTACAAAAATAAATTCATCCATAATCATTTACATAACATAAAAATTTGTATAACATAATCATACATCACATCACATAAAAAATTGCATCACATACGTAAATCCATAAATGCATAAATAAAATAGACACATCTCATAATAAAAAAGTCATATCATATATATCCAAATATAATTTTCATGGTAAAAATTAGGTCATGTGTATCAATCAAAATATACAATACCCACAAAGCTATCGAAAATAGAGCCCGTGGATCTCAAAAATAATAAGTGTCAATAAAATATTACCGTGGTAGCTAGCCCTATTGGCTGCTCCTCTCGCCTACATGTGTCTTACCCTAATCCTTTGCCTATCTCATCCCAATATGCTTGGAGTACTTTGGAACTTGGGCTACTGTTGGTATAGCCTGTCGATAGTGCAACCTAAAATATTTTGTCTCTCGTATGGCCTTGTGGGACATCCATGCTAAGAATGTCTTGCCATGGGATGTAGTAGCTATGCTCTCTAGCTATTGCCTATGACCTAACTTTGATTCCTCTCTTGATCCCACTTTGCCTTTTCCTGGTCCCTCTTGGATGTCAAGGCATGTACTTGTGCTTGGAGCCCCTGAACCTACCCTTGTAACTGTTGTATATGGGCATCCTGTGGTGGTGGAGGTGGTTACTATAGATATTGTGGCTAGTGATCTCTCAGCTATTGATATCACAGTGGTCATCCTCCTCCTCTACCTCCCCCTCTAGGTACCTCTAGATATTGTCCCCCTCACCCCTGAGCTGCTATCCTTCCCCAAGGTCTCTACCACATTGGTGTTGCCCCTGGAACTGTCAATCTGAGAGGGGTTGTGAACCAATCATTGTAGACACATGTAGTGCCTAGATCCCTCGATCCCTATGCATAAGCCCATGGTCAGGCCACCAGCTATCAGAAACTATCCATAGGCTTGGTTGTGGGGATTGTTCAACCCCATGTAGTCTCTGAGGTGCACCAAACAAAAATGGTCATATACTGATCATCGGGACGATCCTGAATGTCCCCAAACTATGTGGCTAATATATTTTCTAGGTAGCACTCAATCATGGTGTGCTCTTGGCCCTGCATCAACCTATCCTACTGAGCAAAGAATAACGCTAAGAATCATCCTACTAGGATAGAATTCATAGCCATGGCCTTGAGGTAAAAACTCTCATCTCATCTAGAACTCTCCTCCAGTGAGGGAGATTGACCCACCCTATGTGCCTCAAAGTGATATCACCTCGATACCTCTGACTACTATATTATTAGGCTCCACATCAACAACTATAAAAATGGAGAGAACCATGACAATGTGCTCCCAGGTCCAGATGTGTATAAGTGTGACCCCAACCCCAATGGATCGGTTGTCATAATATGAAAACTCACGTAAATCATGGTAAAGTTAGGCCAACATCATTGGTCCCCATGCAAACAAAGTCCTCCTAAAGAGAATCTTCTCTCAAGAAAGACCCCATCTTGTATTGAAATATCGACCTCATCAATCTAGGGTTGCTAAACCTAATATAATGGTAGCCACAATCAGTCAAAAAGTGGGCACCCAACCCCTTTAGTACTCAAGGTTGATCTACCCCTTAGTGAAAACAATCTCATCGGTCTACATAATCTCAAAGCACACATCTATACCGACATCTGGATCATAAATAACTCGGTCACCATGGATTGTCAATCAAAATATTTTCCACACATCCTCAAGTGTGATGGTGGCCTTTCCAATGGTAAGATGGAACAATGATGTCTCGCTATGCCACCTCTTAGCAAATGCAATAATCATATCTAGGTGGGTACTCACAATCGGTGCATAGGTCATGTACCTTAAGCCGATCACTCCAAGGTGCTCCTAAAGCAACTTGTGCAGTATGGCCAATCTACTAATCACCAAGGTTTGATGCCCACGTGAGTGGATGGGCTCTCTATCCTCATGCACCCATAAAGCCATGAGGTAAAGTTTAAAAAAAAATGGGATCCTATTTGGAGTTTTCTTGACACTGAAACATCATATGCGTCACTATCCAAAAATGCGTCACTATTTACAAAATCCAAACAATGACACTAGAAACCCAAAGATGAAAACTAGGTACTAGTGTCACCATTTGCTCATGCGACCTTGTTTGACCAGATACCCTATAAACCTAATTTGATCGCAATGTCATTTGTATGGGCATCATCATTTCGATTTTAAAACCTTAATTCCTAACTATGACAAGATGTCGCAATAGGCAAAGGCAAAATGTTTTGACCTTTAATGTCATCGAATAAGCACCTTTAGCATCGCTATATAGCGATGTTGAAGGTTTTGACCTTTTTGAGCATAATAAATGCACCTAAAAATTGAAAGTAAAAGTTGGGTAAGGATCACATACCACTGGTCCTACTCTTGGAGGCCATTGGTAGACACAAACTCGCTCACAAATTGGTCAGGGAAGCACTCTTTGTGCCATCATTAGAGCTTAAAGTGGTGGAAAACTCAAGGTGTGAATGCGAAAATGAATGGAAAGTGACCCCTTGAGGGCTATTTAAGCATAAGAATTAGTGGTTTTTTTACCCCGTTTTGGCTGCCCAACTAGGGTTTTGTTCCCTCAATCACATTTTTGTCCAACCAAAGCTTGTTTCAAGTCTTTTTCTCACATTTTGGCTTTTTTTGACATCCTGTAATTTTTCTGGACCCTTCAGGCAGTTTGTCACCTCTTTTCAAGATCTCTCCCAAAAATCCAAATTTTCATCCAATCTCTCAAGGGGGTAGTATACCAGCATAATTCTTCCACTAGGGAAAAAGTGGGGGCATCTATAAAAGTTAAAATTATTTTGAATTTTGATTCTAGCAAGGTTATTCTTTAAACCAACAAGACAGACACATTGCTTCAAAGAGGGGAAAAATGTAGACACCAAAATTATCCTGATTTATATCACACACCTGATCCTGATTTACTAACACCAGTTCTCCTTGATCACTCCTTTATTAGCCAATTAATCAAATAATCCTTATTTAATTAATTCTTCATAGTTCCTCTTTTAATTAAATAAACCAGGTTATTTGATTAAATCATTCTCTTTTAATTAAATAAGTAATTTTATTTAATTAATCCTAATATTTCCTCTTTGATTAAATAAATCAATTTTATTTAATCCTAATGTTCCTATTTTTAATTAAATAAATCAGTTTATTTTATTAAATCACATTCCATTTGTTTATTAAATTAGTCCCCCTTTATTTGATTAAATCAAACATCACCCCTTTTAAATAAATAAATCAAACTTTATTCAATTAAATTTTCTATTATTCCTCTTATTTGATTCAAATAAATCTAAAAAGTCTAAATCAAGTGTCAAATCAGCTAATTTCCATCTAAGTTAATTAAATCCTAATTAACTCTAACACTAATCCATCAAGTCCTCTAGATTTTTCAACTTGTAGAAGTAAATCAATTTAATTGATTAATTAAATCCTCAATTTCCATTCAAAAGGGCATCTCTTTGGATTATTCATTCATTTTGAAATCTCCCTGCAAAGGGACTTGTCCTCAAACTTGGAATTTATATCTCTTACAAGTCCTTTTTCTTTATCCATGTGGTATTAACTCCTTCTTCGCATCCTCTTGTGCAAGCAAACATTCAAATTTCAAATATCCACCTAACTACATTTATTTTATTTGCACATTCACCAAAATGTGCTCATTCCTCCTCCATTAGCATGTTGACAAGTGGCACCTTGCCATTGTCTCATGTTTAGTCCCATATTCATCGCATTTTATCATTCCTCCATCATTCTCTCTTATAAATAGAGAGCTTCTCTATTTATTGAAGGATCCATAATCCATGCAAGCTTACTCTACTCAATTTAATTCATAGCTTCATCCATTTTCTTCTAAGTTTCATAGTTTTTATCAATCTTATCAAGGCTATTGTCAAATTGCATCAAGGAGTTGGGAAAGGGATATTTTCCACATCAAAATACCACCAATTCCCCCATGGGATAGTGGATTAAATGTTTAAGATCAAGATTTGATAGCTTTTTATTGATTATCTTTGTTTTACTTCTTATTCTTGATGTTTAAATGGATTTCATGAGGAAAGATTATTGTAGACTTGTTTTATGACTAATACTATGTTGTTTGATGATGTTTGAATAGGTCTAGGATAACCATTCATAGTTTCCTTAAAACACAAGGCACAAACTATAGAGAAAAATAATCCCCAACCCTCAAAAATATATATCACCTCAATTGAAGATTCCCAACTAAATAGACTATAAGAAAATTATCTATCAATTCCTTATGAAAATTTAGGAAGCACAATTTAATACTTTTTACATGAAAAGATATACAATTTTCTTACTCGGGTGAATGATTGACACAAATCTTGTTGCAATTTCCTTGATAGAGTTGTTCACACTATTTCTTTAGCTTTTGGTTTTATTCTCTTCTCTTGAAAAATTTTGAATGTGTAAGAGACAAGCCAACCACCTTATTTATGAGTGAGAAATAGAATGTATCACCATAAATGTTTGAAATAAATCTTGCATGAGTGAACTGACATTTAGTCATTCATATTTAAAACCTAGTCATTGATCATTGTGTTTTAAAACCATATCAACAGTTCTCCTCCACCTCACTACTTTCTTTCCTACCTTGAATAATGTCCTCGAGAATTTTCCACATTGTACTTCATATGAAAGCCAATGCTCATTCCTGATTCATTTCATCTTCTACAAGTCCCATCAGTGATGTGAACATCCACGTGATGATATCTCAACCATAAGATCTAAGACCCATCGTTGATTACTTTCCTCTTCTCCATCACACATTATCGATTCATGCTTCATTCTTCAGATCACATAAATGATAGGAAAAAAATTGATGGGGCAAGATTAATACACATGCAGCTGTTTGAAAATAAAATGCACAAGATACATCACTCACAAGAGAAACAAATATTATTGAAAGAAAGATTGAACAAAAGACTTGATTGCTCATTGCTAATTTTAAATATAACGATCAAGCAATGATCCATGATGAGAGATGGAAAAAACAATGAAGAGCCCCGAAGACATCGCTCATCACCCATTTGAAACCTAAACCTTAAAGTGGATCTATGATGAGTGAAGAGAAAAGGGAGACGAGCACTAAAGGCCATCACCTATGGCTAATCCATATTACAAAAAATATGTAGAAAAATCTTGTCGCGCATCACTAATACAACTTTGAACATTTAAAACAAATCCATGATGTGTGAAATCAAAGAGATAACGCTCATCAGTCATTGCTTGTTTGAGCTCGCAAACTTAAAATCCATCAATGGTAAGAGATAGGATGAGATGGTGAACAAGAATTTAAGTGAAAAATTTAACATGTGGCCATAAGTTGATTAAAAGGGGGAACCTTCTAGGTCGATATATAAAAGGCCTCAAGGACTTAGGAAATTATATTTTGAAAGAATGTAAAGGATAAATAAGGTTAATTGATAAACCTTATAAAATATAAGGGTTTCAAACCTAGGTATGAGGAGCTAGTATCCCTGTGAGTGTTAATGACTCAAGTTGTGGGTATGTGCAGGATCATCATGGAGAAAATAGGCCCTTAAGTGATGATAAAAATTCAGAAAATCAGAATTAGGCAACTTGACGTAAATCTTTTGAATAAGTTATCTATATTATTTCAAAAATATGTAAGAATAGAATTTGTAGAAAATTGAATGTAGTTTCTAGACTACTACGTTTATTTAAAAAAATATATATATTTGGTGAATATTTGAAATTTCAATGTAGTAGTACTTAAATTTTAGGGAAAAAATAACAAGTAGGTATCTCTCTGACCACCCTAACTACAATAAAATGATGGTTATTTTTTATAAGATTTTAGATACAAATAGAGGAATCGTGTCTCGATATGATGCATACTTTTTTGTATTTTTTTTCCGAGTAAATAATTAATTATGATTTTTTATTACAACTTTTTCAAAATATAAAAAACTTCTATGTCTAACAACCTTAACTTGGTCAAAAATTTAGGAAATTCATTTTTTTAAAATCCTATAGTATGTGAAGCATAGAATGTGGCATATGCTTCACATTCAAAAAATGTGATACTGTTTGAAAGTTATAAATGTTTTTCAATCAGCCTATCAATCAGGACTTTCGCTATAATTCAAATAGAAAATGAATAATAATTATTTATTAAATTCAACGTAAAGAATAATTTATATTGGTGGAAAGTTGAGATTATTCTTTAAAAACCCTTTTCGTTTCATTAATTTTGGGTAAAAAAAAAGTCATCAGCCACATGGGCTATCATATCACTTACATATTGCCAGTTTTTGGCCCATCATGATCCTACACATACCCATGTTTTAAGATGACTATAAATAGGCAATGGGAATTCAATGATGAATTAGAACCATGGCTAGGACACAACCTTTAGAGTAATTGAATAAGGGTTTTAGGCAATGTAAAACCCCATAACAGTGAAAATGGATAAACCCTAAGCTCCCAGGATAGATATATTAAAAAATTTGTAGGATGATACATAAAACAAAAATAATATCCAGGGGTTCCATCAGAATGCTCTTGAATTCTCTTATGAAATCTAATTTTCTATTATTAATGCTCTCACAAAAGTCTTGGATGAAAAATACGTGAAAGAAACTTGCATTTATAATTAATTATGCAAGAATTCCCAAAATTACAACACTACAAGCTGACATCAGATATAGGAGGATAAAATCCCACCAATAATTTAAATTAATTTTAATTTTGGGGCACACGAGAATGATACACCCAAGGTGGTGTATCCCATTAGGCATAATTTGTAGGTCCAATTTCAAAAATTCATAAAAATATGTGAAATCAGGATTGAGACCCAAAATTCTAGGTGGGACCCATATGCATAGGGTGGTGTATGAGTCCCATACCACAAAACCTAGGTCACACAACCTATAAACAACTAAATTATTATTGAATGTTGATTTATGTTAGGATTATCCTCAAAAATATGCATTAAATGAAGCTTGTGGATGGAAAATAGGGAAAATTAATGCAAAAAGAAGTCCGATTATTAATGAAAACTATAGAAAGGTGTAAAAGTGTGTTACAACACTTTACAACACCTAAAATAAGGTAGATTTAGGGTTATTTAGTTTACAAGCACCCAATATAGGTCTAATGTAAATGCGTTAAACACATTACAACACTAAATCATGGTAACATTAAGCTTAATTTTATGTGGAGGGACCAAACAAGTGTGAAAATATCACCCACGACATTTTTTGAAACTACAAAGATCAAGTGGAGAAGAAGTTTGAAGAAAGATTACAAAAAATTTCAAGTTGCAAGATTGACCTTGAAAGTGTAAGAACAAATAATTAAAGCTACAAAATTAATTATAGGCTTTCACGAGCTGACAATTGGGAATCTGAAATTGCATATATCAAGAAAAATAACACAGATCTTAGTTTTAGAAACCCTAGCAGTGACCCATTCGCCACTGAAGGATATTGAGTCATTTTTTTCCTTAAACTAGGCCTCTTATAGTAAGGTACAAACCTCTTAGAGCTCTAAAAACTCCCCTCATAGAATTCATAATAGTTAGGGTCAATTTCTTATTGTTATTTATATCTTTTGGTAATCATAATTGCATAAATTATAGTGATTTTGTGTGGATAAATTATAGTGTTTTATCTTGATCTTGATAAGCCATAAATTTTTCCACCTCATAACTAATAGTGAATATGACATATTGAACATTAAAATTTTCTGATTTTGGAAGTCTTTGCATCTTATATTAGACCTTTCATTCATTTGCATCTCATTTGCATTGAATTAAGATCTCTTTTAGGGTTTCTTACATTGCATTTAAATTTTTATCTCATATAGGGTTTAGATTTGCATTGTTTTGAATCTTTCTAAATTTGAAAAATACAAAAATAAATAAGTCATTGGGAATATCATTTAGATCTTATTTATTTTCATTTTAAAATCAAAACAAAATTGCATTTCAATATAGGTAGATCCATTCATCCTTTCATTTCATTTTTACATTGCACTTTTGGAAAATCTAAAACTAAAACTTACTGCTTTAGACCTTGAAATGAAAGACTTTACTAAAAGATTGAAAATCATTAAAAAATAGTTTAAAATACCTAACATGACCCATTCGCCTTGATTGGTAAATTACTCCCCAGATAGGTCCAATTTGAAGCTTCTAGCATTTGAAGAGGCACTAAAAACCATTGAAATCCACATAAACATCCTAGAAAAACCTAACCAAGACCCATTCACACTTATTGGTGAATGAGTCCTTGTTATCTATAGATCTGCATTTTTTAGAAATTAAAATCTCTATTTTAGGTTTATGTTTGTTACTATTACTTTCTTGTTTCAATTTCTTTATTTTTTGTTTCATTAAATTCATTGTACTTAGCTTAAATTGTTTCATTTGAATGCATTGTTAAAATTCAAAATTGCATTCAAAAATTTCATTTTTAGTTTATTTCATTGTGTAATTAGCAAATTATCATGTTTAGATCTAAAATTCTGAAAATGGAAAACTCTTTAAGCAATGTGTGGAAGTCCTTTTTCTCTTTGGTTGATGTTTCAAGTTGTATTTTTAGCAATGACTCTAAAAACATTCAACTCACTCATAATCACACATCTCCCAATGTATGTCCTCCTTGTGATGTTGACATCATTGGAGAAGATGATGACAACATGAACAACTTCAAAAATGATTTCCTTAACAACCTTGAGAATAATGCATCATTTTACTCATCGATGAAATAACCAACACAACTTGAGATGTTTGGTCTTTTACATCTTGAACTTGAGTCACAAGTTAAGCCAAATTTCCCTATAGTAGGTGAACCTAGATCATCTAAACAAGTAAACATTGAACTATCCTATGTTAGCAAAGTAACCAACATATCAATTAACCTTGAGGAGACATATGGAAAAGTATTCATGATCTTAAGAAAAAAAGGATTTGATATGATAAGTGGACATGAAATTAATCATCTCCTAGAGAAAATACAAATTGAAGATACAAAAGGGTTAGGATATCAAGTTCCCCCTCCCAACATAAGTGTTTTCCTTCCTAATTAATAGCTAACACCTTCTAAAAATGGAATGATTATCTTAGATCCCCCTTCTGACATACATATCCCCCTTCCTAAAGAGAAACTAGTGCCTCCTAATTATAATGATAAGGAAGACAAGGTCATCTCGGGTCCTCCTACCCTATATCCATCAACGTGAATGTTTCACAAAAACCGTTGACCTTTGCAGTTATTATTTTTCCTTTGCGGCTGTGACTTATCTTTTATCACTTGCACCCTTCGACGTTCACTACATGGCTTCCTCTTGGAGATTTTTGTTGTTCTGTATCACTTCACTTTTGCCAAGTTCCATGTGTGTGATGCGTGGCTTTTTCTGGCCGCTTTCTAAACTAGGCTCACCATGCAGTTATTATCGCTCGACATCACCCACATGGCTTCCTCTTGGAGATTTTTGTTGGGCATCCCTTATTATTTTTTTCGGGCTCCATCTACTCAAGGCGTGGCATTTTCACGTGCATCGATTTTCTGGGAGTTTCAGTCACACCAATTTTTCTTGCTTGCCACTACATTTTCTTCTTTGATGTTGCTTGTTTGTTTATTTTGTTGCATGGCCTTCTTTTCTCTAGGGTGGTTGTACCTTTCTCCATGGTTTCTAGGTAGTGGGTTGGCCTATATAGGCTCCCTTGCTCCTCTTTTATTAGGTTGTTGATTAGATAGATATAAAAGATTCTCGAGCACTAGGAATAGCCTCTATAATATTTTTATTGAACTTGAAGTTTGCAGAATGTGCCAATCAATTCGGTCTTTCTCCTTTTCATGCATTTGATAAGACTGTTAAACTGTGTTGTTATTTCCCTATAATATATGAATTGTTTGTTCTTCAGCTTTGGTAGACTTTTATAGCTTAATAGATACAGATCATGTTTTTGAATCCTCTGTGTTGGCCAAAGTTGTACTTGATTATACTATGCAATTAGGAGGTGTTCTTATGTTTTTAAGTGCTTTTGAGAAAATTTATCTAAATAGACAACATTCGGTGGTTCGGACCTTTGCATCTAGCACTATACTCAGGTAATATCATTTATGATTTGGTGCATCACCTTTAGCTTAGATTTACATTCTCAGTTATCTTCCTAACCTTTTACCTCCCACCACTAAAATGAAGAGTCAGCTTTGGTGAAACCCAAAGGTCACTTAGTTGTGCACATAATGTCCCCCAATAGCTAAGTTTCCCATGAGACTATTGTTACCTACAAAATATTGCGTCAAAAGTTATTTTTCTGGCACACCTGGTGGAACATGAACTAGTACGTTCGCTTCATTATATAAGTGTTTATGAGCCATCGATCTGTAACTAGGTCATAAACTGCAAGATTCTCTAGCCTCCTCGTACCACCCTTAGTTTATGTTCTTCTGAGAGGGAGGAAAGGTAGTACTTCACCTCCTCTGTCTCTTCATTCTTCACCTTCACCTCCTTCTCTGTCATCCCCTCCCTTTCCTACACCTATGGTCGCTAGAAATTATGTAGCCTGGGAGGCTGGCAGTCCTTTAGTAGCACCTATGCCTCTTGTAGTATGGGCACCAATCCCTGCTTCCGCTCTAAAAGCTATTCCTAATTATTCTTGGGATGAGTCAAAGACACCAACGAAATGCCTGCAATATGTGGTAGATGTATGCATGGTAGATGGTGTATCAAATGAAAATGTAGCTCTCAGATTGCTTGTTGCCTCCATTCGAGGAAAGGCACTGAATTGGTACATAAATCTTGAGGCTAGTACTATTACTACTTGGGACCAGCTCAGAACCGCATTTTATGAGTGTTTTTCAAACGTTGGTGATAAGTCTTTATTATATCATCAATTGGCCAACATAAAGTGAGCTCCTCATGAAGCTCTACTTGATTTCAATGCCTGGTTTCATTCGACTTGGCAGAGAGTGCCTATTGGTAGTTAGCCGCCCTTAGATTTCCCATTCATGTTCTAATTAGAGTCCATTAATCTTGATATTTCTATGATTCTATAGGCTCTTGGGAGAGAGACTCTTCTTGATTCTTATGTCTTGGTTGTCTTTGCAGAAAATAACCTGATTGCTGCTAGAAATTTGGCATCGAGGCCCATCATGTAATTATTCCCTGATTACAATGTTGTGGAAACTGAAGCTCCCTCGACTAGCGCACCTACAACTCCTCCCTAATCTATGTAGGTGTATCTCAGAATAGCTCCGAGCGAAGCTCGAATTGTGGTTCTAGTGCCTAATCCCTTGGCGGCTGAGATGAACAAGATGAGAGAATAGATGTGGGCCATGACTAATGAGTTGATGACCATGAAGCGACAAAAATATAGCTATCAGAAGCTGACCTACCAAAATTATCAAGACGAAAAGGTTTTGTACCAGTCAAATCAGTGGCAAGATAGATCACGTGGAAATGCTCCAACTCAGCAAAATAACCAAGTTGTTCCAGTGACCCTTTCGATGCATACCATCCATCCTAGTTCAAATAAGGAGCCAGTGGCAAGACAAAATAACCTAGCCAAAGATGCTAATTCGTGGTGTTTTCCTTGCAGTGATGCACACATGCCAAGAAATTTTTTGCAGGGAAATTTGCAATAGAAGATCATGGAACAACCTAGCCAAGGTGGCATGCCTGATCCCAGCAACCAATCATACACCTCTCAGTAGATAGACAATGTAGTCCTCATTGCTCAAATGCAAGGGATTACCATTCAGCTAGAGTCAGACATAGATCTAAACCAAGCACTCGTTTCATGGATGGAAGGAGAAGATTCAACATTTCTGTATGACTTTCCAGTGACTCAAGTACCATGAGTGCAGTCTAATTACAACACACATTCTAAGCGAAGACTCACCAGAGGATTCACATCTCTGCCAACTAATGCTCCATCTTAGCCAACACCTTGTCCACTGGAACGCCTATCTTCAGTCCAACAAAAGACTAACGTGGCTCCTCCTAGCTCTTTTATTGCGCCTCCTCTGAAGGCAAAGGCTCCTATGACCGTCCTGACTATTTCCAAATAGCCAGATGTACTAGCTATGAGTCTTATGCCAACTACAAAACCTAAGGAGCAAGCAACTGTGGCTCATCAGTCATGAGCGCAGTTCAATGTGGTGGAGCAACTAAAGAAGTTATTTGCCAACGCTTCTTTGTGGGATGTCCTAGCTATTTCGGAGCAGAAGGTGCTATTACAAAAATAATTGTGGGGAGAGAAAGATACGAAGGTGCCTAGTCTGCCCAGTGAAGAAAAAACATCCAGGTCGGACTTGGATAAAGTGCTAACAAATTAACCGGAAGAAAATATTGAAGCCAGAAAAGAGAGTAAGCCTAAACCTAAGCCTTTCTTTCTAACACTTATCATTGGTGACAAGTTATTACATAATTGTATGATTGACTCTGGTGCTAGCACCACTATCATGCCTAAGAAAGTAGCTGATGCTTTGGCTTTAAAATATGAGCCTCTTAACAAGGGAGTCATGCAGCTAGATGTAAATAAAGTTGTTATCATCGGGGTAATCAAGGGATTGCCTATGACATTGTTTTCCTGCTCCAGTATCACTGTAAATCAAGATACCATACTCAGTGATATTCATCCTCTATTTGGGATTTGTTTGTCTCGAGAGTTCACAACAAATGTCGGAGGGTATCTAGCACTAGACTGGTCACACCTGATCTTGAGGACCAAACATGGAGCCAAGATGAAACTACTATCTGAAACTCTACATTCCAAGCATATTTCTGACAAGGCTTTGCTCAACTTTGAAGCAACACATACATCAATTACCCAGGAAGAGAGGTTCAATGTGGAATTTATGGAACAAGAAGAGGCTACTAGCTTCCCAACAGAGGATGAAGAAACTTTGTTGAATGAGTTTATAGATACGGACCCTTATGGGAATTATCACACAATTGGGCTTGAGACTTATGTCATACATGAGGAAGGGTATTCTATGCCCAAAGTTACTAAAGAGTCCAAAGGAGAAACACCCTCAGAGTAATGGACTTTGCACTTTGATGGAGCATGATGCAGAGCTAGAGCTAGAGCAGGAGTATGTTTGACATCTTCATTTGAAGAAAATACCTTGAAGTCTCATTGATTCCAGTTCACATGCTTAAACAATGAAGTGGAGTATGAAGGTCTTGTCCATTGTTTGAGCCTTCTATAAAAAATGGATGTGAAACACATAAGTGTGTTCAGAGATTCAAAGTTGGTGGTCAATCAAATCTAAGAGATTTTTGTTGGAAAGAATGTCTGTATGTGATCCTACTAGCATAGAGTTTGGGATCTTATTGATAATTTTGAGGCATTTAATGTTCAAGCTATATAGAGAGAGAAGAAATCTGAAGCCGACTGGATGGCGACTATCGGGGCTCAATTTGAGCCAGCCTTTGAGTTATTGAAAAATAAGCATGCAATGAGAGTAATTGTAAGACCTACTATTCCAAACAACAATCAAGACTGGAAAGTGTTTGATAATGATGCTCATATTGCATCATTTATCTAGTCATCTAGGGAATTCGCTAATCAACTACAACCAAAGATTGCCGAAGCCTATGGGGATGAACTTATCCTGATGAAATCCAACAATCTTCTAAGAGGCCTGGTCACTCTATAGATCTTGTTTGATTTGGATGATGCAACAAGAGACAAAAGGAAGCTCGTAGTTGACAAAGGTGACTACACCAATTTTCGTATCGGAGAAGACAAAAAGCTCAAGGTCGGGAAAGAAGTATCCCATAAGAATAAAGATAGACTAAGGCACTTATGTGAGGAATATCTTAGCGTAGTAGCTTAGTCATATGATGATCTTAAGGGATACGACCCCAAGATTATTGAGCATACAATTGAGCTATCACAAGGATAAAAACCAGTTTGTCAAAGACAAAGGCCTGTAAACCCAAAGATTGAATCTCCTATGTCACAGGAATTGAATAAATTGATTACATTTCAAATAGTGTTTCCAATCAAACAAAACACTTAGGTGTCAAACTTGGTACCAGTCTAGAAGAAGAATGGAGATATATGAATGTGTGTATACTTCTGAGACTTGAATAGAGCTTCCTTACATGATCATTATCCCCTACCTTCTATGGAGGTAATTCTACAAACCGTAGTTGGTTCTGAAATGTTTTCAATGTTGGTTGGTTTTTCAAGCTACAATCATATTCGGGTAAAATAAGAAGGCCAACACAAAACAACGTTCACCATGAACTGGGGAACATATGAATATGCCAAGATGCCCTTTAGACTCTCAAATGCTGGAGCCACCTTTCAGAGAGCCATGGATATTGCCTTTAAGGATTTAATACACAAGATTATACTTATCTATTTGGATGACTTGACAATATTTTCCAAATCTATCGATGATCACTTTGATCATTTAGAGCTTGTCTTCCAGAAGTGCCAAGAATTTGGGATTCCTCTAAACCCAAAGAAATGTGTGTTTGGAGTTCTCCAGGGAAAGCTATTGGGGTATGTTGTCTGAAAGGATGGCATTGTCATTGATCCCGAAAGAGTTGATATAATTCGGGAGCTTCCATTACCCATAAACAAGAAGGGAGTGCAGTCATTTCTAGGTAAGGTCAACTTCATTAGCCGATTCATTGCAGATTTTGCATGGATCATTCGACCGATTACCTTGATGCTTAAAAAAGACCAGACTTTCAAATGGATGGTGGAGGCTAGAAAAGCTTTTGAGCTTATACAGGAGGTTATTTCTTCTACCCTTGTATTAGTCAACCCAAACCTGTCAAAATATTTTATCATGTATGTTTTTGGTGGTGGAAATAGTATTGTCACTATGTTTATGCAAAAGGATGATGAGACTAAAAGGGAGTCTCCAGTCATTTTCTACTCATGCACCTTAAAGGAGTATGACGTAAAATACAATATTGTAGAAAAGAAGGCATTTTCTATTGTGAAAGGGCTTAAGAAGTTATGACACCTGATACCATAAAATAAGGAGAGTTTTTGTGTACCACATCCTAGTCTGCAGGAGTATATCATGGAAGAAGAAATCATAGAGAAAAGAGCTAACTAGATTACCAAGATCCTAGAGTATGATATTGAGATCAGACCTATCAAAACTATTAAGGGAAAAGGATTCTACGAGTACCTCACTAGGAAAAATGAACCAATGACAAAGCTTGAAGCCCTGGAACCTGTGTTACTAAACGAAGAAATATTTGAGAGCAATTGGTTGGAAGATAGGATAAAATTCATGCAAATAGGAAGGTATCCGATCAATCTCCCTTCTTTTAAGAGGCATTTATATCATTTACAAAAGAACAATTATGTTCTCTTTGAAGGTGTACTTTTCAAAATAAATTTTAATGGCATTTTGCTAAGGTGTGTAAATGAAGAATAGGCCAAGAAAATATTAGATGAATACCACAATGGCCCAGTTGGAGGGCATTTTTCTACAAGCACTAAAACAATTAAAATTATATGTGCTAGTTACTTTTGGCCAACACTATTCAATATACATTTTCATTAATAAATTATTGCAATGAATGTCAATTTTATGTCAAAAAGAGAGAATTTTTCCATGCCATTAACGCCTATAGTATTAGAGGAACCCTTTGCTCAATGGGGTCTAGACTTCATTGGAATGATTAACCCTTTCTCTTTAGCTGCACACAGGTGGATATTGACAGCAACAGACTAATTCACCTTTGGGAAGAATCAGTGCCATTGAAGAATGCAACGAAAGTAGAGATTGTTAACTTCCTAGAGGAGTTGGTAGCCAGATTTGGCCCGCCAAAAACAATTATTTTCAACAATTCCAAAGCCTTCCTCGGTTCAAAGATGAGCCAATTTGCATTGAAATGTGGGGTTTTCCTAAAAAATTCTCTAACTATTATCCTCAAGGGAATGGCCTCACAGAGTCTACAAATTAAAACCTCATCAAGTTAATCAAGAGGATACACTCATAACACCAAAGAGAATGGCATAAGAACCTCTAAATAGCACTATGGAAAAATCATGTCATGCCCAAGAAAATATTAAAGACATCTCCTTACGAGATGGTGTACGAAAAGGAGGTGTTGCTGCCTATTGCCATAAAAATCCTAGCTCTCCAGTTGCTCAAATCTCTGGAGATTGAACAAAATAGAGCAAAGGAGGTACGGTTTTTTGAGTTACTCAAGGTACAACAGAAAAGAGAGCATGCTCTTGAGGCCATGAACAACTACCAACGGGTGGTAAAAAGGTGATTTGATAAAAGGACATCCGACCAGGACCTAAAATTTAGGGAATTGGTGTTCAAGTTCAACGAACGCAAGGAAAATCCCGACCAACATGAAAAGTTTGATAGCCTCTGGGAGGGGCCTTTCAAAATTATTCAATGCAAAAAGTTTAATTATTTTGAGTTAGAGGACAAGGAGGGTAAAATTTTGAGTATTCTAGTTAATGGGATACATCTTAAGAGATTTAATTAGTCCTACTTATGCAGTAAGCTTGTAAATTGTAAATATGTAATTATTTTAACGTTTTAAGTTTTTGGTTTTCTTAGTGCTTTTTAAAAAACAACAAAAGAATTGTGAGAAATTGAAATACATTGTAAATGAGCCAGGATATGAAAAACATAATTATTATATTATAGGTGGAACATTTACACTATATACGATAGAGGCTAGTGGCCTTGTATCAAAATATATACATATATCCGCTAAGGAGCGAAGGCTGGAAAAGAGGGGAAAAAACCAAATTGGGGACTATCTTTCTTCTCAAAATTTTAAGCATTTGATGAACCAGCAATGGAAACAACTGGTGATGCAAGATGAGGGAACACCATTCTTTTGAAATCCTCATACCACTAGAGGTTTCAGAATGGTTTGATGTAATGTATCCACATGAGGAAAAAACAGTCAACACAGACCTTGGCATGATGCTCCTGATGAGTCTCCAACTCAAAGCCGGATAAGAAGGGCCTGGTTGGCATGTGTCCTCTATGCAGTAACAACCAACACAAGTTGCAAATAGAGGGGACCTCACAATCAAATATGGCGGCCTGTACCACTTGCTCTAGTCCTCTGAGGTAGTGCCAAGGGAACACTCGCTTGGTCAGCTTCAGGATTTTGCACTTAGAAACACTAATGTTTAAAAGTGAGGCAACAAAATGAGAACAGATGCTATTGTTCACCCTATACCGATCCTTGTATTCCACATAGTCTCGTCTGAGGACCCATTTGATCACTTTCATGTATAACATGTTTTTGATGCCGATCATGTGTTTCAGTTGCCTACACCTAATTTTTCCTAAAAATGGAGTCTGGGTATTCTTGCAAACCAACCTAATTAGGGTCTCCATTATTGCTTACTATTCTAACTTAGTAAATTGCTAAGTTAACTAGGGCCTATTGAAGTGGAATGCTAAGGCTAATTGTGATTGAAAAAGCTGCTAGGGGGCTATTTATAGATTGAAGTCGGGGTTCAACCAATGAAGCAAGCTATAATTACATCATAATAAAATAGAGCTATTAGGCCTTGATAATTAGTGTCGCAACATGTGAGTTGATGTGAATGATTAGGTATAGCCAAAAATTTATTCGCTCAAGTTTATGAATTAAAGATATTAGGCCAGGTGTTTGCATGAGGAGGTGTCGTCCCGATAAAATCAAGACAAATCTCTTGGTAAAGTCATTGGGCGTTGTGCCCAAGTAAAATTAGGAGATCAGTAAATGCAAGAGAATTTGCAAAGGATTTGGGAGGGTTGTCATGGCATATTGTCCCAAGAAAATTTGGCACCACCTCACATGAATGTCATGTCTCTTAAATTCTAAGAGTATTTTGGTAGGTTGGTGATCTTCTCACACGCTTGAAAAGGTTGAAGATGGATTGGGAAACTAAATATTAAAGGCTGACGCATACACTTTCTAAGCCATTTTTCATGAAAACCAAAAAGCAGGTTATGCATGAAAAAGGGGCATTTATGGTGAGAATTCATTAAAAGGTGAAAACGGCTAAGATATTCGCAAAGACAGAAAGGTTTTTCAATAGATAAGTCATTTGCAAAATTTGTGAAAGCCTCTTGCGAATACGAAAAGAAAATGGTTGAAATTGCAGGAAGTTCAACACAGGTCCTAGCCCCTCAAAGCATTAATGATTGGAGATTGACGACGCCCTGCGTAGACATTTATGGCCAAGAGTATTATGCCACCCCAGGCATCCCAACAAGGCCATCCTAGCCTTTTACTAGTCAACTAGACTAGAAAATTATTGTTGTGGTTTCTCCTAGAAATTAGGCCTTGGTATCAAAGGATTCAGATAATGTCCTGGACCTTGAGTTATCTCACAATCCCAAGACCGTAAGGGAGGCTTCTTGTGAGAAAATGAAGAAAATATCAGACCCATTCAAGAAACATCTATGGGACTGTGGGCTTCCCCGTTACATGGTTCCCCTAGTGCATCATTACCCAGAAATGGTCGCAACATGTGTAGAAAACTCTGATCCTTAGATCGGAGCTATAAGTGGCCCTAATTTGAGGGTGGTCATCAGCGCTCATGCTCTGTAGGACATGTTATACATCCTATTCCTTCTACCCAAAAGTGTTGAAGATTTTGACATAAAAAGGATGCAAGAATGATGGAGAACACTTTGCATGAAATCACAGTTTTATTCCATTGAGATAGCTCAGCCGATAGACGCTCCAACAACTCCCAAATTCTTGATTGCACTGAATTCTTTGAAGTCAGGGTCTGCTTTCATCGCCTCTATGTTGGCCCTGGTTCATGGGTTGGATACATAAAAGGTAGTTTTTGAAATCCAAATGAGTCTCAGCTTCATGCTGAGGAAGAACAACTAGCCTCCACTTATGGACTTCGCAAGGGTCATTGTGGATGGAATGATTGAGCAACTCTAATATTTCAAAGTTGGCTCTAGATTAAGGTATTATTCCTTCCTGGCCTATTTAATTTTGCATCAAAATCCTGACTATTTCCACCTGTTCATGTCCCTTTCCATTTTCAATGAAAGTGGTGCTCAGAAGCTAGTGTCGACATGGACTTCTGTCCTATCATAGACTTTCGATTATTACACATTTTCAGATTCATTCCTAGCTCTGACCTTGAGGGATTTTGATGGATCTGGAAGCGGTATGACAGTGTGTGTAATGCCACAACAAAATTCATGGTTGGGAGGCCTCTTTCCGCCTTGTGATTGGTTATTTAGCACATAATTCACCATGCTCTTTATGTGAGGCTTCATCCAGGAGTCGTTTTGGCTCCCACGTTTTATTTTCAATAGAGTGCTGGCATTGGAGGCGTTGCAGTAGCTGAGCAATATCAAGAATGATTATAGGGGGGGAAGACATTTGACCTCCTATTTGGTGTTGCTTGTCATGTTTAGCTCGGTCTCATTGGTGAATAAGAAGAGCACGAAGTTTAATAGCTTGGAATTCTTGTACTCTAAGTTGGGTAGTCTTGGACTGGTGACTATCGATGACATGTGGCAATACAACCTGGGAACCAATCTGTCAAAGATTGGCATAAAATTCCACACAACCCTCGGTCATTCTAGGACCCTCGGAGAAATTTCAAGGAGGGAAATTTGAACTATTATGTAGGACTTGAATATCTACCTACTATTAAAAATTGACCGTTGTGGTTAAAATTTTACCATATTGTGGGAAAGCCCAACGAAAACCAAAAGATGATCTCGTACCTGTGTAGCCAGTTGAATAAACTTGGATGGAAGCCTGAAAGAATTAGGGACTCTTGGATATAGAAGAAGGAGATAAAAGCTTTAGGCGGCCTTTTTGGAGAGGTCAAATCGAATGAAAAATTTGATGACATATGGGTTCATGAGCACTCAGACAGTGATAACTCTCCAAATGCTTCAGTTTCAAAGTTGTACTATGAAAAGAGAGGAGTTGCCATAGAGCTCGGTGAGGAGGTAACTCAAAATCCCCCTATCGCTAAAAAGGAGCCAACGCATGAGGAAGATGTCAGTAGACAATAGGAGGGCTCTTCAAATACACAAATGTCAGAGCCTTACAGCTCCTCTAGATCGGGCAGGAAGAGGCAAAGCAGTTTCGGTTGTGGAAAAAAGGTTATTGTGAACCTTTAGGATTCCCCAGAGAAGAAAAGACAACAAACGAGAGAATCCTCTGGAGGAGTGGAGTTTCAACATGTAGAATTGGTGGCATCAGCTGTGATTCTTCATGAGCCTCATGTATTATTTTCTCCCTCTTCTCTCTCTACTATATCTCTGGTCTCTTCTTTGTCTGCCTTGACTTTTTCATTTGCACCATCTTTTTTTGTCACTGAAGATCCCAATCAGTCCATTCCTTTCCCTCCTGGCTTTCCATTTTCATCCTCTACCTTTCATTCCACCCTTGAGACACAATTCATTGCCAGTCCTAACCTAATGAGCCAACAATTTGTATCCCTGAGGCTCAACCCTTCAATTGGTGCTTCCCCAACCTTTCCTTATACCACATTATCATCATCTTCGAGTGGATAATTCATTCCAAAATTCTCCTTGACCATTATTACAAGGCCTAGAAAAACCATTGATGCATTGAGTACGCTATCTTTCTCGCTAGCAGTCCCTCGAGAGTTTCATTTTGCTGGTGAACTGGGTATTTCCTCTAAGGAATATTTTTCATAGGTCAATACAAATAAAAGCGCCCACGTAAACCAAATTCAAAAGAGAAGAGAGAAGGATGCGGGTAGACAGGTAGATCCCCTTTTGCAAATGGTATTCCATGAAAGCTATAATTCACTGATATTTGCAAAGATCACTCTCAATGTGATCAAACCAGTCGGGGAAATGCTATCAACTGACTACTATGTCAACTTAACTAGGCTAGATTTGCATCAAGCTCATCCGTGGGTTAAGGTTGAGCTCATGGAGGACACTCAGAGGGTGGTTACCACCAATTACCTCAAGGTCAATTGCCAAGCAAGGAAAAAGGAGGAACAAATATCAGAGCTAAAGGGAAAGGTTGATATTTGGGAAAAACAAGTATAAGGACCAATTAATGAGATAAATTGCCTGCAAAAGGAGAGGAATGCTTTTGAAAGAAAGATCAAAGAACTTAAAGTTATGAGAATGAAGATATTTTTGGTCCTACAAAATGAGGTTGAGCAAAGTTGAGCGAATGAAGAAAGGCTTTGTGCTGAATTCACACAACTGAATGACAGTATGAGGCAGCTCTGGTAGAGCACAAACGATGAGGTAAATGAAATCAATGTCATTTTGTAGTCATAAATTGAGAAGAGAAAGTAGGCCAAATCGGCCTTAGAAGAAGGGGAGAAAGATATTTCCACTCTAAGATGCCAGGTGTCCACATTGGACGGGAGCTTATCGGAGCTAAGGGCGGACCTGAATAGCTAGGTTGGAGAATTAGATCTTTTGAGAGCCTAGCCTCCTACACAACAAATGAGCTCGTTGGGAATTTCCAAGTAGTTAAACGCATCCTACTGGAATAAGGTCAAGGAATTATGCCTTACTTTGCAGCCCACCATGAGGTTTATGGTGCAAGCAACTGACCTATGCGGAACCATTAGTGAAACAATCTAGCAAGTGTAGGAGGTGATTGCTGATAAGGTTCTAGAGGCTAGACTTCTATTGGGAAAGTTGTATACGAATTCAGATGAGGTCCTGAGAGGCATAGGTATTGTGGACTGAACAACAAAGTCTATGGGCATGAACATTCTCATTTCCATGCATGAGGTCATCCAGTAGGTGGCAGAATGTAGAGCCAGATTGAACCAGTTGACCAACGACATGTGGGAAAAATATTCCTACTTAACTCAGTGAGGCCTCCTATCTCCCATCATTATAGATAAAGTGGCAGTAGGTGTCGAGAAAAAAATTGCAAATATCAAAGAGAAGACGCAAGACCTTTCTATTTTCCAATCTTTTGATCAATCCCTGATCGCCAAGAATATTGAAGTTATCGTGCATCAGCTGGCACAACTCTTTTTCTAGCTTGAGTTGGAGGTGAAGGTATCTAGTGGATTGCCTTTTAAGGCAACCATCAATCTCAAATTGGTGCACGAACATCTACGAGCCCTCTCTGTACCATCAAATGAGGTCTGGACCAATTTGCAAGCTTCCCTCTCAAGGTTGTGAGCGATAATGGGATGTTGAACCAAGGTTTCTGGGGTTCTTCATTCCGTAGGCGAAATGTTCCTATGAGTCACCAAATTATTTCACAAAACCACTAACCTTAACGGTTATAATTTTTCCTCTATGGCTGCGCCTTATCTTTTATCGCTCACAACCTTTGGCGTTCGCCATGTGGCTTCCTCTCAAAGCTTTTTTCTGTTATGTATCGCTTCACTTTTGCCAAGTTTCGTGTGTGTGACGCATGGCTTTTTCTGACTGCTTTCCAATTTGGGTCCACCATGTAGTTACTATCACTCAGCATCACCCATGTGGCTTCCTCTCAGAGCTTTTCATTGGGCATCCCTTATTATTTTTTTTGGGCTTCGTCTGCTCAACGCGTGGCATTTTCTTGTGCATTGGTTTTCTGGGAGTTGTTGTTGGACCGATTTTTCTTGCTTTCTACTGTGTTTTCTTCTTTGATGGCACATGCTAATTTCTTCGGTGGCATGGCCTTTTTTTCTCTAAGGTGATTGTGTTGGCGCATTGTTGAGCGTTCCTTTTGTTTGGTGTCAGATCAAGCAAATCTGGGGCGTCGATGTTTGATCAAGGCATCTTTCTTTATGGTTGTCAGGCGGTGGGCTGGCCTATATAGGATTCCTTGCTCCTCTTTTATTAGGTTGTTGATTAGATAGATAGAAAAGATTCCTAAGCATTGGGAATAGCCTCTATAATATTTTTATTGAAATTGAAATTCGCAGACTGTGCAAATCAATTCAGCCTTTTTGCTTTTCATGCATTTGATAAGACTATTAAACTATGCTAATATTTTCCTATAATATATGAATTATTTTTCCTTGGGCTTTATAATATTTTATAGCTTAATAGATACAGATCATGTTTTTGACTTCTTTGTGTTGTCCAAAGTTGTAATTGATTATTCTATGCAATTAGGAGATGCTCTTATGTTTTTAAGTGCTTTTGAGAAAACTTATCTAAATAAATAGCATTCGATGGTTCGGGCCTTTGCATCCAACACTGTGCTCAGGTAATATCGTTTATGATTTGGCACATCGCCTTTAGCTTAGATTTAAATTCTCAGTTATCTTTCTAACCTTTTACCTCCCTCCACTAAAATTAAGATCCGACTTCGTTAAAAAGTGGAGGTCACTTAGTTGTGCGCATAATGTCCCCCAACAACTAAGTTTCCCATGAGACTACTGCTACTTGCAAAATTTTGTGTCAATAGTAAATTTGTGAATATAGCAAGCGTAGAAGGAATTACAAGTTAAAGAAAATAAAATTCCCTTATTTTCCACTCAAAATTGAAAAAATTACAAATACTTATAAACCAAGAACTTATAATATTACCACCCATGAAATAAAATATAAGACTATATCCTGAAGGTGAATTTTTTTCAAATTTTTGATAGCACAAAACTCTTGGACATAGTACTGATGAGTGTCATGCATTTAAATTCATCTTGAGCAATTTTCACTTTGATGGAAATATTTTTTATCAATTGATTGCATAACATTCCCTTCCACTCCTTTCAATGCAATGGTTATAGAATCATACCATTCTCACTAACATGATATGTACATTTATTGCAAATCACTTTCTCTGATGCAAGGAGACCATTATCATTACCTACCTCACCTCATTCTTGCCTTGCACTAAGTGGGGGAAAGAACTTGATAGCCTCCACCCTATTTCAATATTTCCTCTTGTCTCTTTAGCTAGTTTTCCACCTTCTGTTTATACAAATCGATTGGGATGTAAATGATCTACACTAGGTTGACTTGCATGTGCCTTACTAGTATTTTTCTTTTTCATATTTTCCTTATGTGATTGCATGTGTGTAATGTGATCCCCCATGTTGTTTCATTTGATGTACCTCTCTCTCTTTTTTCATTCCTCTATATGTACCTTTCATTCTTCTATATATCATAATCATTTCATTTCTCTTGTTTTTTCCTTTTGGGGATGATGCAAGGCATCGAGACATTTATGTCTCTTTCATGTTGACCCAAAATAAATTATTTTATTATTTATTAATTTTGTGTTTAATTTTTGGGGATGACTCAAGGCATAAAGACATTCACATCTCTTCCATGTTGACCCAAAAATATTTTCCTTTGTTTTTTCTCTCATTCTATTATTCTTCCAGTTCTATGAGTATTTTGGGAATGATGGCAATTCCATGCTCTATGAAAACATTGTAGCAAAGACATACTAACCTTGAATCCATATATCCCTTATCTATTTGTGGGGGAAACTCCTTCCATCCTATTTCATGACCTATATTATTTTGGAAACATATGGCTTGGCATAGGGTTTTTTGAGGAAATCTCTTATGTCTTGGGAAAAAAACTGGATACTATAAAGAAATTTATCATAGTAATGGTGTAGCAACCACTTTAAAGTGGGGGCATAAATCTGTGACATTTTTCAAAAAAAAATCATGGTGTGATTTTTTTTTTTCTTCTGATGTGTCCTCTTCTTGGTGTTATCATTAGGTTTGATGTCCTCCAAGAGTGTATGATCTACCATCATGGAATGATGTGAATGATTCATCCCATAAGTGATGATTTTGCATCCTTAATTTTTCCTCTATTGGATACATTAGGAAAAATTATCCCTAAGATCAAGACCTTTACATGAACAAAGAAAATCCCCTTTAACAAAATCTTACATAGCATTTACAAAAGCATTATATTTTGGTGCCTTATCAAAGTTTTCAAGAGGATAACTTCAGTTTGGTATTAGAGGCTAATATGATTCTCTCATTTTCCACCTCATTGGGACAAATCACAATTGGAAAGACTAAGGTTACACTACCCCAAAGTGAGCAGCACATGTTATAGAAAAACAACCACATTCCATATCACAATGGAACTATTGTGCTTGATGATTTTATTTTTCATTTTCTTGGAATTTGACATGGTATGATTTTGTATATTTTTTATTGCTGCATACTTATGTGTCTTGAATGTTAACTTTAGTGTGAGTTTTAGATTGGCTCATCCTCTCACTAAAGTGGGGGAAAAATGTAGTAATGGAAAAAGTATCATTTTTCCCTGATTTAGGAATAATTGTCATTGAATTAACCTAATTTTTCCTAGGTTTAATGTTGTAAAGTGTTGTAACACATTCACATTGATCTTGGCCCCCTTGTTTGATAAAATATACTTAATTTTTAACTTATTTAAGTGTTGTAAAGTGTTGTAACACTCTTTCACACTTATCTAGGGTCCTCTTAATTAATTGTGGTTAATTAGAGTTAATTAGCCCCTTTAATTCAAATTTAATCCTTATTTATGACACCTCTAGAAGACCTATCCCGACACCCATAATTAAAATTACATAACATTTAATCAAGAAAAATTAAGGTACTAGAAATTGGTGCTAGGACCCATTCACCTAGGTAGCCAATGGGTCCTCCCTCTATAGGCCCCCCCTTTATCAACATATTTCAAATAGGTTTTTCGATGATCTTTCATTCCCTGAAGGAAAGACTCAAGGAAAATAGTGTCTGGACCCATTCACCCTAGGTGGCAAATGGTTCCTCCCTTAATGAGGACCCAATTTTTGAATTTCATTTTGGTGGGAATTTAATAAGTTTTTTTCCAGATCTAGTTTTAGCTTGAATTGATTGAATTTTGAGGTCAATCTCTTTATTTAGTATCAACAAGGGGTTAACTCACATTTTTTCTCCGAGAAAGTTGAATTTATCATAAGAGTACATCCACAAGATCATTAGAGAATTTAGGAGCATTTCCAAAGGCATCTCAAGGAATATTATTAGGATTTTACTATATCTATTCAAGATCATTTCATCATTTCAAGATTTTAGTGCATTCATGCATGTTGTTGAGCTAAGAAATTTGATGTAGCATTGAAGACATATTGCAAGAATTGTTCACGTATACTCAATATCAATATCTACATTCTTCATGGCCACTACATGTTAGTTTACAAATTTATCTTCTAGGACAACATCCAAGGTATTAAGATTACATCATTTCATGTTGCATGCTTTGACCAGATTATTTCATCAATTGGTTTAATTACATACAAGGGGTTTGACTTAGGAAAAACCTTATTCACTAAAAATAAAATAAAAATTCTTCCGTTGAGTGTGTATTTGTAGATTTATAGGTTAAAGATCAAGTGGAGAAGAAGTTTGAAGCAAGATTACAAAAATTGTCTAGTTACAAGATTGATCTTCAAAGTGAAAGAACAAAGAATTAAAGATACAAAATTAGGTATAGGTTTTTAAGAGCTAACAACCACAAATTTGAAAGTGTAGATATCAAGGAAAATATCCCAAATCTCAGTTTTAGAAATCCTAGGAGGGACCCATTCACCATTTAAGGCGAATGAGTCCTTTGTGCCCTAAAAATAGGCCTCTTCTAGCAGGGCACACACCTCTTTGAGCTCTAAAAACTCCCCTCATAGTTGCTATAATAGTTAGGGTTAATTTTTTATTGCTATTTATATATTTTGACCCTCATAATTGCATAATTATAGTGATTTTGTGTGGAGAAATTCTAGTCGTTTAACATCTTGATCTTGATAAGCCTTAACTTTTTCCACCCAATCAACTCTTCTATTAAGTAAACAAATATTTAATTTATTTGATTAATTTATTAACCTTTTCTTCTTTTAATTAGGGTATGTGCAAGATCATGATGGGCCAAAAAGTGGCGATATGTAAGCCATATGATGAGCCATGTGGCTGACGACTTTTTTTTACCAAAAAATAATGAAACGAAAAGGGTTTTTAGAGGTGATTCTAAGCTTTCCACCAATATAAATTATTCTTTACTTTTAATTTAATAAATAATTATTATTCATTTTCTATTAGAATTACGAATGAAGTCCAGATTGATAGGCTGATTGACAAACATCTATAACTTTCAAACGGTATCACATTTTTTGAATCCAAAACATGCATCATATTCTATGCTTTGCATACTATAGGATTAAAAAAAGAAAAAATGAATTTCATGAATTTTTGACCAAGTTAAGGTGGTTAGATAGACGAGCTTTTATATTTTTTAAAAGTTGTAATAAAAAAATCATAATTAATTATTTACTTGGAAAAAAATTATAAAAAAAAATGCATCACATCAGGACATGAGTCCTCTACTTATATCTAGAATCTTATAAAAAATTATTATTATTTAATTTTGGTTAGGATGGTCAGACAAATACCTACTTCTTATTTTTACCCTGAAATTTAAATACGACTGCATTGAAATTTAAAATTTTCACCAAATATATTTTATTTTTTTGAAATAAATGTTTAGTAGTTTAGAAACTACATTCAATTTGCTACAGATTCTATTTTTACATTTTTTTGAAATAATATAGATAATTTATTCAAATTTTTACATCAAGTTGTCTAACTCTGATTTTCTGTCTTTTTATTGCCACTTAAGGGCATGTTTTTTCCATGATGATCCTGCACATACCCATTAATTAAATATTTAATTATTTTCACATTCTCTTTTATTAATGTGTCACAGAAAAGTGTATCCTTTGACATTTTCACACTTATTTGGGTCTTTCTTAAGCATGTTGGCCTAGTTTTGCCTATATTTAATGTTGTAATGTGTTCAACACATTCACATTAGGTCTTGGACCCTTGTAAATCAATAAAAATCTTATGATGTCTTATAAAGGTTTTGTGAAGTGTTGTAACACACTTCCATAGTTTTCTAGGACATTTCTAATATATTTCACTTAAATAACCTCTTTTTATCATTTACCAAGTCTTATTTCAAAGTGTTGTAAAGAGTTGTAAAAAACTCTCACACTTTTCTAGGCTTTTCATCAATAATTAAACCTTTCTTATGCCTTAAATGACCCCATTATGCACTTATACACCTTACTTAAAAGTGTTCTTGAGAATAAACCCAATAAACATTATTTAATACATCTTAATTCCTGACACCTAGTATAAGTTCCCTTGTGGGACTAAGTTGCCACTTGGGGTGACTTAGTCCCATTTGGCTCAAAATTTGAAATTCTAGTAGTTTTTTATTCTCTAAGACCAAAGGTTGTCCTGTGATGTGGTATTTTTGAGAATTAAGGCATAATTGTCTATAAATATAATATTTTCCCTCTCATTTCATCCCTATTCATTCAATCAATCAATATTTTTAGTCATCCATCAATCATTGTTCTCAAGCACACTAGAATTTTGAATTCTAAGTCATCAAGAAGCATTCAAGGGTAGATTCATCATCTATTGTTGTAGAAGTTCAAGATCCATCATCATGGAAAGTGTCTAATTCCTTCATTTCATGTTCATGCTTCATCTTAATTCTTCATTTTGGTTTAATTACCTAAAATGGGTTTGACCAAGGCAAACCCACATGCCCTAAAATTCAACATTTTCTCTCTCTTTCTTTTTGTGTTTGCAGATTTAGGCATCTTGAAAGCTTGGAAATCATTAAAGAATAGGTTGCAAATTTTTTGAAGACATATCCTAGTTTGCAAAGCCAAAATATCTACAAAAATTCACTTATAGTGCTAGAAATTAGAGTTCTAGATCTAGATACCTAGAGGAACAAAAAGTATAAATGAAGAGATTTCATTTCCATTTTTAGACTTTCAGAAAAGATAAAGTGGATTGTCACCATTAGTGCTGATTTAGTTCTACTACACATGTTTTTCAAAAATTTTGGTCGATTTGTATACCCATTTGGCTAAAACGAGGTCTAGTGCAGTTTTCTAGATCTAGGACTAGATTTCCCATAATGGTGTAAGTGTCCTAGTAGGCTAAAATTCAAAAATCAGTAGCATTTTCAGTCTCCATTCCAGTTTGCAACACATTTCTAGGTGCACACATTCAATTTTACAATTTTCTGGTTAGTTTGGTTTTCATTTCTAGTTCATTTAGTTTATGTTTCCATATTGCATTGTGTTTTAAAACATTCTATGTTTCCAAGTTTATACTTGGTGGTGAACCCCCTTTATCAATTCTTTGCATCTAGGGAATTCCATTTAGACACATTTCAACCACATTTATATAAATTTTGAATGAACCTCCAAGTTTTTGTGGGAAATATCTCTCCTTTTAGGTGCAAAACCCTAGAAATGCAAGAGAGAATCTTTCTACCAAAAAATTACAATTCATTTTGGTGTACCTATGTTTTGAACACCTTCTTGTCTAATTTGGAGTTGTTTATCATCCTAGGTCTGCATTACATTAACATTGCATTGCATTTTGCATTAGTTAACTTACATACTAGCATTTCAATTTTTTAATTAGTGAAAGTGCATGTAGGTTTCATTTTTGAACCTGAAATCCTTGAATTTTTTCGAAATTTTTCATTTTCATCTTAGGTCAGCATCATATAGCATAGAAAACAAAAAAATCAATAAAAAAAATTTAAATTTTTAAAAAAAATCCCAGTAGGACTATTTCACCACCTTTGGTGACTTAGTCCTTTTTCACCCCTAAAAATGCCTTTCACGACACTGTAAACCTTTTTTTTCATCTTTTGTTTTCTGCCATTACCTATCTCTATCAGTTGGTTGAATTTTTGTAACATTGATTTCATTAGATCTATCTTAATTAGCTCATTTCATGCATTTCTCATATTCAATTTCGCATCTACAACATTTCCTTTTTAGGTTATTGCATAATATAATTAGAAAATTACCTTGTTTGACATCTAAAAAGTGCATTTCAACATTTCACTTTAAGTCATTGCATTATACATTCTTTATTTTTTCATGATATTATGTCTAATTTCAAAAGATATGGCTTTAATTTGGTTACAAATGGATTGTATAAATACAACATCCCCTCTTATGAGTTAAATTTTGATTACACCAATGAGTTCATTTAGAAACATGTTAATCATACTCCATTGACACAATCCTTAACATTACATTTCCCATTGATGAGGATGGTAGTGTTGACAATCATAAAACCCATCCTTTCTCTTCTCTCGATACCTCTCCTATTAGTGACGAAGGTATCTTGGTGAAAGAAGACATAAGCATTGAAGGTAATTATTTACGATCTCCTCGTCCCCCTTCGGAAGACATTAAACAACAAGAAGATGATATCATCAAAACATTTCTAGACATCACCTTACCTAGTGTCTATAACCATTCGCCTAAAAAAATTTAGTCTCCTAATATCCCTCCTCGATGCAAAGAGGATAGGTTGGTGTTAGAAGATACACCTCCTAAGATTCATGAGACTCTTGACTCTCCCTTCCCTAATGCTCCTACCATTTGAGACAATCTATTTGAAAATCATAGTGGTCCTCTTGATGCCTCCCCTACCTATGATGAACCTAGTTTATAAACCCTTGCCATGGCATGTGGTGAACATATTCCAAGCTCTCCTACTAGGGTAGATAGTATGGAACAAGATAATGAGACCTTCAAAAAATAGGACAATCAAATATAACCTCCTCCTAATCATCCCACTATTGATAAAATCACCATTGATCATTCCCCTACTTGTGATGAAGTCATTTTAGAAGAACCAACCATTGAATTTCAAGAAAATGTGGTTTGTAGTTCTCCTAAAAAATCTCCTTGTAGGGAGGATATCATGATGCAAGACAAGGATAACATTGAAAATAATAATATTATTCCCTTAGACAAAGATGTGGAGGCCATGTTAGAATGTTCTTCACTAGGGTACATTAATATTATTCAACCTCAATGCATCCTTAACCCCCCATCAAATAAACCTCAAACTCAAAAAAACCTGAACTTGTCCTTTACTCACCCAAGAACAATGTTTCACAACAACTGAGTCATAATACCATTGCTCACACACATTACACAAGAAATAATCCACACCCACCACATCCAACCCTAACACCCTTGCCTTTACCCAATCCCATATTGCCTCATGACCCTCAATTAAATTCACACATTAGGGTGTATGACCTTGTTGAACAACTTAAGAATACTGCTGCAAAGATACCCCTATGGGATTTAATTCAAAATTCACCTATCTATCACACTATGCTTGAAACGGCCTTACAAAAAGTTCCTATCCCTTCTAATGCACAACCAAAGGACATAGAAGCCATGATTCAAGGAATAAATGCTGATATTATTTTTCACCAAAGTGAGCTCCCTCATTAGGAAGTTCAAAAACAAGATGAAGATTTAATAATCATATCTCAATACAAAATAAAAGGGATAAATAAAACCCTTGTTGACAATGGCTTTGGCGTTAAGATGTTTAGTGTGACCCTTTTGGATAGGCTTGGTATTTATCAATGGATTTGTTAGTGTAGGAAATAAACCACTTGGTGTGATCACTTTGCCTATTACAATTAGAATGGCCACATTAGAAACATTGATCCATGTTATGCCACATGATATTTCATATATTTTATTTTTTGGCAGACCATGAATTCATGCATCGAATAGGGTGCCTTCCTCTCTTCATTGTAAAATGAAGTACATCTACAACAAAAAGTGTACACACTCGATGTTGATCCTAAGCCGTATAGCATCTTACAACTTGATATAAATAAATGCAATCCCTTGAACACATTAACACAAACCACACAAGTAAAACCCTTTCAAGAGAAACAAAATTATAGATGTCCTAGACCCTTCACAATGATATCAATCGATGATTTGGGATTGTTGAATTTTGAACCAACATTCATGGGAGAATATAAGATCATAAACAAAGACTCTAAAAAGGGAAAATCGGTCTTCTCAACACAAAACTTAGAAGACCCTTCAAAGAATCCACCTCAACCACTTTAGAAAAATAAAAAAATTACACAACAAAAGTTTACAAACTCAACTACTAACAACCACCAAATCCAAAAGAAATGAAAAATATTTATGGAAAAGGTTACGAGCCTATGAAATAACTTAGATATAGTGGAAAATGATGTGGTGCTAAAGAAAAAGGTATTTGTGTCCCCATCAAACCTAACATGGAAGAAAAAAATCATGGTCTTCGTTATTGTCCTTTTATATAAATAAACAAGTCTCCCATGACCCTCAACACCATCACACATAATTCTTCTAAACCAATATTAAAATTAGTGCATCCTGAACTGATGGACAGTAGTGGTCTCAAACGTGATCCTTTGCAACACTTGAAAAACACGAAGAAATCTTCGTTACTAACAATGCCATCTAGTAAAACACTAATAATTTGAATTTCACACACTCCTCTAATGGAGAGTATAAAATCTCACAATATATAGAGCCTTGTGTAGGTATGACATCTTGTACTAAGCAAGCCACATCTTTGTCAGAATATAAAGGAACACCTCCTGCCTTTGATCAATAGGGTATCTTGTCGAGACTCCTCCAAGATCACTTGATATCCTTTCCTCCATGAACTTGACAAAAATCCTACGACAAAAATTCATTTTGTGAATATCATATAGTTCACAGTTATTTCACTAATGAATGTTAAGCTTTGAGTAGTAAAATTGAACATCTTAAGGATTTTGGTACTCTCCCTTATGTGGGGACACCTCATTCCTCTAACTGATACTAATTTTCACTCTACCGTGCATCTCCTCCCTCATTTTGTCTAATTCTTGTCCTGCACTTAGTAGGGGCAAGGCATTAGGTAGACTTTTCCTTGTATTTCCCTTCTTTTTGTCTCTATTGGCTAGTCATTAACCTTTCATGAACATATAAGAGAAAGCTTGGGATGTTGATGGCATGCCTTAAGTTGACTCGCATGTGACATACTACCTTTTTCATTATGTAGCTTATCGAAAACATATGAAATGGCATAGGGATTTCCGAATAACCTCTCATATCTTCTTCTAATTTAAAGCAATTTCTCACAGTAATGATGTTAGCATCTACTTTAAAGTGGGGGCATACATCGACACTAATATCTCATTGCATGATTTTTTTCTTGTGATTCCCTCTCTTAGAAAATTAGGTACAATGTTGCTTAGGATTAGACATTTCACTTTTACTTTCTTGAAAACAAGATGAGACCATTTTCAATTTTCCTCTCTTGGAGACATTAAGCATAATGTTCCCTAAGATGAGACCTTGCAAAAGCTAATCCAAATCTAGTGCAACCATGGTAGGAGGGTTCTCAAAGAGAATAGTCCAAACCATGCAACAAGAATCATAGAATAGAAGAAACATGAAATATGGAGGCAAATGAAGATTCAAACATTCTTACTATTATAAACCTTGGTCACAAACAGTCGGCCACATCCAGGCTTACAGATTCGGCACACAGGCCTGATTACAACATGCTCAAAATATAGTGCTCATACATGTGAGTGAAAATCTTTCAGATCAAAATCTATATACATGATATTATATCTTATTAATTATTTTGTATAATGGTTCAATACTAGATCTATATCACATCCTCAGGTTGAGAAACATCCGCATCGGCCAAAGATCGGTACAATCTTCGAGAAGAAAAGTGTAACGTGTGCAAGAACAGGTCAGCCTCAAATCTGAATTTTATCATTGGTAGCTGCAGATCATGAAGTGTGAACCTAAATGTAAGGTTGGGGACACTCCATAGAAAAAATCTAAACACACCATGAGGATCTACAAGTCACGGGAAAGATCCGCGATCGATCCAACTAGCTGTTAGGTTTTGAAGTTATTTTGAGGCCACTCCCAAAAACTGTCATGTACTCCAAAAGCAATAACTTTCTAGAAAAAGATCCAAATGAGCCAAAAACTTGGAATAAGACAATTGAACATGTCCAAAATGAAATCCCAGGTATGCAAGATATGGTGATCAAATATGAACAAGCACAAGATCTACAAACTCAAACCATAATAAGAATGAAACAATAACAAAACTAAATGAAAATTATTTTTGATTGATGCAATATTGCCAAGAACCAAGGATGCTCCTACATCAGACATCTGAGGTTAATGACAAGTGAGCCTCTCACTTTGCAGGGACCAAAGGAAAACCAATATGATCTACCTCAACCTAAGAAATTCAAGAAGAATCCTCCACTACTCTACCCTTCCATCTCACCAGATATTCGTTGTATTGTCTTCAGCGAATCCTCCTCCCATATCTGACACTCGAAATCTCTTCTACCTCATTTGATTGTTGTTTAGTAATTTGTTCTTCCAACTTAACCTTGCTATCTTCACTGAATTCTGCTTCATGAAATTGATGTAGATCTGTAATGTTGAATATAGGTGATATATCCATGTCAACTGGCAACTTCGCTTCATAAGCATTTTCTGAATCAGACTTCTTCAAAATCCTACAAGGTCCAAACTTCCTCATCTTAGATTTACTATATGTTCCAAATAGAAATATTTCTTTCCTTTAGTACAACATCACTTCTTGCCCAACTATGAATTCCTTATGTCTCCTCTTTTCATCTTCTTTCTCCTTATACAAGTTTGTTTCTTGTTTTCCAAATGTTGCTTCACTTGAGTATGCACTATCTTCATATGTTCCAAAAATTCTATTTCTTTTGCACTCATTTTATCCTCCCTACTAATGTCTCTCAACTCTGATATACCTCTAGGATGAACTCCTATAACAATCTCAAAGGTGTATTTCCAAAAATTTTGTTCATTAAATTATTGTAGGAAAATTCTACTTGTGCTAGGACTAGATCCCAACTTTTGGTCTTCTCTCCAGCCAAACATCTCAGCAAGTTTCCCAAAATTTTGTTCACTAGCTTTGTCTATCCATCTATATGTGGTTGAAAAGTAGAACTAAACTTCAAATCTGTCTTCAAATTCTTCCAAAGTGTCCTCCAAAAGTAGCCAACAAGTTTTTTATGCTTGTGTGAAATAGTTCTCCTAGGTAATCCATGCAATCTAACCACTTCTCTTAAAAAAAAAATTTGCTATATGTACTGCATTTGTTGTCTTCTTATAAGGTATGAAATGTGTCATCTTATAAAATATATCCACCACCACAAATACTAAAACATTACCTCTCTATGTCTTAGGCAAACCAAGTATGAAATCCATGTTGTTATCCTCCCAAGGTATTTTTGTTACCATCAAAGGTTTATATAATCCAACATTCTGACTACTCCCTTTTGCAACTTGACAAACACTGAAACTCTCCAAAAATTTCCTGACATCCTTATGGATCTCTGGCCAAAAGTAATTCTCACTCACCAATGGTACTGTCTTGTCAATTCCAAAATTTCCTGCCAAACCTCCACTATGTTTCTCTTTCACCAAGTTATCCCTCATTGAACTTTGGGTACACACAACTGGTTTCCCCTAAACAACATCCTCTTGAATGAAATAGTCCAACCATTGACTTCTATCCTCCAAAACTAGTTCTTTACATGTTATTCAAGGTTCTACAAAATTTGGGTCTTCCTTATACAAGTTTTTCAATTCATCAAAGCCTAATAACTCAAATCTCATATGTGCCAGTAAATTCCTTCTTCTACTCAAAGCATCAACAACACTATTTGACTTTCCACTCCTATGCTTAAAAAAAAAGTGTAACTTTGTAAGAACTCTACCCATCTCATGTGTTTTCGATTCAACTTATCTTGACTGTTCAAATACTATAACGCTTGATGATCTTTATACAACACACACTCCTTAGATAACAAGTAATGTAGATCAACTTCTTCAAGGATTGAACTATGGCATAAAACTCCTGATCATACACTGAATATCTTCTCTTTGCATCATTCAGCTTCTTAGTAAAATAAGATACAGGTCTTCCTTCTTGACTTAACATTACTCCAATTGCATTTCCATTTGGATCACAATCTACTTGAAATACCTTATCAAAATTTGGTAAATCCAACACAGGCTGCTCTATCACCTTCTATTTCAATAGCTCAAAACTTATGTCTGCTCCATATGTCTACCTAAAATCCTTCTTATCTCCCCTCATTGTTTCTATCATAGGGCTACAAATGGAACTGAAACTCCTAATGAACTTTCAGTAAAAACTAGCCAATCCATGAAAAGATCTTACCTCCCCAATTCTTTTAGGTGTAGGAAATTCAACAATGGATCTCACTTTTTAAGGATCCATCTTCAATCCATCTACTGATATTAAAAATCCTAGGTATACTGATTCCTCCTACATGAAACTACACTTCTTTATGTTTATCAACAATTGTTCTTCTTTCAACCTCTGCAAAACTATTAGAATTGGCTATGGATGCCAAGATCTATGGACTAATTGGAAAGCACAAAGAAGAGAGAAAATAATTTGACAAGAATAAACTATATTCAATGTCAATGATAATAGAATTGCATAATTTTACAATGAGAGACCCCTTGGTTATATAGCCAAGGTGAGAACATAGGAGTGCATAAGATTATGAAAAGTGTCATAATCTTATGACATGAGACAACAATGAAAAGCTATCACTCCACCTAAAGTGGAAAGTGATAATGTAATAGCCACCACAAATAGTGGATCACCCACAAAAGGTGGAAACCTAATCACATGATATGTCCATGAAAGGTGGAGGTGATAAAGTAATAAGAAGATAAGTCCACCAGAGGTGCAAATTCTCTAGCAACTCCTATGTGGTCCCTAAGTAAACTTAACTAAGATGTAATTATGACCTAAGACAAGGTATAAAGTATTTAATTACACCAAAAAAAACTCGTCTTATGTGCAACAAATGTTCATCTCTCTATCTTACTAAAAATCAAAATATCATCCAAATATACAATCACAAACTTACCCAATAATTTATTCAATACGTCATTCATCAACCTCATGAAAGTACTAGGTGCATGTTTTAGTCCAAAAGGAATCACCAACCATTCTTACTGTAACATAGAATAAATAAAAATTTGCACAGATAGACATGTTAAATATAATCTAACAAATATTAATCTAAATCAAACAACTAAGAACAAGTAAAAATGAACAAAACAGTTAAAAACTATAACTAGAAGTCTTAGTGAATATGCGTCCACTCCTTCGAATTATCTTGACTGTCCTTCTCCATTTTTTTGTCTCAATATTCTTGCCCTTAGATTTTCAGTATTGATGCAAGCATAAATTGGATGTATTGTCTCAGAAAATTATCGAAGATAATAGGTTTTTCTAAAAAGTATTGATTTTGGGAGAGAGGAATAATGATAATGACAGGTCATTTTATATATTTCGGGTTTTCGAATGATTGGCTCAGATACAAAAGAGATATCAATGATCAAGATTGATGAATGCCATGCGATGTGAGTTATGTGTCAATTAGAATGTGAGTTAGGAAATTCTATAGGATAGAGATTAAATTAGAACAATAAATTAATCTTGTGTCAAGAGTGTTTGAAAATAGAAAGACCATGAGTTCCATATTAAATAAACACTTTAATTTTCAATTGATAGTCTTCGAAAATAGAAGAAATAGAATTTGAATGAAAAAGAAAAAGTTAGAACTTGAAAAATATTTCATTTGAATGCACACATGAATTAATTAGTTAAATAAAGATATTTAATTAATAAACACATTCATGCATATGAGTTAGAACTAGTTAACTGACTAGTTTTGATAGAGAGTCCTTTCGCAGAGATGATCAGATATTGAATTCGAAGATAACTAATGGATTTAAATAGATCTTGAGTCAAAAGGTGAGTGAATAATTAGATAACTGGACGACAGAAGAATGTGATAGAAACAATTCATTATGAATTAAATGTTAATTTAATTCAATATTCAAAATTGAAAGATTTAATTAAATAAAAAATGCAATTTATTTAATTGACTATTGAAAATGATTAATTGAATAATTAAAAAATGAATATTTAATTATAGTTGAAATATGACAAAGGGGTAATTGAATAATAAATTATTTAGTTAAGAAGGAGAATTAATTAGTTAGCAACATAATTAAATAAATATGATTTATTTAATTAATCAAGTTGAATAAAGGTCAATATAAATTAATTAAATAATTAAAAGTTTATTTAATTAATAGAGGAATTATGTGTTTAGAAAGGGTAATTAAATAATAAATATTATTTAATCATGACCAAGGACATTAGAAAATTATGTCGAAAGTGGTGCTCACGGGCCTAAACCAATTTTTGGTGTCTATAGTTTGCCCCCTCTTTGATATAATGTTGTTTTGGCATTGTGTCAAAGAAAATATGTCTCGATCGTGCCCCAGTATGAAACAAGTTAGGGTATGCCCCTGCGGGAATATTGACAAATTTTTGAAATATTTCAAAAAAAATAGGAAATATTCCTGATAAGTCAATTTGATGGTCAAAAATGCTAGGGAGTTGACATAATTGAATTTGCAAGTGTTATGGACATGTACAGGTCAATAGAAGTTGGAAGTTTAAGTGGCCAATAGACAAGGTCAGAAGAAATGCCACCCAAACCCTAGTTATAAATAGAAATTAGGTTGAAAACCAATTAATTTGCACCTAGAAAGTTGAATAATTGAGAAGTTTTCTTTGAGTATTGGATGAAGATGTCTCTAGTTCCCTACGCTATGGATCGTGGATATCAGATCCAAACATTCAGATGACTAGCCGATGCAGGACCCCTAGTATGTACCCTAAAATGATCTCTCAAAATTTTATTTTGCAAATAGTTTTAAGCGCTTAAAAATAATTTTGAACATGCAGTCTTTTACATTCAACGCATATGCGTTCGTGCCCAAAGCATATTCTTGCGGAATGACACACTTGCAAAAAGACGGCTAGGCTAATTTAGGTCATTTAGGAATTAGTCGCATATGAGAGTAAATGCACCACATTTGAATTTATGCATCACATTTGTGTTTTAGTTAGGCACATGTAGTATACTAAAACACAAGTGATATAATGAAACACATATGCATATAGGTAGGAAAAATGAATTTGCACCGCACATAAATTGAATGATGTATTTTCTTATTTGTTAAAATGAATTGATTTGTGAAACTCATATGAAATGTGTGACAAATTCTTTGGTCTACAATGCATTTGTATAAATGCATCGCATGTGCTATAGTGAGATACATTTGTCTGGTAAATTCTTTTGATAAAAACTTGAAAAAATTTGACATTTGACATCATGATGGAAATGCATTGGTAGGTTATTTTAGATCCTATCTATACTCATGAGTCATGTCCTAATAATTTTGAGTTGAGAGATCGATTGGGAAATGCAGAGACACAATTACTTTGGAGACTCAGACTTCATCATGTGCTGCATATGGCCACAATTCGGGAAAACAGAGGTATGCTTACCGCTTTGTGTGAGCGATGACATTCTAAGATGTCATCATTTCATTTTCTAACTAGGGAGGCGGCGGTTACATTAGAGGATTTTTATAGGATTTTGAGACTACCTATTAGAGGAGAGAGGGTTATGTACAACACACAGCGTGAGTACAATGAGTTGACTAGACTTTATGTTGTTGATGACATTAGGAGATTAGGGAATGAGCATTATGAGATCAGATGGCAGGTTCTAGTGGATAGGTATGAGAGGATAGATTGTATTTTATGTACATTGATTGGAGGGATAGTTCTTCCTAACCAGCGAGGTCATGGATTTCCTATCGAGTGTGGAGAGATGCTTGTGGGGATGTTAGAGAGAGAGGTTGTGTATGCCCGGGGTCACTCTTTGTTAGGCATGCTATACTTTCACTTACATGATATAGTATACCGAGATGCATAGTTTATGAGCTATAGTACCACTCTTCTCATGGTTTAGGCATGGGAGTGTATTGCAATATTTCATCCTCCTATTACTACAGAGTGAGAGGCTAGATCTCCGTTTGTTTTCCGGTATATGGGAAACATTACTCAGAGTCATGTCAAAGACATAGTTTTCTAGAGACATGCACTGGACACACTAGTTCAGTGTATGTGGAGGCCATACATGGATTGTGAGAGATGGTTAGATGAGGAGGGGAGTTTGACCTACTATAGGTAGACACAGTATTTGATTGGTAGGACTATTTTGAGTGTACGCATAATTGAGAGACACCTGCCTGATCAGGTTTTGAGATAGTTTGGGGAGGTTCAGGATGAGCCTAGAGGTAGAGTAGAGTTTTCTCAATCTTCCAGAGAAGTTTCACACTGGGGGCCTATGATACCAATGGCTACTACAGAGGAAGAGATTCAGGTGTTACAACCTTTATAGTGGGTATGGAGAAGTAGAGTAGAAAATCCAGGGATAATAGTTGCTTATCACACATGGTGGGCAGAGCATCATCCTATTTTGTATACAAATCCGGATCAGTCGACAATAGTAGAGAGATGAGGTACAGGGCCGCGAGGGTGGCACAAAGGTAGAGGTGGTGGTAGGGGTGGTGGTGATGATGGTAGAGGTGGTAGTGGTAGACAAGGATGATGGGGACAAAGAGGTGGTCTAGTAGGTGGAGGCAGAGGATGTACTGATATTGGACCTTAGAGGTGGAGCAGAGGCACATGTTGGAGATAAGAATTTTGTCAAGGAACCTATATTAGAGGAGCATGCAGAGGTAGAGATTGGGAGGGAGGACCTTGCAGAGGAGGAGGAGGAGGTTGATATGGATATTGACCCTCTTGGTATTCTAGAAGGTTATGTGGAGGATGATGTTGAGGAGGACATACCCATGGAGGAGTGATAGAGTGATCTTTGAGATCAGATTGTAGACGGGCGATAGGATGATAAGGCTCCTAGGGAAAGTGGTAGTGAGGCATTGGAGGAGAGGCTGAGAGTGGTTACAGCAAAGTTGGATGCCTTGCGGATAGAGAGAGACAGTTATTTTATGGAGATAAACAATGCTTTTATGAAGAGAGATATTGTTCTTATGGAGAGGGACCAGGTAGTAGCTCGAAGATATGAGATAGAGTGGTAGTTCATAGAGGTCAGACGCCTTTGCAATGGTACTTTATCTAATGCTATGGTTCATGAGCTAGTCAGATTAGTAGAGAGGGTGACATATTATAGAGATTTGTATGAGTCAGTGGTGCCAGCAGAGAGATGATCCCCTAATTTTTTAGAGGTTTGGAGTCACAAATCACAGAGCAGGAGTCAGAATAGGACACATAGTACATATGGTTTCCTAGGACCATCGAGATGAGGTCTGTTTAATAGGCCTTCCACCTCAAAGAGAGTACCTTTGAGGTAGTTCCCTCCACCTTCACCATGTTGACACTGTATTTTGATCAAAGAGAGCTTGCGAGCTCGTTTTTATTTATGGATACATTCAGATATTGTACTATGACACATTATTTTGAGTGATATATATATGATTTTTAGCGACTTGTATATGATATGCAGTTCTATTTTATGGTGATCAATTTTTTTTCTATATGATTATGTTTCCTAAATGATGTATTTACATGTCTTATGAATGGATGTTTCTACATGTGATGATTTTATGGAGTTTATAATGTTATGGTGACTCTATTTACTTATGATAATGGAATGCAATGTTCTATATTATGTTATTTATATGTGATTGTAATATGTACATGCAATGTTTTCATTATGTATCTTATGATGATGGAATTCCTATTATGCCATTATTTCATAGATATGCAATGAAGATATTAATGTTCCTATTTGTTTGAAATGCAATGTAACTATATGATGTACTACACTGCTTACATAATGCTTATAGAATGTATGCATATATAGGTTATCAAATTTTTTTGTTGTGTCAGGGGACTTTATCATTATGTCGCAAAGAGAAATTTTAGCACAAATGATTTCAGAATGTTAGTAAGAAACAACGAAGGTTGATTGAAAAACATAATATCTTCAATATTTTGTCATATATGCTAAGATTTAATTTTTATCATCATTGGGCAGGAGTGACACAAATGGATAGTAAACACCATGATATGAGATAGATCATAGTATATAAATTTATCCATATGTGAAAAACAGACAGTCGTAGACAAGGAGTGTCTTAACTCATACTAAGGGCAAGATTTCCCAAGTCGTTTTGTCTTGACAAACCACATACAACAAACAAATAAAAGATGGGTCATGAGACATCATTTCTCCTCTAAATCCTTGATAGGACATCCTTTAGAAAAATAGTAACATGACTCAAAATCCAAATTTTAAAAGACAGATGAAAGAAAACACCCAAAGAAAAAGAGTCCTGAGACATCCTTGCTACTCTAAATCCTTCAAGGGACATCTTTGAGAAAGCTAGTAACCAGAATTATGTACAAATCGATAAAAAGATAAGACAACATAAGATATAAATTCATAAAGCCAAATAAAAGTATTTGCCAAAACTTGATCTTGTGGGATTGTTTGATTGTTTGATGTTTGACATAGCGTAATGTGAGGGATGACACATACCACATAAGACGTTGAGTCTAGTTTTGACTTGGTGACTATCTGTGTAAGGCATGACAAAGCCTGGTTTCAAAAAGACATGTTTTGTATAAGACGTTGGAGCTAGATGATGTTGATGCGACAAGCTGCATGAGGCTATGACAATTTGATGGCATCCATTGAAAAGAAAGACATATCGTGCTTAAGACATAAGTTGATCACTTTGACAATGTGTTTGATTTTGACTTGATGACTTTGAGATGTTTTCCTTGCTGATGCATGACTTGTTTTGATTCCCTGACTAATTTGATTGTGTGTGTGTATGTATTGACAGTGTATGACTTGAGATGATATACCCTAAAGGACTAACCTAATGCGGCCTCAGAGGCTCATCGATTAATTAGCCTTGCCTATGTTGTACATAGAGAGACCTCGTATTTTAACAAAATTGTACCTGACATAACTGACTGAAAATATGTACTTAAGTTGATGATATGAAATATGTGTGATAGTGAATGTGATAAACCCTATTGGACTGACCTAGTTCAATCTTGGGGGCTCATTGATTGATTAGCCTTGCCTATGTGGTACATGCAGAGACCTCATAGCTCAACACAACCAATGACATTGAATGTATAGAGAGGCATGATTTTAATGTGTCTGAGACATGAGAAACCTCGATAGATAGACCTAATGCCTCAGGGGCACATCGATAGATGGTCTTTCCTACGTCCAGTAGCACAAGCAATGTAGTTCAACTATGTCTACGACTGACTTAATATGACTGACTTGACTTTGTTTTTGGGATTTTTGACATGTTTCAATTTTTTTGTCTTTTTGAGGTTTTCTACTATTTTTTGAATTTTTTCAGGACATTTTCTAATGGTGTAATGCTATGTACAAGGTCCTAATGGCATGAAACAAGGATTTTTCCCTAGTCAGGAATAAGACATGCGAGATGGAGTGGGGAATGTGATGGAATGAACTTGATGTCAATCATTCCAATCAATGGATAGGAAAACCATTTATTATGAGGGATGGTGAAAAGTTTGATTGGAATGATGGTAGACGATAGAGTGAGTTTGACTACACATGGCGCATGTTTGCCAGGTTTTCACCATGGTACTTATCCATAGCGCCACCAAAGTGGTTCTCACTATTGGATAGATTATTTCTCTTTACTATTTGATTTTTCAATTTTTTTGGTGTTACAAAGATTCCTATTTGCTAGGTTTTCATCAAGGTAACCATTTTTTTATTTTTCCATTTTTTTTTGTATTTTCTCGATTAATACAAAGACTCTCAGAATCTACGGATAGAAACTCTTCAGATGAAGACTATTGATTGGTGACAAAAATGGCTCTCCTTCAGGGGTAGAGACTTGGTACGCTTCTATTCCAAAAGGTTTTTTGATAATATAGGGCCCTAACCAGTTAAGTTCAAACTTACCTGGCTTTTCTCGTTTAGCTTGATTCTTGGGATTCTCCATTAAAACCAAGTCACCAATGTCAGAGTGTCTATTTAGAACTTTCCTATTATAGCTACGACAAAGATGATTCTGATATGCTTGCAAATGGTCTAGTGCTTTCTATCTTCATTCATATAGTAACTATGACTCTTGTAATTTGGATACACGATATTCTTCATCATCAATATGACCTTTCAAGTATACCCTCAAGGAAGGAATTTCAACCTCAATAGGTAAGATAGCTTCCTATCCAAATACTAGGGAGTATCGAGTGGCACCAATGGGAGTACGGATTCTTGTGCAGTAAGCCCATAAGGTAGGATTTAGTTGTAGGTGCCAGTCATGACCAGCGTCATTGACAATCTTGTTTAGGATTCTAACAATGGTTTTATTAGATTCCTTGGCTTGGCCATTACCTTGTGGGTAATATGGGGTGTAAAAATGATGTTTGATATGGAACTCTTCACATAGATGGTGTAATTCTTGGTTTTTCAATGGGTGACCATTGTCTATTATAATGGATTGGGTTACACCATGCCGACAAATGATATAGTTTAATATAAACTTGGATATTTGTGTGCCAGTGATGTAGGTCATGAGAATAGCTTCAATCCATTTGGTGAAGTATTCAGTGGTGGTTATGATGAATTTATGGCCATTGGATGATGGAGGGTGTATCTTACCTATGAGGTCAAGCCCCCATTGGGAAAAGGGCCATGGTGATGTAATTGGATGAAGATCCTATGTTGGTGCTCTTATCAAATCTTTGTGTATCTGACACTGTCTACATTTATTTACAAAGATATATGAGTGATTTTCCATTGTAGGCCAATAATAACCTAATATCGTAATCTTATGGGCTAAAGTAGGACCACTAGAATGGGATCTGCATATACCCTCATGCACTGCTCGCAAGGTTTCTTGTGCTTCTTCAACATCGATACATCTCATTAGCGTGTTATCTAAGGTATGTCTATATAGGGTATCTCTGATGATGGTGCATTTAGTTGACTTACGGATAAAGGTTATGCATTTGTTTTTTGACAGGTCTAGAGGTAAATTTTGGTCATTTAGATAGTCGAATACGTCTTTGTACCAAGGGGAAGTAGGAAAAAGAATCGTACAAACCATCACAGAATCGAGGACATCATAGGAAGGGACCAACAATTGCTCAACCAAAAACTCAAACTTAGGGACGTTGCTCAGAATATCCAATAAGGAACCCACGGTTGCCATAGCATCTGCAACCCTATTCCAAATATGTGGTATTTGTTGAAAGGTAACGTCACCAAAGTACTTCTTGAAACTATTAGCCATGTGCTTGTAGGGGGAAATTTTCTCATCCCTAGTTTCATAATCATCATTTACTTGTCGGACTACTAGCTAAGAATCACTAAAAACATATAGACTCTTAATTTTCCACTAGGTTGCCATTATTAGTCTTGTCACTAAGGCTTCATACTCTGCTATGTTGTTGGTGCAAGGGAAAAAAATCTTGAATGATTTAGGAATAGTATCACCCTAAGGTGTAACAAATAGGATACCTGCTTGTGAACCATGATATGTCGTCAAAATACAATTTCCATTCGGTTCTAGTGTCAATTGTGAAGATAAATTCATCAAGAAAATCTACCACTAAAGGATGGTCTACCTTCACAGGTGCATCCACTAACTCATCTACAATCACCTGTCCTTTTATAGCCTTCCTCTTCACATATTGGATGTCATACTCACTAAGTATCATAACCCATTTAGTCAATCGACATGTTAATGTTGCTTTACGTAGGAGATATTTGAAGGGATCAATCTTTGCGACCAACATTGTTTGGTTATTTAGCATATAGTGCCAGAGTTTTTGAGTAGCAAAGACTACCACAAGACAGGAACTTTCTATGCTACTATAATTTAATTCATATCCGACCAAGGTATGACTTATGTAATACACTACTCTTTCATGACCTTGATCATAATTTTGTGCGATTAGAGCTCCTAATGTTGACTGAGTTGTTGAAATGTATATTATCAATAGTTTTCCATCTATAGGTGGCATTAAGACAGGTGGAGTGAGCAAATAATCATTGATTTGTTGGAAAGATTCCTGACATTTAGGTGTCCATGCAAATGGTACTCCTTTCTTGAGTAAATGTTGAAATGGGTGTATTTTTTCTGCCAGTTGTACAATGAAACATCTGATAGACTATAATCTTCCCTGTAGTATTCTTAGTTGACCAATGCTAACTGGAGGAGATTTATACGATCGATTTTACCTTCTCTGGATCTACTTCAATGCCTCTTCTAGAAATGATATACCCTAGAAGTTTCACTGATTTCACTCCAAAGACACATTTCTTTAGATTTAGTCTGACGTTGTAATTCTCTAGCCTCTGGAATATCTTGTCTAGAAATTTAAAATGATGTTCCCTTGTTACTGATTTAGCTATAATTTCATCAACATAATCTTCCATGAGATTGTAAAAATTAATGGAAAATAGTAGTCATTTATCGTTGATAGGTAGCTCCTGCATTCTCAAGCCCAAAAGGCATAACTTTCCAACAGTATGTTCCCCATGGACATTTTTTGTGTTGGTCTTCAGCTACAATTTTTATTTGGTTATATCCAAAGAAACCATCCATGAGGGATAGCATCTCGTATCCTATTGTAAGATCTACTATATTGTCTATATTCCGAAAAGGGAAGTCATCTTTAGGATATTCCTTGTTAATGTTTCTAAAGTCTGTACAAATGTGGATGTCCCCATTTGGTTTAGTCACTAGTACAAGATTTGAAATATAGTCTACATAGTTTATGGTTCTTATGAATTTGACATCCAAGAGTTTCTTAAGTATTTCTTTGACCAGTAGAGCAATCTGTGGATGCATTTTCCTTAGCTTTTGTTTGACAGGCTTAATACCTGGTTGTAATGATATATCATGTAATATTAGGTCTGGATCTAGCCCAGGCATATCAAAATACAACCATGCAAATTTTATCTATCTCTTTGTGAAGAATTCCTAAAACTCTTGTTTTTCTGTCTTTGTCAATGATGCTGCAAAATATACTATCTAAGGGTTTTCTTTTGTATTTATGTTGACTTCAATAGACTCTTCTACTAGCATTGGTGACTTTTCTTGTTCAACTGGGAGAATGTTTAAACCTCCATCCTTGGGTGCCTCAGAGAGGTTTTCACCCTCAAATACATCCTTTATTTTTACTATTTCCTCATCCAAAGGTGCCTTTCGGTTTTCATGTAGGGACTTGTCATTTTTCTCATTTTCATCATTTTTCTTTCTATTTTCATTTTTGTGACTAGAGGTGTAAATAGAATCCCCAAAATATGCTTTGTCATCCAAGTATATGGTAAAACCATCTTTATGATCCCTCTTGGTATGCCTTCTCGAAGTCCCATGAACTCATCTATTGCTTCATCATTCTCGAATGTGTCTAAGATGGGTGTACCTTGTTGATCCCAGTCGATAAGTTGGGGATATATGAGAGGCATGTCATCATTAGAGTTATCAAATGTGGAAGCTAAAAAGGTGAATATAGAGTGGTTGACATGGTCACAAAAGTTTTGGACTAACTCCTTCTTGTTCTTTTTCCTATGGGTAGGTAAACTCTGATGTGGGACCATTGCAACACCTAGGTCATCAAAATATGGTTCATCAGGTGCCCATGATGCATGATCAATGGTTTCCCAATAATAGTGCTTAAGCCATTCTTATTTGGACATGGAATTCTTATTACGGGGACTAGATGGCTTTGGTAAGGGTTTTATCATTTGGTACAATTCTGCAAATAGATTATCTAGGTTCATGGTACTTGTACAGGAAAGGGAATCCCATTCATAATCGATTGAGTCAGGAGATTCATCGTAAATTATGGGAAGTGGTTCGTGAGATATCTCAATGTTTGCATAAGCACTCACTTCCTCTTGAAATGGTGACGAAGTACTAGGAAACCCAAACTGATACATTTTGACCCAATTTCTGATGAAAGTTTGTCGAAATTTCGACGATCGTTCGTCGAAAATTTTTCGTCGAAAAATCGACAATGTTTGAAACGTCGATTTTCCGACCCAGGGTTGTCCGCAGGGTCAGAAAATCAACGTTTAAAATTTCATCAATTTTTTGATGAAAAGTTTCTGACGAACGGTCGTTGAAATTCCAACGACCGTTCATCGAAAATTTGATCAAAATCTACCAGTGCCAATTCTAAGCAGTTGAAACCCTAGCCCTAGGTATTTTGGTCATAGGGAGGCAATGATTGGTTTCGTCCTTCCATTTTGATGTAGTCCTAACCCACTATACTTGTCATAGCCTTTTCCATATTGATCCTTAGCTATTTGCATAGATGGTGAGGGGTATTCATTGTCTTCCCAGTATAACCAGGAGGTAATATCACCTTGGTCCACAATTTTTTCACTTAACTCTCCCCATTTGGTCAATGTCATTGTAAGGGGAACATGAAATGTGACTATTAACTATCTTCTATTTGCCATGGGTAAGCCATATGCCTTAGGTGGAACCAGTTGACTGACACAATAGGATGCCTTCATGTGATATTCTCCACAACCCTTTTCTTGGATCTCGACCTTAGGAGTGGATGATGGTGGTTTGAATGAAATGGACTTGGTAAGATGTGATGGATCAATGTATAGGGATAAAGTGGATGATGGAGTTTCTTGATTAACTGGTACCTATCGTTGTGGAATTTCCCTTAGGATTATACAATATTGAAAAGGATCTAGATCACCATCGATCGTGATCTTGGTGCCATTATACGAGATTTTAAGACATTGGTGATATGTGGAAGGTACATCTTTCATTGTGTGTATCCAAGGTCTACCTAAGAACAAGTTATACAAAAGGTTGAGATCCAAGATTTGGAAGCTAGTGTTTATAACTGTTGGGCCAATTCACATAGGGAGTGTGACAACTCCTTTGGATGATCTTTCCTCATCATCATAAGCCTTGATGACTATAATATTAGAGGTGTCTACGCATGCTTATGAGAATCCTAATGCCTTAAAAAAATTTAGGGTACATAGGTTCAAACCTACTCCTCCATCTACCAAGACTCGTTTGACTCTAGTTTGATGGACTAGGACTTCAAGATGTAATGGGTCATTATGATCGATCTTTTCTATTGAGTAATCCTTTTGAGAAAATGTGGCATGATGGGAGTTGGTTAAATATCCTACCATTTCTTCGAAATGATTGACATCTAAGTCGGTAGGAACAATCATGCTCTATAGAGCTTTGTTGGCAATGGCTTGATGCTCAGGTGATAAAGTCAATAGTTCCAAAATGGATATTTGTGCAGGGTTTTTTCTCAGTTGATCAAGGAGATTGTTAGGCTTCATTCCAGGTAGATCCATTTTTGATGGGGTCATTATAGTACAAGAGGCAATCCATACTATTTATAAAATGAAAAGATAGGCTATGTTGATCAAATTAGATAATAAGAAGGCTTATGATAAGGTTAATTTGCACTTTATTTTCAATGTCATGGAGGCCTTTGGGTTTGATAGGGCATGGTTGAACTAGTTATTTACATGGATTTCATTCCCAATATTCTTAGTATTTCTAAATGGCTCCTTGACAGGATTCTTCAATGTTTCTAGAGGCTAAGGTAGGGGGACCCCCTTTCCCCCTTATTTTTTATTATTATGGCCAAGGGTCTAGGTCAATCTTTCTCGAAGGCAAGGTTGGAGGGTCATTTGGAAGGGATACAGATCATTGGAGGCATTTCGGAAGTTACCCATCAACAGTTCACAAATGACAACATGTTTTTTGGTTTTCCGTTAGTGAAAGAAGCATGTGGTTTCCAATGGATCTTGGATCAATGCTCAAAGCCTTCAGGGAAAGGGGTAAGTCAAGACAAATCTGAAATTTTCTTTTTCAATACAGGAATTGGTAAAGAAATTCAAATTTTGCACATCTTGGGCTTCCATAAAGGATCGCTCCCTTGTAAGTATCAGGGTTTACCCTTGGCCAAAGGTGTGCAACCTAGCAAGATGTGGGATTTAATGATTGTAAAATTTAGTGCAAAACTGGCCCCTCTTGGAAAAATAAGTGCATGTCATGGGCAGGAAAACAAAAAATGCTAAATTCAGTCATCAGTACAATCCCCATATACATGCTCTCATGCTTACCTCTATCAAGCGGGGTGAATAAATATATCAACTAGAAGATGAAAAACTTCTTTTGGAAATGAAATTTAGATCAGCATAATTTCCCTATGATAAAATGGAAATAGCTTTGTGAGAAAAAGGAGGCTGACGCGGCTGATTGTAAGTACATGCTCCTAAAGAACCAAGCTCTAGAGGCTAAGCTTCTCTGGACAATTCATTCAAATTAGAAACTCAAATGGGTCAAAATAGTAAAATAAAAGTATCTTGATGTGGAAGAGAACAACATTTTCTCTTCTAGATCACTCGCAAAAGGCTCACAAATATGGAACTTCATCAACAGTAACTGGAAATTGAAAAAACAAGCCTCGAGAAGAAAAGTGGCTGATTACTTGATGATTTATTGGGAGGATGGCTTCCCCAATTATCATTGGAAAATCCTTCAAGCACTAGGAGTAAATCGTAGGTTAATCAAATTATATAAATCAAAGCTAGCCAAATGAAGTTTTTTCCCTAGATTAGGTAGGGATGTGTTATGGTGGAATGCCTCCCTGAACAAGATCTATAATGCTAAAGATGGTTACATAGTTTTAGTGGTGATGGAGGCGGCTCAGTCACAACTTGCAACCAACCTATGCCATAATCCCTCTTGTCTCCCAAAGGCAACTGAGAATTTCTTGTGGGCTACGATGCAAGGGAGGGTGATCATGGCTGATAGGTTTGCATGCCTAGGTTATGATGGTTCATCAAGGTGTGTGATTTTCAAACAAGTGGGGGAAACCAAGGAGCACTATTTTAGAAATTTTTGTTTGTGCAACATTGTTGGGACTGGTTGTGCATGAACTTCCAATGGAAAACAAACTTTCTAGCTAATTTTCTAGGCATGCTAACAAGCTAGCCAAAGCTATATAGGAACATAATATTTGGAGGGTTATGGGTTACCAACACCTCATTAGTTATTTGGGAAGTTTGGAAAGAAAGGAATAGGTGCATCTTCTAGGAGAAATAAATGCCTCGTCAATCCCTTCTAAACAAAATCAAAGCTTTCATAGTGGAAACCATTAATGCAAGGTTGCCTGAGAGTCAGGGTGGTAAAAAAAATTTCACCACTTGAGATGTAGCAATTTTGAAAAATTGGCATGGCCTCAAGACTCCCCCTTAGGTCGGGGAGGGAGCTCTTATAGCTTAAATGGCAAGAAGAAAGGTGGTTTGGCAACCTCCAAAACTTAGTTGGTATAAACTAAAATTTGATGGTGCCTCTCGGGGCAACCCAGGTATATCTAACGTGGGATGCATAGTAAGGGAGTAGAAATCCAGAATAGTATGTAGATTGGAATATCCCCTTTAGAATGACACAAACAATGCTACAGAGATGTAGGCCACTTATTTTGGGGTTGAGGTTATGTCAGGAGCCAAGGATAAAGAATTTGGTGATAGAAGGAGATTCCTCTCTAGTTATCAACGCTTTAAGGACCAAACACATGGTGCACTAGAAATTGAGTGTTGGCTTAGAACTAGCCTTACAACTCTTGGAAGGTTTCAAATTGGTAACAATCAATCACACCTTGAGGGAAGGGAATATATAAGGGGATGGATTGTCAAATAAAGGTGCGGATGGCATTGAGCGGAGAGAGGTTATTTCTCCAATTTGTTAACTAAACACTCCAACGAGAGGGTGGAAGGAAGGGAAACTTTCCACATGGATTGCACAGAAATTATGACTTGTAGGGTGAGGATGGGTGATCAAGGGTGACTATTGTGCCTAGTTAGTAGGATTCACATGAGCCTCTGCATTAAATCTAGGCCTATATCTCTATGAGCTGAAGGAAATTATGAAATGGTTACTTCGCTACCTAGAAAGGATTTGGGCAATATGAATTTTTGTGTCATGTGAGCCCTCCACATGAAAAGGTATACTCAAGCCTCAAAATGGAAATAGGTTATATATTTTCTGGGCAGTATAGGGTGGCAAGTTTACATTGTATAGCATGATAATCCTTCAAGAATTTAAGGCACAAGCTCTCTCATTTTCCTAAAGGTAGTAAAAATTTTGCGGTGTTTTCCTTTCTTCTCAACTTTGGGTGAGGGTGGACATAATGGTTAATGGTGGAGCGATCGAAACTCACGTTGCATATGTGAGTGGATTCTCTAGTTAGCTTCGGTTTCAAAACCCCAATTCAATTGGGTTGTAAAGGGCGTCAAAATTATTTTGGTGGTGTTTTAGACCAGTGCCTTAAGCACATTATTCTTAGCATTGACCCCCATACTATGGTGGCTATAAAGATGGTACTAGGAAAGGGGTATCTAGAGCCACAAGAGACCTTTAGAGTGAATTCTCAATTTTTTTCAAGGTTTATTACCTCCCTATTGGACGTCCACATGGCCAAGGAATAATCCAAAGAACTTTTCTATTAATTGTTCAAGAATGGGTCGATCCAAGGTCTGGATGATATCCTCAAGGTGGAAATTCTTGGGGTTGGGGTTCCATGGCCAAAAGATCTGGAGCTGGTCAAGAAACCGGGTGAGGTCATCAAGATATATTCATTCCTCCTAGACCTGAAAGGCATGGTGTTGGTTCACCATAGGATGATTGTGGCAGTTGGTGCAAATTTCCTCAAGAAAATGGTGTTGTTGGTGCATGTGGAAGATTTCAAATGGGTGCCTAAATTTGATGCCTTTGCTAAGGCCAATGGCTTTGTGTGAGTTGAGGTGGGTGTTTTGGTTTTTCAGCATCCATGGGTAGATAATTTTTCCATGTTATTTTAGATGTTTTAGTTTGGCCATGGGTCAATTTTATTGTAAATATGTTATTAGTCATCTTTTCTCTGTATGGTCTAGTTCAAGCTTGTTAGGGTTTAACGAGTGTTGTCTAGTTTAGGGGGTAAGCTTACTTTTTCTTTTTTTTTTATGGTTGCCAAGCCCAAAAAAATTTGGTAGATCTTGCTTTTGCAGACGCTTGTAAATTTTGGCATATATAAATATAATCATCTATTATGAAAAAAAAAACTATATTTAATATTATATAATATTTCATTTTATTAAAATAATAATAGATTATTATTAATATAAACTATATTATATTACATTTATTATAATATATCAATGAATATTTTATAATATATGTATATAATGGTATATACTATATGCATTATTAATAATAATAGTTAATAATTAATTTCTATCATATAATTATTATCATCTACCCATATTAAAAGAGTATATTATATAATGTTGGAGGTAGGGTGGGCATCCCTCCAAGCTAGCAGAGGGAGGTGGTGTTGGATGTCATGGTGGAATGTGGTTGGGGGTGGGTGCCTTGTTGGCATGCCTGTTGGGTCGACCGTATCCTGGTAGCTTTTGTGTATGCTTATGGACTCAATTTTAGGACATCTCTTGTCCTAGCATCGATTCCTTGTGATACATGATAATAATGGTGAGGTGATCCCAATCTATGATGAGGAAAGATGGATCATTTGGTTGCATACCATTCCCTAAGCTCGACGATGGCTTGGTAATCTGAGTTCGCATATTTATTGATGGTTGGGTTAATTTTGGTTCATATTTTCCTTAGTAGGAAGTTGTGGTGTTAGAAGGTTCCCTTCTCCTTCTCATCCAAGGCAATTTGAGAACGAAAGAGGATGTTGAAGGGATAAAAATTTGTGGTTGAGGTATTTTTGGTGGGCCTTACACGTTTTGGGGTTGATACCCCCATTTCCTTGAAGTCGTCATCGAGGAAAACCTTGTTTAGGAAGGTCTCTGATCAGACACTCAAGTGAATTCTACACATTTATGAGTCGTTGGTGCTTGTGGCTGTAAAGATGGTTTTGGGTTCGAGACATTTGGAGTGTGGTGAGTACGCGAGGGACAATATGCATATCTCCTCTCGATTTCTTGCTTCTCTCCTGGACAATAATGTCCCAAAGGTGGAGACTAAAGGGTTTTTGGTTAAAATGTTTAAAGAAGACATGGTGGAAGGCATGGATGAGGTTCTGAGCACGGTGATTGTAGGAAGGGGTTGTCTGAGGCCATGTGACCTGAAGCAGATTTATCTAGAGGACAAAATAAGGATTTATCCTTTCCTTCTAAACTTGAATGGTCCAGGTTTGATGAGGCATAGGTTGGTTGTGGCGGTGGCTATTATTTTTCCTAAATACTCTTTGATATGATGGAGGTTGATGATGAAGAGTGGATTTCAAAATTTGAAGACTTTGCAAAATTGAACAAGTTTATGTAAGGTGGTTGTTGGGTCGAGGTTTTTTTGGTCTGTTGGGGTCAACTTTGGTGGTTTTCCTGTGTCATTGGTTGTTCTAGTATATTTTCAGCCATTAATGACTCTTCTGTAGCATGTTTTGGTTAGGGTTAACAGTGTCTTTAGTTAGATTTTTTGGTGGTTGGTTGTATGTAAAATCTTTGGTTAGAATTTTTTTAGTGCTTGTTTCTGTAAAATCTATGGTGGTTGGATGCCATTTTGTCTCATCATAATACATTAACTTGCTTTGCAGACGCTTGTATGAAAGCTTATCAGTTTTATTAATATAATAAATAATATCTTACATATCAAAAATAAAAAGAGTATATTATATAAATAAATATTATATTCAATATTAATTATTGTTTTTTATGATAAATTTGATTATTAACTAATATTGAATAATATGTGATGTATTTAAATATATTAGATTTATATAATTATTCTAAAGCATATTATTTATTGATTAATTATAATTTACTTATATTTAAACATTATGCAATAACATATTATTATTATATATTATATTTTAGACATTCATATTATTTTTTATGCAATAATAATTAATCTTGAGATAATATCTTAAAATGTTCAACATTTCGGGGAGTTTATGCACAACACTCTCTTGAAATTCTCTCATGCCCCAAAATTAGACTTGGTTTATGACAGTTGTACACCTTCAAATAATAAGTATTATAGTTCTAAACAATAAATATTTAAATTATTATTTAATAATATTAATCAGTAATTAGTATAATTTAAACTATATTTAATATTATATGATATCTTTTATAATTTCTTAACAAATATTATACTATAATAAATATTAATATATTTATATAATGATATATACTATATTAATAATATTAATAATTAATAATTAATATAAAAAAATTGGTAATAGAAGCAAGGGAAAGGGCCCTTGAACTCAACCAGGAAGAAGAACAAGGCCTACTGGCCAACCAACACAACAAAGAAAAATAGTAGGGGTGAAAAACCAACCAACACCCTTCAACTGGACCGAAACTTAACCACCAAGAACAACATAAGCTATATACCAGCAAAAAAATGCAAACCTAAAGACATAATCGAGTCTAATTGATTGAGGGGCATGCAAGCCCAATAAGAACATAGAAACAAAACCAAAAAACATAGACCCAACAGACCCAAATTACTTTTTTGGATATTAGATTAGGTTCCATTCATCCTTTAGTTGTTCCATAGTCTTGTTGTATTGCTCCAAATCTCGGTACTATTCCATCATGAATAATTATTATTATATAATTATTCTAATTTTTATATAATGACATACAATATATTTAAATTATTAGTTATTAATTATTCAATCATATACTAGATAAACATTCAAAATATATCTATATAATGGTATTACTATATGCATTATTAATAATAATTAATAATTAATTTCTTGGAATTGGGGTTTAATATTATGCATCCGTCGTTTCATAGATTCTTGTGCTCTCCATGAAATTATTGATGTGTAAGCATGAAAAACAATGGAGACCACATAAACATAAATATATTATAGTTTTTTATTAGAGGTAAAGCGGGTTTTGATGGGGCCCCAAAACCCATTACAACCGAAAATAAAGGGCTCTGTAACCCTATCCAAGGCAAGCAAGCTGCAAAAAATATTTTTCGAAGTGACAGTTTGAAGACTATGTTGATTTTGTGAAGATGCTCACAAAGGTGCAAATTTTGACTTTGCATTCCTCCACATTTATAGATCTAGTTGTGCAATTTAGAAGTTAATTTTTTGGTGTTATGAAGGTGCTATATCCAAAGTTTAATATTGTGTTATTCCTTCTACAATGAAAGTTGTAAGTGATAGAGTTTAGGAATGTGTTACATCTAGTGACTAGTATCAATGTCTGTTGGCTTGTGCCAAATTCTTGCTACCTGAAGTTGTGAAATGTCTATATGAGAGTGTTCCTGAATATCATGTGATGTCTTTTTGTTACTTCATAATATGCTTTTTGGTTTCTCCGGAACATGTTGCGGTTTGGAATGAAGGTGTTGTTAGGTTATGCTTTTGTCTGACTAACTAAGGTATGTTGAAGGGGTGCACCATAAATTCAAGGTTGTGTGGAGTATAAGAAGTGTTTGAAGGTATTGTATGGGTCATGCCAATTCATATTGATGAAGCACAAGTAATTTTGAATCTTTCATGTGTACTACTAAGTTGTAAAGGCTAACATGCTACAAATTTCATGTTTTCCTTCTTAAGGCCAACCTAATTTGAATTTGTGAAGTGTGCAAATGTTATTCATTGAAGATCAAAGCTTTGAAGAGTGTTTAGGACTAGGTTACGTGTGTGTTGGAATCCAAAAGGCATGTTCCTCTTCTTGCTGTTGTGTGTAGTCTTTTTAGGTGTAAATGCCTCTACATGTTTCATATTGTTTTTTGATCTTTGGTCGGATTATAAATGTTATATTCTTGGTGTTATTGGCTGACATGTATTGTAATCAATCTAATATCATATATATTATAAACCTAGTTGATCTAGGTCATGTGGTAGAGGTATATGTTAGTTTTATGAATTATGCTAACTAAGAAAGAGAAAGAGAAAGAGAAAGAGAAAGAGAAAGAGAAGAATTTGTAGATCCTGTGTGGATTCAATTTGATCATATCTTTATGACAGAAGGGAAGCAAAGAGTGTTCCTAGGCTAAAATCAGTGAGCCAATAAGCTATAGAGGAGACATTTGAAGAAGTTGTTGAGATTTGTCAAAGCAGAATTGCAATCAACAAAAGAGAAGGGAAAAATAAAAATTACAATCATCAAAAGGATTGAGCCTAATTGCCAAATTCAAGCAGTGGAAGGATTGTCATGTTATAATATTTTCCTAGTTTTTTCTTTGTTCAAGGAGTAGTTTATCCTTGGGTTTTAGCCCTAAAAAAAACTCTAGAGAGAGTTGTAGCTTCCTTGGGAGTGACCCTAAAACCTTTCTTCAAGGAGTATTAGCTTCCTTGGGTTGTAGCCCTAAAAGAAAGTTGTAAATTATTATTCATTTATGAGGCTAGACTAGGATAGTAGCTCGTAGCATAATTTTTCACTGTGGTTTTTCCCTTTGGGGTTTTCCATGTACATCTAGTGTTGTCCATTGTGTTCATCTACAAAAGAGAAGGGAAAAATAAAAAATACAATCATCAAAAGGATTGAGCCTAGTTGCCAAATTCAAGCAGTGGAAGGATTGTCATGTTATAATATTTTCCTAGTTTTTTCTTTGTTTAGGGAGTAGTTTATCCTTGGGTTTTAGCCCTAAAAAAAATTCTAGAGAGAGTTGTAGCTTCCTTGGGAGTGACCCTAAAACCTTTCTTCAAGGAGTATTAGCTTCCTTGGGTTGTAGCCCTCAAAAAAAGTTGTAAATTATTATTCATTTATGAGGCTAGACTAGGATAGTAGCTCGTAGCATAATTTTTCACTATGGTTTTTCCTTTTGGAGTTTTCCATGTACATCTAGTGTTGTGCACTGTGTTCATCTTTCGTACTTTTGTTTCTTCTATAAATTTTAAGATTCAATTTTCTCTGGAGGGTTTGAAATTTTATAGAATACCGATTCACCCCCTCTCAGTATTTTGGTGTGTGTTCAATAATTGGTATCAGAGCTTGGTTCCTTAGAAGAGTTCTAATAGCTTGAGGAAGGTTCGGGATGGCACAAAAATGATCTCACAAGGTGCCTAGGTTTGATTTCCAATAAATTTTACTTTTTGGAGATTCCAGATGGAAACCCATTTGTCCTCTTTGGGGTATGGTGTTTGGAAATCTATCAAAAATGGATATACTATTCTTGCTAATCCTCCAACTAATCTGGTTGAGTTTAGGTCCTATAAGAATAATGGAAAGGAAAAGAATGTTATCTTGTGTGGGCTATCAAATTTTGACCTTGTAAAAGTAATGCACTACAAGTCTAGTAAGGAGGTTTGGGATAAGCTGAGTGGTATCTATGGAGGAGACAACAAAGTAAAGCAAGCCAAATTGCAGATCTACAAAGGTAAGTTTGAGAGCTTGAAAATGTTAGAAGATGAAGATATTTCATACTGCAATATAGTTAAAGAATCATGTTGACAACCATTGTAGGTGATGGACAACTTCCCACCAACCATTTCCTAAAATTTAATTTATCTGTCATGAAACACCCATCCTATACATGCATACATGTATATACGTAACACTTCCTATGTTAATTTGCAATCCTCCATGAGTTTTGTGGTGCCTTATCTATATTATGAACTACATTTGGCAACTTCGTCACAAAATTTCCTTGTCCTTAATTTTTTTCTAATTCATCACCCTCCACATTAGGATCCACCTATTATTACCACAAAACCTTATCATTGTCAAAATTTTATCCTTGATTGGGTTAAATTAAATCAAGTTCTCTCAGAACTATTTTTCCTAGAATTTATTACAAGGGTGCATATTGAGTCATCTTAGATGAAAAAACTATAACTAACTCATTGACATAATAGGTCTATGTGTAATACCCTTCCATTCTGTTTCTTGTTCAAGTTGTTTTATGCTATGTTTGGTTGCAGTTACTTTGATACTGGATACATTTTGTTATGATGTTTTGATCGCTACTATTGAGCGACAACTATTATTGTATGATGTGTTGATCTAATTATTGTTTCACATGCATTATGGATTAATGATGTTGTAGAGTTAGCATGAGATGTTATTATGAGATTTTTAGAATTATGATGGAAGTGTCAGTTTCGATGAGCGTATTGGTGAAGAAGATGGGTTCGCATCACTCGCTTGCGAGTGCCATGCGAACCCGTAATCTCTTCTTCACGGTGTGTATTATATGCTGGATATATTGTATGATGTTGTTTACTTGGTTGCAAGATTGCAGGTACATGACATTGACTCCACCTGGTTTCACAGGTTTGAGCGTGTCGATCCAATGGTTAAGTTGAACGGGAGATAGTAGCTAGGTAACATGTGTCAAGTTTACACCCTAGCCTTAGTGTGTCGTCAGTCGTGTGTGTCGAGCCATTGTCTGTCTTGTTTTAATGTTATTTAATTCTAAAGGATTATTGATTTGGAAATAGATATTTAGAATAATTGCATTTAAATCATGTTGATGGTTATTTAATTTAAATAATGCAATGTGGATAAAAGTTTATATTTAAATTAATTAATTATATTTAATTTATTTAATTAATTAAATTTAATCCATGGGGGTTGAATTTAGTTATTAAATAATTAAATCAATTAATTAAACGTGATGCAAGAGAATGAAAGAAAATAAAAGAATTAAAATTAATTTTGGAAATTAATTTCAACGTGTGGGAATTAAATTAGAAATTACAATTAAATGTTTATTTGAGAAATTAGTTGCAACTTTGGAAATTAATTTATTATTTGAAATTGCATTTTAAATTGAAAGTGGGTTTTCGAAAAGTGAAATTGAAATTGAAAATTGAAATTGAAATTGAAATTGAAATATCTAATTTGCATGTAATGTGAATTAGGGTTGTAAATGTTGAAACTGAAATTAAAATTGAAATTGAAATTGAAATACCTAATTTGCATGTAATGTGAATCAGGGTTGCATTAGGTATTTTTGATTTATAAGAATATATGTTTTAATTTTTAGGGGAGCAGAAAGAGATTTAGAAAAAAATACATTTTTAGAGCAGAGAAGAAATTTTGGAAAATTTGCACAAGGGTTTGAAGAATGTTTTGATTGTAGAATTGATTGAAGGAAAGATTGTTTGCATTTGTTGGGTTTTGGATTGGATTTATTGGAGGATTGAAGAAAAATTCAGGAAATTTTTGGAGGAGGCTTGCATCAGAAATTCATCTATTCCTGTAGCTTCTTGTACCAGGTTTTCCTCTTTGTGTTTTATTGTTCTTGATTTTTTTTTTAAATAGTAGTGATTAAAGATTTTTTTGTTAAATCTGTTTTAGAAAATAAATTTGATATTAGAAGAAAAGAATTAAATAAATTTACAGCCTTTGCTTGTGAAAATTCTTGAGTGAAAATTGTGAAAACCTCAGTTGAATTTAAATTATATGGGCAAATCGATTATGTTGTTATTGAAATCAAACATAGAGATTGAACAATGAATTTAGAATGGTTTTAGAAAATGAAATCCTTTGTTTATTATTCAAAATCGGATTTTAAAATCTGTAGGATAGTTATATTTTTCATGGTAAAATAGTCTGGTTGCGTCACCTATAACTCCACTTACGTAAACTGGGTTGTTAGCAAATTTAAAGGGGTTTTGCATTTTGAAATTTTCTTATCCCTGTCAAAAAATCACAAATACCTAGATCATAGTTTTGGAGTTATTCTTGAAATATGAGATTGTTGTTAAGTTATTTTCCCATGGCTGCTCTGAAAATAAAATAATAATAAATTGATATTTATAAATATTAATATTTTATGTATTGTTATTATAATATTAAAATATTATTTAATAATATTTTATATTATAATATATAATATTAAAGTATTATATTTATTTATATTATTTTAAATAAAATTTGTATATTAGATTAGTGGAATTCAAATTATAAACGTATGGGAGATTATTATTTATTTTAAAATGGCATGTTAAAATTTAACTGAAGGAGTTAAATATTTGATTTAAAGAATCCATAATTTAAAATGTAATTGTGGAATTTAAATTCATGTGTAAAAGGTCCAATTATTAATTTGATTTAATTGGAAAAATATATATATTTTGGAAAATTGATGATAAGGGATATTTTATTTTGAATTAAACAATTTGATATTTTGTAAAGAATAGAAGATATGTTAATGATTAAATATATTTAAATATATTAATTTATATTTAGTATATATATATTGAAGGTATATATCCATTTGAGAGAATAAATAATATTTTATCTTATTTTATTTTGTTGTTTGCAAATTGGGTATTATTAGTGTTCTAAAAGAAATGATTAGTATGCATAGAAAATGTATAGAGAAAGATATTTTTTGATAGAAGTAATTACTTGATTTAAAAGGAAATATTTATTTTGTTAATATGATTGAAGAAAATATATTGAGATGTATAAATATATCCATAAGTATTTTCAATCAGTATTTACCTTATTTTATTTAAGTGCATGCAATTTAGCTTTGCATGAAGAGTTTAAAAGATAAGTTTTGAATGTATGGTCAAAATTGATAAGGAAAAAGATATTTAAATATATTGAAGAATTATAGAAATATTTATATTTAAATGTTTGTTTTAATTAATGAGATTTAATTAGAAACAATATGAATGTGTGGTCAAATAGATAAGCCAAAAGGTATTTTTATACGTTGATGAAATTGCATGTTTTAAAATGGATAGTTGAAGAGACATAGACTCCAGATAGAAAATTGAAAGGATTGTTTGCAATAATGTTAGGTTACATTAGAAGTAAATTTAAGAACTAACTATATTGAAAAAGACAAATAGTTATTATATTTTATTTAGTTCCATAGAGTAATCTAGTCATTGTGAATGGAATATTAAAGAATATATGTAATTGAATCTATTAATATATATATTTGGTGTCTATATAATATGGAGAATATATATATATATATTAAGTGTAAAATTCATTATCATATTTTATTTTAATGAGATGCATGCAATGTATTATTGAATAGAGGTTTAAAAATGGATTGATTAGTGTATATGGAAAATGGATAGAGAAACAATATGTTATTATATTAAGGTGATTGAATGTTTTAAATAGAAAATTGAATGAGACGTAAGATTTGGTTAGGAAATGGAAAGAGTTTACTTGCATGGATTTTTGTCGATTTAAAAGTAAATTAAGAAGTTGTTTTATTGGTGAGGCAATCAAGTATGTTATTTCTTAATTTCTATTTAGATTAATTGAATCATTGTGATTGGATTATGAAAGAGATATGGATTTAGTATATCCAAAAGTAGTATCTTCTTCATGATTATCTTAAAGGATTTAATTCTCTGTATTCAGTAAAGGGAAGTAAGTTTAATTGTTTTATATTTCCAATAATGAAAAGGGAAATAGGGGTTATGATTATTTTAGATGATCTAGTTATCGTGTTTTTGACTTTATCAATACTACCTATTGAATGAGTATGGATTTAAGAAATCCAAATATTAGATTTGATTGATGACTTGAATACTTTTGTTGCTATGTCGTCAAGTTGCATTGTTGGTTTTGGGATTTAGTGTTAGTCCTAAATTATAAGTCTTCCAGATGAACTTAGAGGATAAGGGTTGTTGAATCTTTATGCCATCCAGTTGTTTTCCCCTTGGGTAGTGCATAGCATCTTTTCAGTTTTACCTGATTTTCACGAACGGGGATGTTTGCACCTCCTTGGTTTAGGAGCGGATTATGGGATCCGTGTCTCCTTGTATGGAGTGACCTTGTTATGTGGTTTCATCTTGTTGCCTCCTATGAAAGGAGTGGACTATATGTTTGGAGTGAGTTCTATTATTTGTATCCTCCTTGTGTTGGAGTGGATTATGATGCTTAGTTGGTATGCACTTGTGGTTCCCTTGGTGGATTGTTTGGGTGTGTGTTGTCGAATAGAAGAGTGGCTTCTATTAGGCGTCAGAGCCCAAAGAGGTAAACTAGATAACCTTCAGGAGTGATTTAAACAAGTGATAATTAAAGTAATGTACTTAGAAGATTAGGACTAACTTCTCACTAATCAAGATAATTTAATCCTTACTTATAAACACAAGGGCTTGTTTAGACTTGGGATGAGTGAGAAGGCTTGGAATGGCAAGATCAACTATCTTGTCCTTACAAGAGGTAGTTGATTCCGCATGAGTGAGTATGAGTGCCAAGATTCGGTTGAGGCCACCAGGATTACTTGTGCCAGAGCCTATGAAGAATGCCCAGAGGAGATCTCATGACAAACCTTGCGATGTCACTCTATCTAGGACAACTGTTGTTAATTGTTTTATGTGTATGGTTCCCTAAGCATACTTGATCTATTTTATGTCTGGAAGTAATGTGACCTATGTCAGTGATGTTGAAGTTGTACTTGATTTGTACTTGTATGATAATTGAGTTGTACTTGTTAGTTCATTTGTTCGGTTATATCAGTATGAGTCTGCCTTTGGTTAGAGGTAGTAGAATCTTTGTCCATGTTACATTGTTACTATCTCCTAGCATGGGGGGTGGGCCTTTGGGTACCACATTGGTTTGGTGGAACATGCACCAAAACCATTGAGTCCCCATCTATCTTCAGTACTTGGTGGCGAGACATCCAGATGGACAGCTCGTGGTTCTTGTTGTAATTTCTTGCATTGTAATACTTCATTTTGTATATGATACTTTATCCCTCTTTTGTAAGAGGTGGAGTTATGTAATTAATACATTTGTACTAGTGTCTCATTCTAGGAATGAGTGATGTAACTATTGGATTAAGATAATGTTTATGAGATTGTATCTTGGTTGATTATCTTATTATGTCATGTGGTATTCTTATGATGTATGATGTTTATTTTATACAGTTCATACTGCTATGGTTATATGTAATATGTATGTGTGGGTTAAAGTAATCCTAACCTTGTAGCCTTAGAGGTTGTTGTTAATTAGTAAGTGAATGTGTATGTTAAATGCACTTTATTAAAAAAAATTAGTTTGCTTAAGATGTTAATTGCAACTTCCTTTAAGGTTACTTGGCGGGGCATTACACTATGACTTAAAAATGCTAAGGAATCTATGAATTAAAAATAAAAGAAGGTCAAATAGATCAAATCATGATTTCATAAACAATTAGAAACCAAAATTATCTTATTAAACAAAATGAAAGTATGGAAGTATGGAAGTATTTTTCGATAGATAACTTAGTATATTTATTTATTTAGTGTTTATTTATTTTTCTTTGTGCTTTGATAATGTTGACATTTGAACAACTAATATTATTGTTAATATTTATTATAATATATATGATATTTATTATAGTATATGAATGAATTTTATATGATATACTTATATAATGGTATATACTATATTCATTATTAATTAATAGTAATAATAGAATATTAATTAGTAATTAATATTTTTAAACTACATTAGATATATTATATAATATTTCATATTATTAAAATAATAATAGATTATTATTAATATGAATTATAATAATATATTAACAAATATTAATGAATATTTATAATATATGCATTTAATAATTAATTTCTATGATCTAATTATTATCATCTACCCATATTAAAAAAGTATATTGTATAAATAAATAATAAGTACTTTTAATATAAAAAAAGTATATTATAATTTTTTCAGTCAAACTCATTGAACCATGTTTCATGAGTAGTGGTTCACAAGAACCCATCTCATGAAACACTACCCATTGACCCATGTTTCATGAGAAATGGGTCCTTGTGAACCACTACTCATGAAACATGGATCAATGAGATTGACTCAAAAAAATACATAGTTGAATCTCATAGCAATATCACAAAAGTATTTATTATTTATTTAGACAATATAATTTTATTAAATACCTCCTACTTATCAGTTATAATATTATCATTATTATTAATATTCTAAATAAATATTGAATAATATATTAATTATTTTAATATATTAAATTTATAAAAATATTCTAAAGCATATTATTTATTGACTAATTATAATTTACTTATATTTGAACATTATGCAATAATATATTATTATTATATATTATTTTTTAGACATTGATATTATTTTTTATGCAATAGTAATTAATCTTCAAATAATATATTAAAATGTTCAACATTATGGGGAGTTTGTGGAAAACACTCTCTCATGTCCCAAAATTAGACTTGGTTTATGAAACTTCTACACCTTCCAATGATAAGTATTATAGTTGTAAATATTAAATATTTTAATTATTATTTAATAATATTAATCATTAATTTCTATAACTTAAATCATATTATTATTATATACAATATCTTTTATAATTATTTAACTAATAATATATTATTATAATAAATATTAATATATTTATATAATGATATATATTATATTTACTAATAATAATTATTAAAGCATATTCTAGATAAATGGTCAAATATATATATATAATGGTATATACTATATGCATTATTAATAATAATTAATAATTAATTTCTCGGTATTTGGATTTAATATTGTGCATCCATGACTCTTGCGCTCTCCATGAAATTCTTGATGTGGAAGCAAAATTAGTGTTGACCACATAAATATATTATCATATGTGATAGATAAATTTGTATATTTATTTATTTAACGTTAATTTATTTTTCTTCTCCTTCACAATGTTGATAGTTATCATTGTCGAGGATCCTATTGACTTAGGAAAAATGCTTACATCTTGAGTAACATTAATTCCAAAAGTAATGTATATGATTTCATTTTTTATAAATATTAATTTTTCTAAAAATATGAACAATTAATATTTTTTCTTTACTAAATATTGTTCTTCATAAATTTTAAATGTAGAATATATTTTTTTTTAAATTGATCTCTTTTCAAAAATATAACATGTATTAAGTCTACTTTTTTAGTTTTCAATGTATTAACTCTATTATTTTATTTTTTTAATAATTATTATGTAGGTTCCAATAATTTTATTTTTTCACCATTGATCTTCTTAGAAAGACCTGCTCTGTAATGCCCCGCCTTACAACCCTAAAGGAAGTTGTAATTAACAACTTAAGCGAACCAATTTTTTTTAATAAAGTGTAGCTAACATACACATTCACTTACTAATTAACAACAACCTCTAAGGCTACAAGGTTAGGATTACTTAAACCCACACATGCATATTACATAAATCATAGCAATAAATACTTTATGAAATAAACATCATACATCATAAGAATACCACATAACATAACAAGATGAACATCCAAGATAAGATCTCATAAACATTAACTTAATCCAATATCTACATCACTCATTCCCAGAATGAGACAATAGTACAAAAGTATAACAATTACATAATCTCACCTCATAAACATAAGAGGGATAAAATAACTTATACAATCAAAAAAATTACAATGCAAGAAAATACAATAAGAATCACGAGCTATCCATCTGGATGTCTCACCTCCATGAACTAAAGATCAAGGGGGACCCAACGGTTTTGGCACATGTTCCACCCAACCATATGGTACCCGAAGGCCCACCCCCCAAGCTAGGAGATAGTAACAATGTAACAAGGAAAAAGATCCACAACCTCTAACCAAAGGCAGCCTCAACCTAACTCATACTGAAATAACCAAACAAATGCAATAAACAAGAACAACTCACACATCACTGACATTGCTTCTAGACATAAAATAGACCAAGTATGTTTAGAGAACCATACACATATACAAATACCAATCACCAAGGGAATCTCAAGAGCATACAACCTAAGAATCATAAACACTCCATCTCAAGGAGGAACAAATAATAGAACACAGTCCAAACATCTTGGAGACAACAACCACCTAGTCCACTCCTTTCACAGGAGGTACAAAACATCCCCGTTCATGAAAAACTGAGTAAAACTGAAAGGATGTCATGCACTACCCAAGGGAAAACAACTGGATGGCATAAAGATTCAACAACCCTTATCCTCTAAGTTCTTTTGGAAGACTTATAATTTAGGACCAACATTAGATCCCAAAACCCATAATGCAACTTGACTTCATAGCAACAAAAGCATTCAAGTCATAAATCAAATCTAATATTTGGATTTCTTAAATCCATATTCATTCAATAGGTAACATTAACAAGGTCAAAGACACACTTACAGGGTTAACTCAAATAATCATATACCCATATTTATATTTCCATTATAAGAAATCTTAAACAATTTCAACTTACATCCCCTTATGAAATACAGAGAACTAGAACATTTAAGGAAATCACAAGAGCATTACTGTTTTTGGATATGCTAAATCCATATCTCCTTCATATTTCATCCACAATAAATTATTTGCTCTACTTGAAATATAATAAATTAAAATAGCCATTTGCCTCATCAATATAAACAACTTCTTAATTTACCTTTAAATCGACACCAATCCATGCAAGTAAACTCTTTCCATTTCCTAACCAAATCTTACATCTCATTCAATTTTCTATTTAAAACATTCAATCCCTTTAATATCATAAAATATTGCTTCTCTATCCATTTTTCCATATACACTAATCAAATCATTTTAAAATCTCTATTCAATAATATATTGCAGACACCTTATTAAAAGGAAAAACGATAATGAATTTACACTTAACATATTTATATATGCTCCATATTATATAGACACCAAATATATATATTAATGAATTTAATTATATATATCCTTTAATATTCCAATCACAATGATTAAATTGCTCTATGAAAATAAATAAAACATAATAAATATTTTCCTTTACAAATATATTCATTTCCTAGATTTACTTCCAATACAGCATAAACTATTGCCATTACTATATTCTATTTCTATCCAAAACCTATACCTTTTCAATTCTCTATTTAAAACATGTCATTTTATCAATGTATAAAAATAACTCTTGGCTTTTCTATTTAACCATACATTCATATTGTTTCCAATTAAATCTCATTAAATAAACAAACATTCAAATATAAATACTTCTACGATTCTTCAATATATTTAAATATCTTTTTTCTTAACAATTTGACCATGCATTCAAAACCAACACAAGTACACATCTAATTGGATTTATTTCGTTTTCTAGCTAACTCATATAATTCAATCAATTTTCTATCTAAACATAAAATTTATAAAATATCTCTTTCCTTATCTTTAAAATCTCTATTCACAATAATATAAAACTATTTCTTTTTCAAAATAATTGAAATAGTTAAACAAGTGTCTTCAATCTACAAATACAAGAAATACTAATTTAAACAATTTAAATCAATTTCAATGTTTACTTCTAAAACTAACATCAGTTCTCTATTAACTGGATTCCTTTCATTTTCCAACTAACTCAAATGATGTAATTATTTAATATAAAATACATTTTTCCTATTAAACTGAATTATGCATACTAATCAGTTCCAATAAAAATATTTCTTTCAGATACACAACTAACTCTTCTAATTTCTACAATTCATTATGTAATTCATTATATCGATAAAACTAAATTAAGAATTCATCTTTTCAAATAGGGGAGAAATTACACTAATATTTAATTCTCTAATTGCTCTTAACAAAATAAGTATTTTTAACTATAACTCAAAACATTTCGCTTTAAATTAAATAACCAATTGCCCTTGCAAATTAAATCATTATAAAATTAATCAAATTAACATTTGGTCTCTTCCATAACTTATTGTGTTAAAATAAGATCAATATTTGGACTATAACCCAATATCATATATATATTTTCCAATTAAATCAAATTAATAATTGGACCTTTTACACATGAATTTAAATTTCACAATTAAATCTTAAATTATGAATTCTTTAAATCAGATATTTAACTCCTTCAAATAAACTTTAACATGCCATTTTAGAATAACCAATAATTTCCCCATACATTTATAATTTTATTTCCACTAATCTAATATACAAATTTTATTTAAAATAATATAAATAAATATAATACTTTAATATTATAAATTATAATATAAAATATTATTAAATAATATTTTAATATTATAATAACAATACATAAAGTATTAATATTTATAAATATCAATTTATTATTATTTTATTATTAGAGCAGTCATGGAAAAATAACTTAACAGCAATCTCGTGTTTCAAGCATAACTCAAAAACTACGATCTGAGTATTTGTGATTCTTTTATAGGGATAAGAAAATTCCAAGACTCAAAAACCCTTTAATTTTCCTGACAACCCAGTTTGTGAGAGTGGAGTTATATGCAACACAACCAGACTATTTTACCTTAAAAAATATAACTACCTGCGGATTTTAAAATTCGATTTTTTAATAATAAACAGAGGATTTCATTTTCTAAAAACATTCCAAAAACATTGCTCAATCTCTATGTTTGAATCCAAAAACAAAATAATCGATTTCCTCAAACAAATTAAATTCAACTGAGATTTTCATAATTTTCATTCAAGAATTTTCACAAAACAAAAGCTGCAAATTTATTTGATTATTTTCTTCTAATAACAAATTTATTTTCTAAAACAGATTTAACAAACAAATATTTAATCGCTACTATTTTAAAAACAATCAAGAACAATAAAAACACAGAAGAAAACCCGATTCAAGAAGCTACAGGAAGAGATGAATTTCTGCTGCAAGCCTCCTCCAAAGATTTCCTGAATTTTCTTCAATAATCCAATGAATCCAATCCAAAACCCAACAAATGCAAACAATCTTTCCTCCAATCAATTCTACAATCAAACTTTCTTCAAACCCTACCTTTGTGCAAATTTTTCCAAAATTTCTTCTCTGCTGTAAAAATATTTTTTTCTAAAAACTTTTCTGCCCTCAAATTAAAACATGTATTCTTTATAAATCAAAAATACCTAATACAACCCTAATTCACATTACATGCAAAATAGATATTAATTTCAATTTCAATTCCAATTTCAATTTTTACAACCCTAATTCACATTGCATGCAAATTAGATATTAATTTCAATTTCAATTTCAATTTCAATTTTTGAAAACCCACTTTCAATTTAAAATGCAATTTCAAATAATAAATTAATTTCCAAAGTTGAAACTCATTTCCCAAGTAAACATTTAATTACAATTTCTAATTTAATTCCCACCAGATGAAATTAAATTCCAAAATTAATTTTAATTATTTTATTTCCTTTCATTTTTTTGCGTCACATTTAATTAATTAATTTAATTATTTAATAACTAAATTCAACCCCTTGAATTAAATTTAATTAATTAAATAAATTAAACATAATTAGTTAATTTAAATATAAACTTTTATCCACCTTGCATAATTTAAATTAAATAACCATCAACATGATTTAAATGCAATTATTCTAAATATCTATTTCCAAATCAAGAATCCTTCAGAATTAAATAACATTAAAGCAAGGCAATGAATGACTCGACACATACCACTGACGACACACTATGGCTAGGGTGTAGACTTGACACAAGTTACCTAGCTACTATCTCCCATTCAAATTAACCGTTGGATCGACACACTCAAACCTGTGAAACCAGGTGGAGTCGATGTGATGTACCTGCAATCCTGCAACCAAGTAAACATCATACAATATATCCAACATATAATACATATCGTGAAGAAGAAATCATGGATTCACAGGGCGCTCGCAAGCAAGTGATACAAACCCGTCCCCTTCACCAATACACTCAGCGAAGCTAACACTTCCATCATGATTCCAATAGTCTCATAATAGCATCTCATGATAACTCTACAACATCATTAATCCATAATGCATTTCAAACAATAATTAGATCAACACATCACACAATAATAGTTGTCGCTCAATAGTAGCAAACAAAACATCATAACAAAATGTATCCAGTATCAAAGTAACTGCAACCAAACATAACATAAAGCAAACCAAATAAGGAGCAAAACGGAGGGGTATTACATGCTCTATAGAACCTATACTTTGGAAGAAGGCTAATATCTACGTCAAAGGCACCATTCTGTTTTGACATTAAGATAATAAAAAGATTCTTGTTCAATAATAGCTTACGTTATGGTGGACCTTCATCTTGTGAAAATAATACATCATGAGCTTGATAAATCTAAAAATAAAATAAACCAAACACATGATTGGTAATAAAATTATCACACAAAGATATCCACCACTTGATAGCCAACCATACACAAATTTCAAGCAGAGTTATCATTTAAAATGCATGGTGTCACAATATTTCAAAAACTAAACCAACTTGGGCATTCTCAATCAGCTCATTCACAATATGATCTAATTACTCAATGCTTATATTGGGCATCACAACAACATGGGCAATACTTCCCTCGCAGGAAATTTGCTACTTACGAAAAAAGGCTTCATTTTCTTGGGCATTCTCAATCATCTCATTCACAATATGATCTAATTTCTCAATGGTTGTATTGGGCATCACAACAACATGGGCAATACTTCCCTGCCAAGAAAGTTACCACTTACGGTCAAAGGCTTCATTTTTTGGTCTTTCAAAAACACAATACTACTCAACTAATTTAGCATTGCACTAATCCCAGTGAGCTATAAGTGACCTTTCAACTCATTTAGCATTGCACTAATCCCAACAAACTATAATTGACCCTTCAGGTAATGCGCATTCCTGAGGCATTTCTGCACTTATTTTTGGAAGCCCTTATAACCTTTATGATTTAAGGTGTGCCACAAAAATTTAGGAGCATGCCTATTGCGAGTTCCCATTATTGTTGCATTTATAGATTTCTAAAAATTATTCTTGTTACATGAACTTAGATTTCTCTTCCATGAAAATTATTAATATCTCCATCACATCATTATAACTCTACTTTAAAATTATTTTTTTAAAACTAATAAATACAACTTTTATCTAAATTGTACTGGTTATTAATTTATTTTTTTGTAAAAGTGACAAAGATAAATATGATGAATCATGTTTGTCCCTTCTTCTAATCCTAAGCATCTGTAAAAGATACTGAACAACAAAATTTTGTCATAAATATCTTAGATTGAAAGGACAAAGGTATATTAATAGAGTTCCCACATAACTCAGAAGAGATTGCAAAGAATAAATAAAAGTAAACATGTGAATTAGATCTTCATAGACTTGACATATCAAGAAGTTTCTAATCATCATTAATCATTCATAAAGAAAGATGTTGTTTTTAGAAGAGGAGATGAAATAGAAAAAAAATATAGATTTTTTTATATAGATCAAAATATTGTAAAAACACTCTGAGCCTCTACTCATTCTTAAACAAACATTTCAATGTTTGAGCTACTGCTCAATATCTGGAGTTGTTGCTCCTTGAAAGACACCATTATAGCTTACTAGCATTGCTTGAGTTTTTACTCATTGACAACCATACACCCATTACATCTCCTTTCAGCTTACAGAGCTTCAGCTCTTTCTTGCACACATGATTACAGACTTCTGAATTCATTATAGCTATTGATTCCTTACACAAACTTCTTATGTTAGAGAGCTTCGGCTCTACCATAAACATACAACCATTCTTTTACAGCTCTGCGGAGTTGGACTACATTTGTGGGAGTAAATACAAAGAAGAACAGACTCAACAATATATATAGAAGATTAAACAGCTACATAGGATAGTCAATATACAATAAAATAATATATTTCAGACCACCCAAAAAAAATGTGAAACCTACAGAAGTGACAGATGACAAATTGGAAAATCAAATGCAAGTCCATTCAAATCCAACAAAAAATTTGCCTTCATAATTTTTCTTCATTCCTACTTGTAATACCCCTTCGTTTTGTCCTTTTTTTTGAAGAGTGTTATGCTCTATTATGTTGTACTTCCTGTTAGTACCTTGACTATGGTACTCAATTGCTATTTGATCGCTATCTATAAACCGACGTTAATGTTATCTTTTGATGTGATGGTTTTTTCATATGATGTTATCTTTGTGTCATGTTTTGGATTAGCATTATGGATGTTTGAATTAAATATGTTTTATGCTTTGAATTATATTAGTATGTTAGATTTTTTAGTTAGTTACATTGTATTGGTGAAGGGGACGATATCGCATCACTCACTTCCGAGCACCCTACGATTCCGTGATTACCTCTTCACGGTGTGCCTTATCTATGACATATTTATGCATGTGGATATAATCTTTGTTCATAGCTTGACAAGTACATGACATCAACTCCACCTGGTTTCACAGGTTTGAGGGTGTCCAATGCCCAACGGTATTCAATTGGGAGATAGTAGCTAGGTTTTCTGTGCCAAGTCATCACCCTAGTCATAGAGTGTTGTCTGTTGTCAATCGGGTTAAGTTATTTTAATATCGTTCAATTTTCCTTGTTTTAGTTTAATTCCAAGTTAGAAAATGGTAATTAATTGCTTTATGTATTTAAAGTTATTGATTAAATTATTTGGGTTATAACGTTACAGATGTTTTTTAATTTATTAATTAATTTAATTTGATTAATAGAATGATTTAATCTTGGATTAAGATTTATTTTATTAATTAATTAAATTAGATTGTGTTAAATTAAATTATTTGTGTTGGAATGAATTAGATTATTCTTTTTTGAAATCCATGGATATTTGGTTGAAATTGAAAATTAAAGGAAATATTTAAAAGTCAAATTAGAAAATTTGAATTCAAAATTGAAAGAGGAAGCTATTTGCATTTATGTTTTGAAGAATTGATGAGGGTGGTTGTAGGATTTTATGGTTTTTTTCTTATGATTGAATTTTGCTTCACAATTTTGATGTTCAAAATTTTTTGCAAAAAGATTAAATTAGAAAGAGGGAGAAATTGTTCAATTTTGGGGGGTTTGGATTTGGATTTTTGGAAAAAGCTCAGTTGGTTTGCTGGGTAGGATCTTGCATCTGAGGAGAAGGATTTTCACCTTTGTTAGTCTTCAAGCTTTTGGAATTAGGTTTTCCTTTAGTTGGATTTATTTCATTTTGAATTGTTTTACAAATTTTGCGTGTTGGTTGAAAGAAAGAAAATAAACTTTGTCAAATTGGAAGAGAAACCCATGTGAAAAATTATTGGAAATTGGAACAAAACCTCTGATTGGAAATAAATTTCTTCATGCAAAGTTGTGTTCTTGGCTGCAAATTATTGTCCTAGAGATTATTTACTCAAATTGTTTTGCAAATCTGTAGTGGAGTTAATTAAATTAATGTATATACATGTGTATATATATTGATATATATATAAACACATATATATTATTCCTTTTGTTTTTTTGTTCTGGGGTGTTGCTGTTAAAATAAATTTTGAAATATCCAGGTAAGGGCTCGGATTTCTAAAATCCGTAGGCTTTTGTTAAATAAATAAAAAATTAGCCTATTTAAGTAGTTGTTTGCAACTTCCTCTAGGGTTGCGTGGTGGTATCAGAGCCTAGGTTTAAACACTGGGTACTCTGGGATTATGATGGAACCATTAATATTTTAGTTGTGTAGGCTTTTAAGTGGTGTGCCTTGCTTAATACCTTAATGTGTATGTGCAAGATTATGCCTCCCACACGTGGAAGAGGTAAAGGGCATGGACGTGGCCGTATAGGTGGTCGAGGTGGGCATCATAATGAATCTCCTCCTTGGGTATCAGTTGTTCCTGATCAAGAAGAACCTCAGGCATCTAAGAATGCACCAAGGGTCACGGATCGTTAGCAGGATCCAACAAGGATTGAGGCTATGCATAGAGCACTTGAGGATGCTTTGGCACTCCTTGGTCTGAGGCAGGTAGAGATTCAGGTTAACTCTATGGTGAGGGAAGCTCCACCCCAGTCTGAGTCACACATGAGGGACCTACTCAGGAATACCCTCCATTATATGATGGATTAGGTGCTGATTTAGAGGTCAAGACTTGGTTGATAGACTTGGATAGGTATTTTTCCATGCATCTGTATGGCATCAAGAATAGAGCTTGTTATGCCATCAAGTAGCTGAGAGGGTTTGTATCCACATGGTGGAGACCAGAGGAGCAAAAGCTCCATATTAACATCCACTTACTATCTTGGAAGATCTTCTTAGAGCGATTCAGGGCTCAGTTCTTATCTAAGCATTGGCGTTAGCATCGAGGCAATGAGTTCCATGCCTTGTGTCAGATGGCCTTATTTGTCGAGCAATACGAGTGACGCTTTTATGAGCTCAAATAGTTTGTAGGGATTGGTGATGATGAGAGCATGTTGGTACACCATTTTTTCAGGGGCTTAAATTCCCATCTCAGCGGTGGTGTGAGGGTTTTCAAACCCAAAACCATGGATATGGTAGTAGATAAAGCATGCCTAATTGAGGAGAATCAAAGTATGGCACTTGGAGGTAACATAGGAGAGCAGGTTGGTAGCATTCTGATAGCAAGATCTAGTGCTCGAGGAGGACAACCTTAGGGAGGTGCACTTTCTTGATCTTAGCACAGACCATCTCAGAGTAGTCAGTAGCAGGAGAGTGCACTTGGGAAGCGTAAGGACTCTCAGTTGTGTCAAGATGATAGTGGTTCTTCACCTAGGAGGAACAGGAACTAGTGGTGCAATAAGCGCAATTGGCAAGAGCAGCTAGCCCAGAGTTCACAGTCTGTAGCCGATTGAGGTAGTGTGCAATAGTCTACTCTACCTATAGGAGATAGAGGGTTTGGTCATAAAATGGGGTGTTACTTTTGTGGCCAACAGCGCCATCTTGCTAGGAATGGTCTGCATCAGAGTACTTCTAGTTTTGTTCAGAGCCTAGCAGTTTCAGAGCCGACAGTAGGGGATGCTGGTAGATCTTATAAAGCTTATGCTACAGTTGATGACCGTTAGCCTAGGTATCAAGGAGCTTTCATTGAAACTTTTGGGGTTGATCGTCCAGTACCGGATGCTCGGCCTCAAGGGTCGAGGTTTTGATATATATGCAGTTTGTATGAGGGATTTATATCCCTATTATTTGCAGGCTTCCAGCAGTAAGCCTAACCCTAGGGGGGAGGATGTAATACACCTCTATTTTGTCCTTTTGTTTGAACAGTCTTATGCTCTTTTATGTTGTACTTCCTATTAGTACCTTTACTATGGTACTTGATTACTATTTGATTGCTATCTATAAAGCGATGTTAATGTTATCTTTTGATGTGATGTTATTTTCATATGATGTTATCTTTATGTCATGTTTTGGATTAGCATTATGGATGTTTGAATTAAATATGTTTTCTACTTTGAATTATATTAGTATGTTAGATTTGTCAGTTAGTTACATTGTATTGGTGAAGGGGACGGTATCAAATCACTCGCTTGCTAGCACCCTATGATTTCATGATTCCCTCTTCATGATGTGCCTTATCTATGACATATTTATGCATGTGGATATAGTCTTTGTTCACAGGTTGACAGGTACATGACATCGACTCCACCTGGTTTCACAGGTTTGAGCGTGTCGAATGCCCAAGGGTATTCGATTGCGAGATAGTAGCTAGGTTTTTCATGCCAAGTCGTCACCCTAGTCATAGTGTGTCATTTGGTGTGAGTCGGGTTAAGTTGTGTTAATATCGTTCAATTTTCCTTGTTTTAGTTTAATTCCAAGTTAGAAAATGGTAATTAATTGCTTTATGTATTTAAAGTTATTGATTAAATTATTTGGGTTATAACGTTAGAAACGTTTTTTAATATATTAATTAATTTGATTTGATTAATAAAATGATTTAATCTTGGATTAAAATTTATTTTATTATTTAAATAAATTAGATTGTGTTAAATTAAATTATTTGTGTTGGAATGAATTAGATTATTCTTTTTTGAAATCCATGGATATTTGGTTGAAATTGAAAATTAAAGGAAATATTTAAAAGTCAAATTAGAAAATTTGAATTCAAAATTGAAAGAGGGAGATATTTTCATTTCTGTTTTGAAGAATTAATGAGGGTGGTTGTAAGATTTTACGATTTTTTTACCTTATGATCGAATTTTGCTTCACAATTTTGATGTTCAAATTTTTTTTGTAAAAAGATTAAATTAGAAAGAGGGAGAAATTGTTCAATTTTGGGGGGTTTGGATTTGGATTCTTGGAAAAAGCTCAGTTGGTTTGCTGGGTAGGAGCTTGCATCTGAGGAGAATGATTTGCAACTTTGTCAGTTTTCAAGCTTCTGGAATCAAGTTTTCCTTTAGTTGGATTTATTTCATTTTGAACCGTTTTACAAATTTTGCATGCTGGTTGAAAGAAAGAAAATAAACTTTGTCAAATTGGAAGAGAAACCCATGTGAAAAATTATTGGAAATTGAAACAAAACCTCTGATTGGTAATAAATTTATTCATGAAAAGTTGTGTTCTTGGCTGCAAATTATTGTCCTAGAAGATTATTTACTCAAAATTTTTTGCAAATCTGTAGTGGAGTTAATTAAATTTATGTATATACATGTGTATATATATTGATATATATATATAAACACGGGTATGTGCAGGATCATCATGGAAAAAATAGGCCCTTAAGTGGCAATAAAAAGACAAAAAATCAGAGTTAGACAACTTGACGTAAAAATTTGAATAAGTTATTTATATTATTTCAAACAAATGTAAAAATTGAATCTGTAGAAAATTGAATGTAGTTTATAAATTACTAGACCTTTATTTTACAAAAAAAAATCTATTTGGTGAAAATTTGAAATTTCAATGTAGTAGTATTTAAATTTCAGGGTAAAAATAAGAAGAAGGTGTTTGTTTGACCACCCTAACCACAATAAAATAATAATATTTTTTTATAAGCTTTTAGATATAAGTAGAGGACTCATGTCCCGATGTGATGCATATTTTTGTATAATTGTTTTCCAAGTAAATAATTAATTATGAATTTTTTATTACAACTTAAAAAATATATAAAAGCTCGTCTGTCTAACCACCTTAACTTGGTAAAAAATTCATGAAATTCATTTTTTTTTTTTTTAATCCTATATTATGCAAAGCATAGAATGTGACGTATATTTCAGATTCAAAAAATGTGACACTGTTTGAAAGTTATACAAGTTTTTCAATAAGCCTATCAATCAGGACTTTATTCGTAATTCTAATAGAAAATGAATAATAATTATTTATTAAATTCAAAGTAAAGCATAATTTATATTGGTGGAAAGATGAGAATATCCTTTAAAAACCCTTTTCATTTCATCAATTTTGGCTAAAAAAAAAGTCGTCAGTCACATGGGCCATCATATGGCTTACATATCACCACTTTTTGGCCCATCATGATCCTACACATACCCACACATATATATTATTCCTTTTGTTTTTTGGTTCTGGGGTGTTGCTATTAAAAAAAAAGTAGCCTATTTAAGTAGTTGTTTGCAGCTTCCTCTAGGGTTGCATGGTGAGGTGTTACACATGGTATCAGAGCATAGTTTTAAACAATGGGTACTCTTGGATTATGATGGAGCTATTAAGCTTTTAGTTGTGTAGGCTTTTAAGTTGTGTGCCTTACTTAATACCTTATTGTGTCTATGTAGGATTATGCCTCCTAGATGTGGAAGAGGTAGAGGGCATGGGCGTGGCCGTATTGGTGGTCAAGGTGCGAGTCATTATGACTCTCCTCCTCGGGTATTAGTTGTTCATGATCAGGAAGAACCTGAGGCATCTTAGAATGCACCAGGGGTCAAGGATCGTCAGTAGGATCTAGCAGGGATTGAGGCTATACATAGAGTGCTTGAGGATGCTTTGGCACTCCTTGGTTCGAGGCAGGTAGAGGTTCAGGTTAACCCTATGGTGATGGAATCTCCACCCTAGTATGAGTCACACATGAGGGACCTACTCAGGGCACACCCTCCGTTATATGATGGATTAGGTACTGGTTTAGAGGCTGAGACTTGGTTGATAGACTTGGATAGGTGTTTTCCCAAGCATCTGTATGCCAGCAACACCAGAGCTCATTATGCCATGATGCAACTAAGAGGGTTTGCATCCACATGGTGGAGACTAGAGGAGCAGAATCTCCAGATTGACATCCAATCTCTATTTTGGGAGATCTTCTTAGAGTGATTAAGGGCTTGGTTCTTATCTGAGCATTGGCATCAGCGTCGAGGCGATGATTTTCATGCCTTACATCAGATGGCCTTATCTGTTGAGCAATACGGGCGATGCTTTTATGAGCTCAAATAGTATGTAGGGATTGGTGATGATGAAAGCATGTTGGTACACCATTTTTTCAGGGGCTTAAATGCTCATGTCATCGGTGGTTTCAGGGTCTTCAAAACCAAGACCATGGATATGGTAGTAGAGAAAGCATGCCTAATTGAGGAGAATCTAAGTATGGCACTTGGAGGTCACATAGGAGTGCAGGTTGGTAGCAGTCCAGTAGTAGGATCTAGTGCTCGAGGAGGATAGCCTCAGGGAGGTGCACCTTCTCAAACTCAACAGGGACCATCTTAGAGTGGTCAGCTATAGGAAAGTGCACTTGGGAAGCATAAGGACTCTCAGTCGTGTCAGGATGATGGTGGTTCTTCACCTAGGAGGAATAGGAACTGGTGGCGCAATAACCACAATCGACAGGAGCAGCCAGCCCAGAGTTCACAATCTGTGGCTAATTGGGGTAGTGTGTAGCAGTCTACTGCACTTGTAGGAGATAGAGGGTTTGGTCATAACATAGGGTGTTACTCTTGTGGCCAACAGGGCTATTTTGCTAGGAATTGTCTGCATCAAAATACTTTTGGTTTTGTTTAGGGCCCAGTAGTTTCAAAGTTGATAGTAGGGGATGTTGGTAGGTCTCATCAATCTTATGCTACAGTTGATGACCATCAACCTGGGTATTAGAGAGTTGTTGTTGAGACTTTTGGGGTTGGTTTTCCAGTGCAGGATGCTCTGCCTCAGGGGTCAAGGTTCTGATTTTATGCAGTTTGTAAGAGGGAGTTATATCCCTACTATTTGCAGGCTTCCAGGAGTAAGCCTAACCCTAGAGGGGAGGATGTAATACCCCTCCATTTTCTCCTTTTGTTTGAATAGTGTTTTTCTCTTTTATGTTGTACTTCCTATTAGTACCTTGACTATGGTACTCGGTTGCTATTTGATCGCTATCTATAAAGCGACGTTAATGTTATCTCTATGTCATGTTTTGGATTAGCATTATGGATGTTTGAATTAAATATGTTTTATGCTTTGACTTATATTAGTATGTTAGATTTTTCAATTAGTTACATTGTATTGGTGAAGGGGAGGGTATCGCATCGTGATTCCCTCTTCACGGTGTGCCTTATCTATGACATATTTATGCATGTGGATATACTCTTTGTTCACAGGTTGATAGGTACATCACATTGACTCCACCTAGTTTCACAGGTTTGAATGTGTCCAATGCCCAACAATATTCGATTGGGAGATAGTAGCTAGGTTTTCCATGCCAAGTTGTCACCCTAGTCATAGTGTGTTGTCTTGTGTGATTTGGGTTAAGTTGTTTTAATATCGTTCAATTTGTCTTGTTTGAGTTTAATTCCAAGTTAGAAAATGGTAATTAATTGCTTTATGTATTTAAAGTTATTGATTAAATTATTTGGGTTAGAATGTTAGAGACGTTGTTTAATTTACTAATTAATTTAATTTGATTAATAAAATGATTTAATCGTGGATTAAGATTTATTTTATTAATTAATTAAATTAGATTGTGTTAAATTAAATTATTTGTGTTGGAATGAATTAGATTATTCTTTTTGGAAATGCATGGATATTTGGTTGAAATTGAAAATTAAAGGAAATATTTAAAAGTCAAATTAGAAAATTTGAATTCAAAATTGAAAGAGGAAGATATTTGAATTTTTGTTTTGAAGAATTAATGAGTGTGGTTGTAGGAGTTTAACATTATTTTTCCTTATGATCGAATTTTGCTTCACAATTTTGATGTTCAAATTTTTTTGGAAAAAGATTAAATTAGAAAGAGGGAGAAATTGTTCAATTTTGGGGGGTTTGGATTTGGATTCTTGGAAAAATCTCAGTTGGTTTGCTAGGTAGGAGCTTGCATCTGAGGAGAAGGATTTGCACCTTTTTCAATCTTCAAGCTTCTAGAATCAGGTTTTCCTTTAGTTGGATTTATTTCATTTTGAATTGTTTTACAAATTTTGCATGCTGGTTGAAAGAAAGAAAATAAACTTTGTCAAATTGGAAGAGAAACCCATGTGAAAAATTATTGGAAATTGAAACAAAACCTCTAATTGGAAATAAATTTCTTCATGAAAAGATGTGTTCTTGACTACAAATTATTGTCCTAGAAGATTATTTACTCAATTTTTTTTGCAAATCTGTAGTGGAGTTAATTAAATTTATGTATATAAATGTGTATATATATTAATATATATATAAACACATATATATTATTCCATTTGTTTTTTGGTTCTGGGGTGTTGCTATTAAAATAAATTTTGAAATAAACAGGTAAGGGTGCCGATTTCTAAAATCTGCAGTCTTTTGTTAAATAAATAAAAAATAGCATGTTTAAGTAGTTGTTTGCAACTTCCTCTAGGGTTGTGTGGTGGGGTGTTACACATGGTATCAGAGCATAGGTTTAAACACTGGGTACTCTAGGATTATGATGGAGCCATTAAGCTTTTAGTTGTGTAGGCGTTTAAGTTATGTGTCTTACTTAATATCTTAATGTGTCTATCCAAGATTATGCCTCCCAGATGCGGAAGAGGTAGAGCGCATGGATGTGGCCGTATAGGTGGTCGAGGTCATATTCAGCATGACTGTCCTCCTCTAGTATCAGTTGTTCATGATAATGAAGAACCTCAGGCATCTCAGAATGCACCAGGGGTCAGGGATCATTAGCAAGATCCAGCAGGGATTGAGGCTATGCATAGAGCGCTTGAGGATGCTTTGACACTCCTTGGTCCGAGGTAGTTAGAGGTTCTGGTTAACCCTCTAGTAAGGGAAGCTCCACCCTAGTCTTAGAAACTCATGAGGGACCTACTCAGGGCACACCCTCTGTTATATGATGGATTAGGTACTGGTTTAGAGGTCGAGACTTGGCCGATAGACTTGGATAGGTGTTTTTCCATGCATCTGTATAGCAGGAACACCAGAGCTCGTTATGCCATCATGCAACTAAGAGGGTTTGCATCCACATGGTGGAGACTAGAGGAGGAGAAGCTCCATATTGACATCCACTCAGTATCTTGGGAGATCTTCTTAGAGCGATTCAGGGCTTGGTTCTTATCTGAGCATTGGCATCAGCGTCAAGGCAACGAGTTTCATGCCTTGTGTCAGATGGCCTTATCCATTGAGCAATACAAGTGACGCTTTTATGAGCTCAAACAATATGCAGGGATTGGTGATGATGAAAGCATGTTGGTACACCATTTTGTCAGGGGCTTAAATACTTGTGTCAGCGGTGGTGTGAGGGTTTTCGAACCCAAGACCATGGATATGGCAGTAGAGAAAGAACGCCTAATTGAGGAGAATCTAAGTATGGTACTTGGAGATCACATAGGAGTGCAGGTTGGTAGCAGTCCATCGGTAGGATCTAGTGCTCGAGGAGGACAACCTCAGGGAGGTGCACCTTCTCGATCTCAGCAGGGACCATCTTAGAGTGGTCAGCTGAAGAAGAGTGCTCTTGGGAAGCATAAGGACTCTCAGCCAGGATGATGGTGGTTCTTCACCTAGGAGGAATAGGAACTGGTGGCACAATAAGCGCAATTGGCAGGAGCAGCTAGCCTAGAGTTCATAGTTTGTGGTTGATTGGGGTAGTGTGCAATAGTCTACTGCACCTGTAGGAGATAGAGGGTTTGGTCATAACACGGCGTGTTACTCTTGTGGCCAACAGGGCCATCTTGCAAGGAACTGTCCACATCGGAATACTTCTGGTTTTGTTTAGGGCCTAGCAATTTCAAAGCCGATAGTAGGGGATGTTGGTAGATCGTGTTGAGCTTATGCTGAATTTGATGACCGTCGGCTTGGGTATCAAGGAGATTTCGTTGAGACTTTTGGGGTTGGTCGTCTAGTATAGGATGCTCGGCCTCAGGGGTCAAGGTTTTTATTTATATGCAGTTTGTATGAGGGAGTTATATCCCTACTATTTGTAGGCTTCCAAGAGTAAGCCTAACCCTAGGGGGGGAGGATGTAATACCCCTCTATTTTGTCCTTTTGTTTGAACAATGTTATGCTCTGTTATGTTGTACTTCCTATTAGTACATTGACTATGGTACTCGATTTCTATTTGATCGCTATTTATAAAGCGATGTTAATGTTATCTTTTGATGTGATGGTATTTTCATATGATGTTATCTTTATTTCATGTTTTCGATTAACATTATGGATGTTTGAATTAAATATGTTTTATGCTCTGAATTATATTAGTATGTTATATTTTTCAGTTAGTTACATTGTATTGGTGAAGGGGATGGTATCGCATCACTCACTTGCGAGCGCCCTGCGATTTCATGATTACCTCTTCACGGTGTGCCTTATCTATGACATATTTATGCATGTGGATATAATCTTTGTTCGCAGGTTGATAGATACATGACATCAACTCCACCTAGTTTCACAGGTTTGAGCATGTACAATGCCCAATGATATTCGATTGGGAGATAGTAGTTAGGTTTTCCGTGCCAAGTCATCACCCTAGTCATAGTGTCTCATCTGGTGTGAGTCAGATTAAGTTGTTTTAATATCGTTCATTTTTTCTTATTTGAGTTTTATTCCAAGTTAGAAAATGGTAGTTAATTGCTTTATGTATTTAAAGTTATTGATTAAATTATGTGGGTTATAACGTTAGAGACATTGTTTAATTTATTACTTAATTTAATTTCATTAATAAAATGATTTAATCTTGGATTAAGATTTATTTTATTAATTAATTAGATTAGATTGCGTTAAATTAAATTATTTGTGTTGGAATGAATTAGATTATTATTTTTGGAAATGCATGGATATTTGGTTGAAATTGAAAATTAAACGAAATATTTAAAAGTCAAATTAGAAAATTTGAATTCAAAATTGATATTTGCATTTCTGTTTTGAAGAATTGATGAGGGTGGTTGTAGGATTTTAGGGTTTTTTTGTCTTATGAGTAAATTTTGCTTCACAATTTTAATGTTCAAAATATTTTGGAAAAAGGTTAAATTAGAAAGAGGGAGAAATTGTTCAATTTTGATGGGTTTGGATTTGGATTCTTGGAAAAAGCTCAGTTGGTTTGTTGGGTAGGAACTTGCATTTGAGGAGAAGGATTTGCACCTTTGTCAGTCTTCAAGCTTCTGGAATCAGGTTTTCCTTTAGTTGGATTTATTTCATTTTGAATTGTTTTACAAATTTTGCATGTTGGTTGAAAGAAAGAAAATAAACTTTGTCAAATTGGAAGAGAAACCCATGTGAAATTTTTTTAGAAATTGAAACAAAACCTCTGATTGGAAATAAATTTCTTCATGAAATGTTGTGTTCTTGGCTGCTAATTATTGTCCTAGAAGATTATTTACTCAATTTGTTTTGCAAATCTGTAGTGGAGTTAATTAAATTTATGTATATACATGTGTATATATATTGATATATATATAAACACATATATATTATTCCTTTTGTTTTTTGGTTCTGGTGTTGCTGTTAAAATAAATTTTGAAATACCTTGGTAAGGGTGCGGATTTCTAAAATCTGCAGGCTTTCATTAGATAAATAAAAAATAGCCTGTTTAAGTAATTGTTTGCAACTTCCTCTAGGTTTGCATGACAGGGTGTTACACATTAATGCTGATACGGTCAGAATAGTTGGAATCATTGAGATTACATTTCCAACAAAAGAGAACAATTTAACAGCATTATCTTTTGTTCTTTCTCTTTCTCTTTTTCTCTCTTGGCTACCCCTCTGATGTATCAGAGAATCCTCCACGTTATCAGCAGGAAAAGGAGAGAAATATATTATAAAAACAAAAACTCGGAAACAGAATGGTAAGTGGGTATAAGGGGGCTTGAAAAAATAAGAAGAATGAATTGCAGTATGTTTATTGCTGCCCAAAATGGCGATCTGAAAGCTCTTCAGTAGATGAGTCGGCAGCAGGTGAGAGTGGGGAAAACTATTGAAGGAAATACTGCCATGGGACCATTTCACTGCCAATAGGTCTTAAATACTCACAGTAGCACATGCTGAATATATTCAGTTGGTTCCCTTCAGGGGACCATCACCTCAGATACCTGATCTCACAGGGACTTCCAAACCTGCGGTGTGGATTGTTACCTGCAAATAATCACTCTCAAGCTGCAGTCCCTTTTGTGTAATGTCAGCTGTAGACTGGATCTCATACCATGTTGAGAATAGACAATACTGGCATCTAACCCAATTGCATTGTTCCATTCATGGGCTGCTGTTCCACTGAGCTACTAAAGTCGTTCGTGGATTGGCAAGGATTTAATCACTGAGCCTGTTTGGGAGATCAAAAGCACAAACTTACAAATTTGTAAAAATATAAAAACTTAAAGGAAGGGGAATTCCACATTACGTTTCACATACACCCAATTGGTGTTTGACCTCGTGATGACCTATAAAATTACATTTAGATTTTATCTTACTTGAAGTTTCAGGATCTATCAGCAAGGACACTAAATATTATTGTCTAAGTTCGGAATTTGGTGCTGGAGACATACGAAAACTATTGAGTGGAGAGAAAAATTAATAGAAATGACGTCCGTATATCTTCTTTTTGTTAATTCTATTCTCTCATATGATATTTTTTTTATATTAGTCTCTTTAAAGCTACATTGCACTGATCTGATATAAACAGAAGTGAAAGCAATCCTTAAGACTCAGATCTGTTAACTTCCTTGGACATTTTAAACATTTTTTTAGTTGTCGGATCTAGAAAAATATACTTGATCATCACAAGAATTAAAAATTATTCTTTAAACGTATAAGATGATTTTAAATTTATGTCATTTGTGAGATGGCAACAGGTAAAGCCAAAAGAATAATAATACTTGCAGAGTATACTTGTTGAACTACATCATTTGTTGTGAGAAGAACATAGATGGTTCATAAGATCTCATTGATTCAAACTCTGGAACCTGACCACTTCCCTGCTGGTCAATCCTCGTAACACCCTGAGATTGGTTAATTTGTCCATTGGAGGACTTTCGCAAAAGGTTAATTGTGCATCGAACATCTTTTGGACTCAAACATTAAGAATCTCTTATTTCAGACCCCAGTAGTAAACCAGACATTTGACTTCCAAAGTTCCCAGTGCTTCCTGTATTAGGAGCAACTGCTCCAACATGTCGATCCTGATTGATAGAGGTTGCTCCAGTTGCAGGGAATCCACTTGAAACAAGGCTGGTAGGTGACTGAGGGCTAATACTCAATAGCTTGTCGTCAACAAAATCATAGTTGTGCTGCAATCCTTTCATGGATGGTTGGGCCATGGAAGATTTGTTGTGTATAAAATTATCCAGTGAAACACCTGATCTTGTAGCCATATTTAGAGAAACTGATACTGAAGGTCTTGATGCCCATGATGGTGGTGATGACAGAAGAGAGAGAGCACGGCCAAAGTATGAGACTTCTTAATAATTAATGAATGGAGGGCGTGAATTCTGAACATGAGATAAGATATGTTCCTAATGAGGATGAGAGAGTCAATGTGTGACCAAGTGTACTCCCAGAGCTCTGAATATACTGTGAATATCCTTGATTGAGAACATTAGGGGACAGATTCTTTGGGTTTTGTAAGCATAGAAGTAGCCTCTCAGAGTTTGAATATGATTGTTGATCAAACTCTGCTCAAATATAAAAAGTGTTGTGTGTACAGGCACAATCAATTTGGAGAGACGGTGATGATAATAGCCTCATAGCATGGTCACATTGAAGCACCGAAGCTCTTGTTGGAAGCCATGCCATTGTTTCTGGTCTTTTGGTCGAGGAATGAGCGTCAGACATGCCTTAACGTTACAGCTTATGAAGGACACCGGGGTAAGTTGTCATGGTTGTTTATATGACGGACATAGTCCCATGTACATAACTATTATACTAAATATTTAGTATAACATACTCAAATTTTGAAGTATGCTTTCTGATAACTAAGAAACCAAAAATTTAAAACACATTGAAACAGTCACAAAATGTTAAACATGATAAAACACAACATTCAGTTGCAGATCAATTTCTTGCAAACCTACCTTCTACAGTTAGAATTGTACACATAGACCTCCTCCTCTTAATACAAAACATAATGTAACTTACCAATATTAACATTAACTATTGCATGCTTGTCCTTGTTTTGGAGTAGCTTCCATTTGAAATATGCACAGTCAATCTCACCAGAGATCAATGTGTCCACTTTTAACAATTCCATTTTATACATCCGTGGTGCTTTGAAAATTGAGTAATGTGTCTCTCGAGATGTGTAATACCATGTGGACGAACCTCCCTCCTAAAAGTAAAAAGATTAAAGCACTGTATTATTCAGTTTATATGGGCTAAAGAAATAGGACAAAATAAATAGGAAACTTGAACCTGCAGGGGCATCCAAAAGGGTACAAACCCAACAAGAACACCGTGTAAATCTCCTTCAATGCCACAATTTGTAATGTATTCCTAGTACTCGTGTTTCTCCAATTCTGAAAGATGGGAAAATTTATCCAAAACCCCAACATCAAACTACTTGGAATGCACTCCATAGTTGCTTCAAATAAATGGGCCACCGAGATTGTTGATGGAAAATATTTGTAGTTGTGCTAGTGCACCATAATCAAAATCCAAATTGTAAGGGTATCCTGCAATATCAAATAGGTTCAATACCTCCTCTAAATGTAGTAGAGGAAAAACATGTTTAATATTTTTTTAAATGTAACAGAGGAAAAAGCTTGTGCATAAAAAATCGCACAAAACAAAATCTACTATATCATCCCACGAATGACTCGATTGGGTAGCGCAAGATATAGTTCAAAATCAATTATAGATAGTTTCAAAATTCAAGATTGAAGTCACATGGAAACGTGGTAAGAAATCAATTTGTAATATTCACCGATTTCCTGTCACAACATTTTCTTATTACTGAAGTTGGTGTTGATAAAAAATGGGTGATTATCTCCGAAAGTAATGCTACGTGTTTAGCAGTATTTGAATATCAACTGAAATCAGGTGTTAAAGCAGCACATGAGTTCCACTTCCCTTCATTTTCAATGAAACTTCAAAAACTTTATAGAATATTCCTTCATTGCTTTCACTATACAAAATTTTCAAAATTATTATATTTATTATAATATATGTGATTATTTTATGATATATTTATATAATGACATATACTATGTTGACTATTAGTTAATAATAATAATAATAATAGAATATTAATTAATAATTAATATTTCAAACTATATTTAATATTATATAATATTTTATATTATTAAAATAATATTAGATTATTATTAATATCAATTATAAGATATTATATTTATTGTAATATATTAATGAATATTTTATAATATATGTATATAATGATATATACTATGTGCAATATAAATAATAGTTAATAATTAATTTCTATCATATAATTATTATAATCTACTCATATTAAAATAGCATATTGTCACCGGAGGGCGTGTCGCACTAGCGCCACCGGTCACGTTAAAAAGTTTACCAGGTGCACTGCAGTTTATAGGGGGTCGTGCTACCCAATTCCTGCAGTCTAATAAAACAAATAAAAAAAATAAAAAAAGAACATATTGTATAAATAAATAATAAGTACTTTTAATATTATCATAATTATTAGTATTATATTCAATTTTAATTATTAATGTTTATGATAAAATTAATTGTTAACTAATATTCAATAATATATCATATATTTTAGTATACTAAATTTATACAATTATTCTAAACCATATTATTTATTGACTAATAATAATTTATTTATATTTAAGCATTATGCAATAATATATTATTATTATATATTATTTATTATGCAAGAATAACTAATGTTAATATAATATATTAAAATGTTTAACATTTTAAAATTTTATGCACAAAACTCTCCTAAACTTTATGCCCCAAAACTAGACTTGATTTAAATGACACTTGTAAACCTTTAAATAATAAGTATTATCGTTCTAAATAATAAATATTTTAATTATTATTTAATAATATTAATCAATAATTAGTATAATTTGAATTATATTTAATATTATATGATATCTTTTATAATTATTTAATGAGTAATATATTATAATAATTACTAATATATTTAATATAATGATATATACTATATTTTCTAATTAATGATATATAATAATAATTAACAATGAATAATTTTATTTGGTAACAAAGGAAGGGGAAAGGGCCCCTCAACCCAACCAAAAAGTAGAACAAGGTTTACTAGCCAACCAAGACAACAAAGCAAAACAACATGGATGAAAAATCAACCAACACCATGCAACCAACTAACACTTAACCACCAAGAACAACATAAACTATATACCAGCAAAAAATTAAAAACCTAAACAAATAACTGAGTCTAATTGATCGAGGGGCACGTAGACCCAATAAGAACATAGAAACAAAACCAAAAAACATAAACCCAACAAAACCAAATTACTCTTTCTAATAGTAGATTAGGTTCCATTCATGCTTTAGTTGTTCCATTTAGTATTGTTCTTGGAAGCACGGAAGGTAGTGGAGACTACATAAACATAAATATATTATAGTATATGAAAGATAAATTAGTATATTTTTTTATTTGGTAATAGTGACTCTAGTGCCACACACCCTCCAATATCATAGGGATAGTGGGGAGACTAGACCTCATGGTCTTTTTCTTGCAATAGAGTATTTTAGCCAATCAAACTAAACCCAATGCCCCATTTTCAAACTATATTTAATATTATATAATATTTCATATTATTAAAATCATAATTAATTATTATTAATATGAATTATAATATATTATTGAATATTTTATAATATATGTATATAATGGTATATACTATATGCATTATTAGTAATAGTTAATAATTAATTTTTATCATATAATTATTATCATCTACCCATATTAAAAGAGTATATTGTATATATAAATAGTAAGTACTTTTAATATTACCATTTTTATTAATATTAATAATAAATATTATATGTAATATTTATTATTAATGTTTATGATATAATTAATTACTAGCATACCTATATTTTACAAATATATGTAAAGTACGCCAAGAGATATCCTTCTCAAGGTGCCTATTTTTAATCAATTGAACCTTAACACAAATTGAAGCATACATATATTAAATATTAATATATATAAAATACACCTAGAGCTATCATTATTGAAGCATCTATTGTAACATAATTGAACTCTTATTCTAACCATAACTCAACACTAATTAAACACTAATCGTAGTTGTAATTGAACTCTAACCCTAATTAATTGTTAACTGAACCCTAATCCTAATTCATTCATAAATTTAATTCAAACCTAACCGTAATTGTCTCAGAACCCTAGATAACTATAATTGAAATCTAACACTAAACAAATAATACTCCTTATCTTATGTGAACCCTAACTCCAACCCAAACTGTACTTTAACCCTAACCCTAATTAAACCCTTATTGAATGAACATTAGTGAAGTTAGTGAATGAACCCTTATTAGTTTCTAGTGATAAGTAAATCAATGTTTCATAAATTTATCTAGAATTCTTATTAAATTTTTCTTATTATATTAAATTGTTAAAAAAAATCAGTTGCTTATAAATAATTTTATGTGTTTTTATACTTAACTTGACATTATGTATAAAAGGTTTAAGTTATGAATGTTATAATATTAATTTTTTTTTTTCAATGTTTATTTGTTAATATAAAAGATGTGAGAATAATGTTGCAATTGCTAATGATTAAATTTTTCTTGACTGATTAAGTGGCATTGTGCAATTATTCTATGTTAATTTAATGTTATAAATGTTATAATATAAAGAAGAATATTTCTTATATATTTTTAATGTATCTTTATATTTTATAAACAAACATCTAACATAAAATATGTGATTGTAAAATAAATACAACTTAATGAGTAAACATACATTTAAAGATAAAAGTTAAATTATTTTAAAAAAATGTCTATTTATTTTATTTTATTTTTATTAAAAATTATCTTTTAATATTATAAATGTTAATCTACTAATCTCTAATAAAATTTATAACTATGAAACTCTAAACCTAATCCTAATTGAACCCTAACCCTAACCCCAATCCTATTTTAATTTTGTCCCTAATCATAACCATAATTCAACCCTAATATTAATTAAACGCTAACCCTAACATGAGTTCAATTAAGTTTAAGGTTCAAATAGGGTTAGACTTTAATAAAATTAGGTATAGGGTTGAAATAGGATTAGGGTTGGGGTTGGAATAAACATTAAGGTTCTATGATAAATCTTGGGGTTGGTGTTTGGGTTCAATTGGGGCAGGGGTTAGTATTAGGGTTAGGGTTCTGGTTCAGTTAGGGTTTCATTAATGTTTGTTTAAGAATCATAGTTTTGTTTAGGGTTGGATATAACATTAGCATTAGGTTTGAATTTAATTAGTGTTAGTTTTAGGGTTGGGGTTATGGTTAGACTTATAATTAGTGTTAGTGTTGGGATTAGATTCTATCACTTTAATAGAAATAATCTCTTATATATTCAATCATTTTGTTTTGAAATTATATAATTTAAAATACTTTCAAACTTACCTATGTTGATATATGAGAGGTATAACAAATCGAAACTCTATACAATTTATAGTTAAATTTAAATTATATTTTATTAAATTGTTAAAAAATTTAGGCTGCTTATAGATAATTTTATGTGTTCTTATAATTAACTTGACATTGTGTGTAAAACGTTTCAGTTATGAATGTTATGAAGGTTTATTTTACAATCTATACACAAATACCCACAAATTAAAAAAGATCATTAACAAAGTAAATCAGTATTTCATTTCAATGTACATCATTTTAAGAGGTGACTATAAACTGTTTCCAAATTTTTCCAAATTGTTCACTCCAATAAGCATACTTTATTAACGATGATGTTGTGCATTTGAGCCCTTTCTCTAACTTTTCATAGTTGATATTAAAATAGAATAGTGTTTGAATTTGTGATTGGAATAGATTTTTTTACTTCTTTTATTCTATTGTTGACATTGTCTTCCCACAAACAACTTTATTCCTTTAAAGAAATGCATATTTCTAATTGTAGTATTGATAAGATTGTTTTTGGATTGAAAATTATACAATGACATATAAAAGAAATCTTTATCAGTCATGTTTAATCAAAAATGATTTAGATCATGAAAATTTCATACTAAGTGTTGTACAATAGGTGATGAAATGAATTCCGTTCTTTCAAATTCTCACTACACTATAAAGCCTGCAATTAAATTCTTTCCAAGACATTTTCTTTCATTTAAAAAAGTGCAGTTGAAAAGACAAAATGTTGTAGATTCAGCTACTTTGAACCAGTTAGAGCATCACAAGAGAAACAATGATCTTGAGAAAGGAACTTCAACCTATTATATTTTTCAATGGTAATTGATTACATAGGGATTCCTTGGTATAATTTCTCTCTCAAGTATAGACTTCTCCTAAATATTTCCTTGTATCAGTTATTGTTACAAAATTTAGACACTAGTGTTAGTACAAACAAAACACCGGGGAGGAGACTTGGCATAATGTTCATCCAGTCAGTCAATCGCTATTGTCAATGGTATCAATACTGTGACCTCTCAATTTCCATTATTTTCTATCTCCTCTTTTGTATGCCATAGAAGCCTCCCTATAATCAGTGTCCACCTGTAATGCACTAAAAATCCTAGATGTTTAGATCATAACTGAATGTGGCATATTTAAACTATTCTATATTTATGTTCTAAGCTTGAAATGTTCCCAACAATGAGAGAACTATGTATTGATCTTAATAATTTTGTAGTATCCGCCACATTCCACTTTTAGATAAGTAGGTAAGAAATATTTCATTTATATCAACATGTAATTACACTCATTACAGTAGAAGAGAGTCATGCTTCATGTTTCCTTGGTTCAAATTGATCCACCTGAAAACCAAGAATATTTGGTCTACAGATCAAACTCTTTGATCTTTCTTGCAATTCATGCAAACGAACTTTTGCATTACTTTGTTACAGCTTGTTAGACACCTCATTTTGTTTCTGAGGAATATAAATCTATCTTCTCTACCTTGCAAAAATATTTCAGCATGGACCAATACTAAAACCATGAGAGATTTCATAGTAATTTTCAATACCCAGTAAAATCATCCAAAGGATATGTATCAATTGATCCCACACCCACTTCTACAACATGATACAACAAACTGAAATATGATAAATTTGTCCTCAAGAGATCGGGTAACATGTGTCTTCACCCCTTGTATTCTAGAGAAAGTGTGCATGGCTACCAACATGAAAAGGATTCCTAGGATCTGCTGCAATAGCATCTAAAAAAGCTTCCTCAACGATAGAAAGGTCAGCTCAATCCAACCACAAAAAGTGTGCATAGTGGTTGATGACTTCGGCATCTGAAGCATCAACTTTCATGACTTTTTGAAAATACTCTTCAGCTCTATTATGCAAGTCAACAATTAGATACTTGCAAACACACTATGCAACCAAAAAGAGAAAAAAACAATGACAGTATAAATGAAACTTAAGTGAAATACAATGCTCTATAACTTCATAAAACAAATTAAGGTAGATTTGAATTTGAAAGCAGTTTCTCTGCAAATGTTTGGTCTCAAATTTTTATCCCATAAGGATCAAACAAAAGATTTTTATTTTCATTTTCCTACATGTTAAAGAATAAAAACAGCTAAACCTAGTATGAAATCAAAATTTTGCTAACCCAATTTTCTCTCTTTATCATTTTGTGTAGATTATTGTATAAGAGAAATTGTAAGAAAAGATAACTACCTGTCATAATCCTGAGTCACAAGATGCAAAAATTGAGCATAGTTTGAAAGAAGGAGAGAATTTTTGGGATCAACACTAATAGCATTTTGGCAATGCAAATTTGTACCATCATAACATGCATAATTATCAAGCTCAAGCTGCAAAATATTGGGGGTGAAAAATATCTACATGGTTTCATGATCAATAGCTTCTTCTTGATGCATTAGGCAATCAATCCACATAACACACTTTCCCATAGCAACCTGTCAGATCATCCTCACTCCAAAATTCCATAATGAATGCTTCAGGGCCTTAGAAGGGGCTCAGGAGGTCCAAATCCCATTAACCTCTCATAAAAGAATAAATCAATAAAATCATATACAGCTCACTGCAGTATTGCCTAATCTATCTCTCCTTCCTCAACATCACCATTCGCAGGTGCAGAATGGGCCACCACCTCTTCCTCTTCTTCATCATCCATTTTCATAAACAATCCCAATTTCCCCAAGGAATTCCCTCCTTATAGTGGAAAGGAAGACAACCTATCTTGAGAGTGGCCAAGACTAGTCTCATCCCCAAAATTGATAACATGATCATTTTGTGAAGTTTTGAGCATATCCAGATCTTTCAGAATTTTAGATTTCTCATCAATTTCTATAGTTTTCTCCATCTTTCATTTGGACTCTTTTAGCAGAATTTGTGATGAAGATACTTGAAAACAAATATCTCAACACCATTACTTGTTGTAAATCCAACTGTACAACCTCATGTTCAATTTCTAGCTTCCGTTTTTCTTTAGTTGTAGCCTCTACTTCAGCTTGCATTCTAGCTAGTTCGATAGCTTTTGCTTCTGCTTGAAGCCTTGCTTTCTCTAGAATATATCAAAAAACACAGCAATAAACATAGTACCTAACTAAAACTAAAATAATAAGGAAAAATAAGCAAAATATTAACCGGCATGTATGGACACTATGGTGACACACCACGAATAGTTACCTTCCTATTGTCTTCTCTTGAGTTCCTCCCTCTCACACCTCAGTTTCTCTAGATCTCCCCTATCACCCTAATGGATAGGACATTTAATAAACAATCATTTTGTTTCTTCAGAAGCAACCTACTCTCAAAAAGAACATTCAACCTGTGTATGGACACATATATCCAACACATGAATTGAATAATGGCTTTCCCAAATAGTGGCTATCCTACCACTCACCTACCCAGTTCCCAGGTCTATCAACCAACTTGGATAAGGTTTTTCTCTTGAGCTTTCAAGATTGTTTCAGCAAAATGACTCCTTAACAAGGAAAAACGATATAGCTTGTCTAAGGAGACCTGCCTCTAAGATGGAGCACTCTCCCCTATCAAATGACCATATTGCAAGGGAAGGCACCAAAGTGACATGCATTTTAAAAATTTCCACCATTTTAATTAACATGTGTTAAACCATACCTTCTTGATGACATTTTGTTTCATCGAAATAAGTTGGCTTTGAGTGAACATTATCCTCATCCAACTTTCTCATGGCTCCTACAAAATCAAATATTTTAACTGAATAAAAACACTCGGGTAAAAGTACAAACCTGTGTCACACTTTATAAAGGAATCAGCCAACAACAAAAAAAATTCTGAACTTCGGGCACATAAAAGTAGTCTTTATGTTTTGAATTTCAAAATGGTGTAAACTAATGAAATGTAGAACTTTTGATGAAGATTAAACTTGTAATTTTTTAAATTTAAAAAAAAAAATCATTTTCATTATGTTTTTTTCAATTTAAGGACAAATTTTGGAATGTTGAAAATTTCAAAAAATAGTGACTTTGCAGGCTGTCAAGAAACAAACTGAAAAAAACATTATTTTTCTCTAAATTTTTTTTCCCTAAACAAGTAACTTCAATATCTACTGCATTAATTTTTTTTTTTCAAATTTTCATGTATATTTTACTCGTAATAATGTTTTAAAGTTGAACATGTCAGAATTTGATAGTTTTCACGGGCCATCAACTATTTTCAATTTTTTTAATCATTTTCAATAAAAAGATTATACCCTTTTGAAGAAGACTCTCTGCTCTACTACACCATATAATTTTTTTAGAAATTTAATATGTTTTACTATAATTTTTTTAATTTCTAATGAACCTTTTTTTTCATTTTAACAACCTACTTTCATTATTTTAAAAATAACATATATTAAAACTAATCAAAATATTTAAAAAATTATATATTTGGATTCATCACTCCGAGCTCTACTAAAGGGTATTTTTGTTTTCTGTAAAATAATAATTCTGAGAGGAGAAACACTCTGCCAAAGTTGAATGTTTCAGAAAAGGGTGAGTATGCTGCCATGTAGGATGCCACCTAGACATGTTCAGTCGAGTACTATTCGGTTGAAATGGTTTTGGCCGAAACTTTTTCGACCGATATCCTTTCGCCCGAAAATGTTTCGATCTAAAGTGATTCGACTGAAATTATGCAGTATATAATATATTTGATTTTATTTTAGATTTTTCAACTCAAGTAATTCAATAAAATATATTTGTTCTCGACTAAGGAAAGCTTATTGACTCGACCAAAACCCACTCGATCGATATACTATTGTCTGAAAACTTATTTCAACAAAATAATGTTTATATCAACAAGTTAGAAGGTTTATTTCGACAAAAGAAGGTTTATTTCAACGAAAGAAGATTTATTTCAATGAAATAAGGTTTATTTCTATGAAAGAAGGTTAATTTCGACGAAAGAAGGTTTATTTTGACAAAAGAAAACGTATTTAAACAATAGGAGAGCTATATTCGAAAGTACATTGATCTTGAACTTATTTAATTGATTATGTTTTTTATTTTCATTGATACATTTGAATTTTGTTTTCACTATTTATATTCTTAGATTTCATTATTATTGATCACCAATTAGATACATGTTATTCCATTGTTCTTTTAAGTCTTAGATATTTAAATGCAATATTAATCAAGTACATGTTTCATTGAAAGATCATGTGTATACAAATTTGTATGCAGGTGAATTCAAATTTGAGTGCAATTTGTGATGGCTTGTAAAAGGAATAGATCAAGGAAGTATGAACGAACACGAACAAGACAGAGGAAGAGAAGAGCTGGTGAAGGAACATCTCATGAAGAACAACCCATGGAAAATATCAATGACGAAGGTGACGTACAGGTACAAGAACAAACTGAACCTAATAATAGTTTTTTTTTGGACAGTTGTATTGAAAATCTGATGGAGATGGATGAGGATTATCTTTTCAATAATTTTTCATTTGAAGATATGTTATCTCAAAGCACATTAAAATTACACTCAAAAAGAATATGGGATGATTTTTTTGAAGAAAAATCTCTAATTGGAAGAGCACAGTTAGTTGCAAAGTTATTTAGACGAAAAGAAATGACCCATGTTTTGGAGTTGTTAGGGGTTGATAATAGGAAAAAGTCATTAGATTTAAAACACACAATTGTTGAAAACTTGCAAGAAGCATTAGAATGTATTGAAAAAAAGAGTCGATCTAGTGATTTAAGTGTTGCAAGTAGAGCGTTGATGACTATAATTTCTAGTAAGAAATTATCACATAGAAGACAAGTTCAAGCAATTTTTGAATTACTAAATGTTTCTAGGAGAACTGTCCAAAGGTATATTGAAAAGAGAAATCGAATAGATGAAAAAATTGAGAAAATTTGGGTAAATATTTGTAGGGTTCCCCGAAAAGATAGAATTTCAGAAGATGTAAAGAAACGGGTGGTTGAATATTGGACTACTCACTCTCGTGTTTCATCCAATAGAAGGGATACTATACAAATAATAAGTGATGATGGTACAAAAATTTCTCATCCAAAACATTTTATAGATACAATACAAAGTGAATTTTTTGAAGAATTCAAGCAAGATTTTTCAAATGTGAAGATTTTTCAAAGGATGTTTGAGACACTAAGACCATCATTTGTACGTATAAATAAAGTACGTGAAACTTATTGTTGTCAAAATCATGTTGAATTTGATTTGCATCTACAATCATATAGAAAAGCTATGATAACAATTGATCAAAATTTAGCCATCCATGGAAGTACAACACAATTTGTGAAGTCTCTTGTATTCAAAAAATCAGAAGATTCAGAAGAATTCAATGTTCAATGTATAAAAAATGTATGTAATGATTGTGGAGATTTGAAGAATCTTTCACATGTTGACAATAATGAAATGCAAGTTGTTTGGAAGAGATATGAACATGAGACATACTTAACGAAGTCAGGAGTTGAGGCCAAAAAAATTATTCTCAAAGAGAGTGGATTGCCTTACAATGAATTCATGAGTAAATTTCGCAATATCATATATCCACATATCCAACATTGTCATGGTGCAAGATGGCAAGCTAAACAATTTCATGATTCAAAGAATTGTTTTCCACCAGGTTGTATTCTCTCTATTGTAGATTTCTCTAAGAACTATACATTTAGTCCTCAAATTGAGATTCAAAGTCAATATTATCATTCAGAGCAAGTTGCAATCTTTGTGCAAGTTTTCTATAGGCATGCCGAATTAGAGGTCGATGGAATATAAAGTAGCAAAGATGGTCGAATTATCATCAAAGAGGTTCACTTTTATATCAGTGATGATACAAATCATGATAGAAGCTATGCAGCTCATTGTTTCAAAATGCTTTTTGAAGACCTGAGATGACGTGGCATAAATCAAGAACAACACTAGATATGGTCTGATGGATGTGCTGGTAAGTTTACATGTCATTTTTAAAAAATATTATTTATTTATATTTACTTTTAATTTTGAGACTTAAATCAAGTCTAATTGCAAGTTATATATATATATATAATTACTTTTTCGACTTGAGCTAATTTGGTTTTAGTGTACAATTATTTGTAACTTCTTGCAGGACAATTTAAGTCTTCAAAAGCTTTTGTTTGGTTAAGCCATCAACATGCTAGACGCAACACCAAATTTTTGTGTAATTTTTATGAGAGTGGACATGGAAAAGGAGAGCACGATGGAGCAAGAGCATGTGTGAAGCGTGCACTTCGTCAACATGAACTTGCTGGTACCTTTCACCATATATATATATATGGAACATGTAGATATATTTTTGAAAAGATTATAGATATATATATTTAAATTAAATTTAAAATTATTATAAGTTCCTTGAAAGTAATAGGTGGCAAATTGTGCCAACAAATGTGTACTTGCAGGTAATGCCATACGGAATGCAAATGAAATTGTTGAATGGTGTAAAAGTCATTTTTCCGCTCGCAACTCAACATACAACACACGTTATTTTTGGGAAGTTACAGGTACATCTAGTCAAAATTTGTTAAAAAATCAAGAATTTCAAAGTTCAAGTGTACATGATTTTTAATTGAATTTTCAAATTTGAATTTATAGATATTGATCGATCAAATCCTTATAATTGTCAAGCAATTCATGGTATTAGAAGTCTACATCAAATCATGACAATGGGAAGTAGTAAGCCTCATGTAATTAATGTGAGAGAAAAATCATGTTTTTGTGATGATTGCATTGAGAACAATGCAAATATTGTTCAATGTGAGAATATTAGAGATGGGTATGTTTCACAATGGGAAATGAAACAATTAATATCAATGCCTCCTTTTCTTAAAGATGACAATGTCGATGTCTACGATCCTCTCTATTCAGCTGATTACGAACGTGTATCTGATTTAGTTGTTACAGGTATGGAAATTGATCTTAATTTAGTTAAATTTGATTTAAATATATTCCATGTTTAAATAAGTTTTAAGGGCATGTGTTTAACTTAGTTAAAATTGATTAAAAATATATGGTGTGTATAGGAGATATTTTCATTGTTGTTGCAGATCCTGACAATGCGGAAGGTGTAGATTACTATCTACTAAGATGTACACAACCAAAAAGAAAATTGGTGGAATCGATGACAGATGGTGATGGACAAGAGTACCCCATTGGATCAGTCGTTATTGAAGGCACATATTATCAACAAATAAAGACAGATAAAAATGGTATTTATTTTGTTGATTATATGCCAGGATAAAAGGTTCTACATTACAGTCACCTAGTTATAGCAACAAAAATAAATTTAGAAACTTTACCTAAAAAAGGACGTGCCAAACAAAAGTGGAGGTTGCCTATTGAAGATCATGAAAAAAATTTAGAGATAATTAAAGGTAGAGAGGATCCAAATTTTATGTACCAGGAGCTTTACGTTGTTTTTTGGATACCCACATGTGTACATACTCAAACTTTTTATAGATCGAGCTAGAGCTATATATATAATTTATAAATTGATTGGAACATGTGGCATGATTTAGAATGGGTTTTTTCAAAGGCTTGGTCATAAATTTTTGAAATTTAATATGACCTTACTTGTTCACCTTCAAATTTTCAAGATCATCCATTTTCATATCCTAGTATGCATGTCACGTCCTAGAAAATTATTATTTTCATCCTAAGCATCCCCCTTCATCCTAATCATTCATTAAAGATCGCATGTTCTATCTAATAATCACCATTCTAATCCTAATCACATGTGAACTCATGTATAATCATGAACTCATTCTAATCCTAATATGGATAATCACCATTCTAATAGGAAATTATGCAGGCATCTATAATGAAAAGGTCATGAGTATATATACATAAGAGAGGAGAAAAATAGAACTAATAAAAATAACTCTAACCACCAAAAATAGGTGTTAATTACACTAATGGAAGATGTCATCCACCCTCATAAAGGATCCTATCCTAACAACATAAAAAATCCTAAAATATATATATATATATGAAAAATGCAATAACCCCAATAAAGGAAAATATAAACCTACAAGTTAACAAATGAGATCAGAAAAGTTCACATAGAAAAGAGTCAGTGACAAAGTAAAGAATGAATTCAATATGTCTTAAGGTTTAGAATTATTTTGATAAATTAAATTATAAAATTTATATATGATTATCCTTTAAATCCTTTAAGGAGATCAATTCATCCTAAGCTTTGTAGAGATTGAAGTGTAAAGGATATTTAAAGTTACTCTTGTTAATTGGCCCAAATAACATGAACTTCATTAAATTAGGCACACAATCTAAATAAGAATCATAACCCTAGGACAAGTTTTTAATATTTTATCTAGAATCATAATACTTTTAAGTTTTTAAGTTTTTAATACTTTATTTACACCCTTTAAATTTTTATTTAAAAAGAATAATCCAATTTTGTTTTAATAGAAGATTTTAGTATCATCCAAGAGATCTTATTATTGGCACAAAATGGTATTTTAATCCATTTGATAGTTAATCTTATTCATTTAATTTATTTACCTATTTTTCACCCCTCTCTTAAATTACAAGTTCAATGCTTGTGTAGGAAGGATTTGGAGTGCAACATGTCTAGGAATTATTTTATCCTAGAACAACATGGTTTGTAGAAGATCTAGTATTATTTGTGTAAAGGTGACATTGCTATTTTTAGATGAAGTATATTAGTGATCTATATGTCATACATGTATAAGTTACAAAATTTATTTTTTATGATTTATTTTATTTAGTTTTGAATCTCTATAAAATAGTTGCTCATTCTAGACTATTATGATGTAAGCTAGAGAACATTCAAAATCAATAAAAAGTAAATAGTGACCTAGATTCCATTTTTAGAAAAGTGCCTAAAGTTTGTAATATGGTATTTATATACCTATAAGATCATTTTGATCTAAATATTTTCAATATGATTAGCTAGAGATTGTACCATACAACTGTATATATATCGTGCATGATAATTGAATACAAATTGTGTACATCATAATTATACATGATCTAACTTAGTTGAAAGTTAAAAGTAGTTAACTTGTCAATATAGATGTGTGTAACACTTGTGTGAACAAACCATAATTTAAATTTAAATTTAAACCTGTACAAACTTGCTAAATAAATAAAACCATGGATGTAAGAATTTGCACGATGTAAATATATACATTTAACAAGTGTTTGAAAACCATAATAATGCACAATAACAAATCTATGAACAAACCATAAAACATGTACAAACATGTGTGAATGTGATCTATAAATCATAACAAGTGTACAAATATATACCATAAAATGTATAAACATGTAATGTACATAAATCATAAGAAGTGTCTGGACAACATAATAATCTGATCTCAAAGAGAGGGAAATCTACTGTGAATAGAATCATCAGATCTATGGCTCGATCTCTCCCTCGATCTCTCCCTTGATCTCTCCTTTGATCCATGGACTAATCCCTCTCCTGATCCAAGATGTGTGGATCCATGTCTCGATCCAAGCTCTCTGGATGCGTGTCCTGAGCCTCATCCCAAAACCTGCATGTGTTCAAGTACGTGCACATGAAATTATCTAAACTTACATATATATACATGTACATACAAACTTTCAACGTGTTCAAACTTACAAATCGAGTACAATTAAATTTTAAAAATTATATTTAAAATTATTTAAATGTACCTCAGGTATGTGCTGCATGGGACCATGATCATGTGTGGATCCATGTCCCGATCCAAGCTCTCTGGATGCGTGTCCTGAGCCTCATCCCAAAACCTGCATGTGTTCAAGTACGTGCACATGAAATTATCTAAACTTACATATATATACATGTGTACAAACTTTCAACGTGTTCAAACTTACAAATCGAGTACAATTAAATTTTAAAAATTATATTTAAAATTATTTAAATGTACCTCAGGTATGTGCTGCATGGGACCACGATCATGTGTGGATCCATGTCCCGATCCAAGCTCTCTGGATGCGTGTCCTAAGCCCTGCATGTGTTCAAGTACGTGCACACATGTATGAACTTTTAAAATTTAATTTAATTTAAGTGTGTGTACATGTACAACTTTTATATATATATATATATATATATATATATATATATATATATATGTTTAAATTTATATAAATGTACCTCATTTGTGTGTTGTATGGGATCGCCATCATGTGCCAAATTTCCAAACTCTGACAAATCACCATACTGCTTAAAAAATTTCACTTGTACGTGTCAATTTCAATCAATAGTTAAACATGTTAAACATGTATCGTACGTATTTTTTTAGAACACAATTAAATGTATATATATATTGTAAATTATTCAAGTACCTGACATGCCTGATTAAGGGCTCTACCAATGTCACTAAGCTCATTAGAATGCAAGGACATCGCAGGGGGATTTGTAGCATGTACAGTATCAGTGCCAAAAAGAAGTTGAGTATATGCACCATGGACAACATCAGCTGCCATAGTAACCTAAGCAACGTGGTCTGTAACATCCTGATGACCTGGACAAGCTAAAGGATCGATAGGCTACTCTGGAATATCCCTTGGAGTTGCCACCCCGTGGCTCGAATGTGTACTAGGATATCGCTCTCTAATAAATTCCTATACACGGTTGAGAGAGATCCCATGGTCCTCGCTGATGACCTGATATGCTACTAGTAAATCTGAAACTGAGACTCTACACACATTACGCAAAGTCATGTGGTTCATATGCTCGATATCTAAAGGAGTAGGTAGATCAGCACAAATAAATGGATCATAAGATGCTGATGTAGCCTCTATGGGAGGAAGGCTGATCCGCGAGTGTAATAAGTATCTACCAACTCGATCAGATGAAATCTGATCAATCTATGTCATAATAGAGGCAATGTTATCAATAATTTGGGATCGAGTAGAGCATGCTGTTGACTCCCCTGGTGCTGCCAATTCCACACATTTTGGTAAAACCAAAAGGTTTGGGCCAACTAATGCCCTCTTATCCACAGGCGGTGGCAAATCTGGACGTCTAAATTGTGGTTTGTCATAAAAATGGCCTTTACCTTGGCTAGCATGCTCAGGATGAGATGTGTAGTCCACATCTATCTGTAAATGAAATTCTGCATATAACTGTTTCACAAAATATCTTGGCAGCTCATCATTGTGAGGCCATCTATGATACGCTGCCAACCATCTAGGGTATATGAATGGTGCAGCAAGAGGATCTACACACCTCATAACCACATATCCTCTAATTCTATTTTGTCCTCTATAATGAGGGAACATGGTTAACACATTTTCAGCTGAAACTGATTTGGCAACTTCTCTATAATTCATTGTGCCAGTAACACTCCTAGCAAGAGATAAATAAAATTGCTCAATGCTAATCTCATCATAAGGGTTGAATGAATGAATCATCCCAATCATTTGATGAATCTCATATCTAATAGTGACTAATCTATCTCGATTAGCCAAATTGGGGGAGTTGTGAATTGTTTGCTCTAAACATTTTAGAGCATTGTTTAATCTAACAATACTATCCCAATATAAATTTGATCTATTTTGAGCCTCTTCACTAAAATGAGGGGAATGGTGAGATCCCTCATCGGCCATGATATATGTATCTATGTAAATCTAGAGATATGCATATCATTAAAATAAAATATGTACATGAATAACACATAAAAGATCTAGATAGGGAAAGAAAATTATAAATTTCTACCATCAATTCATTCTAGAGATAAAAAAACATAAAATTAACCATTAATTATATTCAAGAATCTCATAATAGCAATCATGTAAATGTATATATATATACATGTGTGTACATAAACATTTGTGTATGTACATGTGTATATGTGTATATATACATACATACATGTGCATGTGTATGTGTGTATGTATATATGCATACATGTATATGTGTATATGTGCATGTACGCATGTTTATATACATGTGTATATGTGTATGGTGTATGTATACATATATGCACGTATAATTTGCATATATACATGTGTATGTGTGTATGTATGTACATATGCATGTACATACATATATATGTATGTACAAGTACATATACATACATATGTATGTACACATGTATATACATACATACACACATACACATATATATGCAAATTATACACATATGTGTATACATACACACACACACATATACACATATACACACATGCGTACATGCACATATACACATATACATGTATGTATATATACATACACACATACACATACATACATACACACATGCACATGTATGTACATGTATATATATATATATATATATATGCATACATGTACATGCATACACACATACAATTAAATATACACACACATGTACATAAATGTGTACATACACACATATGTATGCATATGTGCATATATGCATATATGTATACATGCATACACACATATGTATACACATGTACATATAATACAAACATACATATATTGTACATGTGTACACACATATGTGCACATGTATGTGCATATATGTACATGTACATGTACACACATACACATATATGTACACACATGTACATACACATATATGTATACATACACATGTATGTGCATGGATGGTGAATTTGAAATTTGGGGTTTTTAAATAATTTTCAATCCCGTACGTGCATATTCTCTTAGAATTCTCTCATGAATCCAAATTCCTTTTAGTGCAACTATGAAAGTGTTGTAATGCAAATGATATGAAAATAGTTCAAAGGGTGAAAAGATTAATCAATGATTAAAATGAATGCATAGAATGTCTTTAAATACAAAGACATGACAATAAATCACTTAAATTTGTGTTTAGTCAATCTTTCAAGAGAATATTTTAACAAAAATAAACTAATTTTGAATTTGAAAGGGTCGAGTTTGGGGTCTAGGGCCAACCCTACAACCACAAACTTGACCCGAGACCAAAAAGTGTATGGACCATAGGTACATGAAAGTATATGCACAGATGGATATAGTAAATACACAAATATGACACATGTGATCCTAAAAATGAAGGACTAGGTGTAAGGGAATGTATGTAAAGGATAAGTATATAACATAAGATAAGACAAGGTACTTGACTTTGTTTAAAATTAAATCATTTGTTTAAGGGTTGGCCTTCTGATAGTTGTTCTTTGTACATGATAGCTCTTCCTCAATTGATTGGTTTGGATCTTGAGAGAACAAATCTGAAAGTTGGGTTTTGAATTGAGGGATGTGGAACAGTGAGCAAAGGCCATGGCCTCCTTAAAAGTGATAATCTTAAGTCCAATCATATAATGGTAACGTGAGGAAAGAGAAGACCTATATTTAGGTAGTGTAATGTAGACCTATTTTGTTAATGGTGTGACCATAGGCAAAAACTTGCCAAAAAGACATGCTAAATTTGAACACAACACACTATTAACCCAAATGATTCTTGTTTGTGGTGTCTAATTTAGCATGATTATATATCTTCTATTTAATAACTCTCAAGATGAGAAACTTAGTATCCAAGATAAGTGCCTAATTTTTATATATCAATCATTTTGATCTGTCTTTCCTCCAAAAGCTTTCACGGATTGAATTCTAGCCAGTTTTACAGGTTAACAATATTATGGCCAATGAATCAACAACATTCCTCACTTAAAAAAATATCCCATAATCTTTGAATGAAATCTACCAACCATAATTTAGATGTGATTGTACCAAAAATAAAGACATCTGTTAAGGGGGTCTTCAGCTTGCAAATGAGGGTCTCTCTTCTTACTTTCAATAGTGGTTTTGTCTCATACTTCAACTTAGATTTTTTGAAATTCAGAGAAACCAACCAAAATGAGTGTTTCTAAACTAGGAGAGACCCAAAAAGAAAGTCAGAATGGAGAAGTTCAATCTGTTTTGACTTTTTAGATCAGTGAGTCTCAAGAAGTATACATACTAGCTATGTAATCCCTAATTTAGATAGGAAGTTAAACACAAGAATTATAATCTTAGAAACAAGTACTATTGGAACCTTTGCTTATGAAAAAATACAAATCACTTTCTTCTCTCCAAATAGTGAAGTGAGATAGCTGAAATGTATGTATTTCTTTTAAGTTTTATGGTGTCAGAAACATAATTTGGTAATATTTACAAAGCATTGATAGATTGTCTTTCATTAAGTACTTGAATTATAGTTAAGGAAAATAGTATTTCATTAAACAGCCTATATTTAGGCCTACAAAGGCCACGTATTCTTTCCTGGCCCTCTTTGTTCTTATTAGTTCCTTCAGTTCTAATTATTTCTTAGAAGGTACTTGTACTTATTCCAAACAATTATCTTTGATGAAGAGTAAATAGAGGCTTTGCTAGTATAATTGTTAGATAAATTTGCTGCTATAAGTGGTGCTTTCCTTGGATATAGTCAATAAAATTTGTAACTATATTAGATAGATTATATATGAAAGTAATGCTCTATATGAAATAGTTTAGATACTCTAAACTTCTAAAATGCATTTAGAGGTATCCATTCTGATAAGTATCTTATTGGAGTAAAATATGGGTACCCTTTGTGTAGTAGATACTCAAATTGTTGAAGTTACATGTCATGTGTAGAAAGCATTTTGAATTATATGTCCAAGAAACATAAATTAACAATAGCAAAGGATAGATCAGACACCTCGTCTAAGGTAGATGCAAAGTTTCAACTAATTCAATGGTCCCACACATAGATGCAAATTACAACAAATATTTTTGCATTCTCCTCCCTTACTTTCATCTCAAAGCATCTTTTTAGGAACCTATCTTGTATTAAGGATTTGACAATCCCTTTACATTGATGAAAAACACCTTTTATTTTAGAAAAATAGAAGTTTCTATTGCCACCACATGAAACATGTAAATCACTAACATCTCATGAGCAGTCCACAAATGCAATATTGATACAGGATAAACATTAGGTGGGAGATACTCACCCCATTGAAACTGTCGGATTGAACATAAAAGTTGCCAAATTCACCAAAGAACAAATTGAACTGTTGATAAAGGAGAGCAAAATATATGTTTCTGAGAATGAAATTTTAAGGCATGAATTAATTATGTACAAGGAGAAAATATCATACGAATCTTATCCACAATTGGTGGATCATGAATAAGGTTACTAGTAGGATATGCACAAAATGGTATCCTTGATGAGGCTCTAAGGATTTTTAAAGAAATGACCAGACGAGATGTGGCCGCATGGACTGTAATGATTATGGGATATGCACAAAATGAGCTTGTTGAAAAATCTCTAGAGACTTTTAAGAAAATGAAATTGGCAGGTGTAAAGCCTAACTCCACAACCTTTGTTAGCATCCTCCCATCTTGTGCCAAAGTGGGAGCATTAAAACAGGGTATTTTCATCCATCAATAGATAGTGGATTTTTGTCAGATGTTGTAGTTGCAAGTTCCTTGATAGACATGTATGCAAAATGTGGAAGCATATAGAAGGCACGTCAACTATTCAACTGTTTCAGTCAATTTTATTTCACCATTTTTCTTCAAACCCTAACCGAAAACAACATATTACTCATTCCTTTAATGAAAAAAACTTATAACCCCAAATTACAAGTTCACTACAATAACAGAACTTGGTAAAATCGAAACCCTTCACTATACTTTGGAAATCCCCAAATTCAAAACGTTTTCCAAATAACCTTGATTTGAATTCGTTTGGTAAACTAGTTACAGAGGAGAACCTGGGAGTTGAAGTGGGTCACTGTGGGAATCCAACAAAATGGGTTGTTGTCCAAACTTTGTAGTTCCTCCCTCCAGCAGGTGCATTCAGCCGACACTGTTTCAATCGAACAACATTCGACCGAATGTCGAAATGAATGCAGGCCTCTCTTTTTTTGTTTTTATTTTCCTTGTTCCAGCCGAAAGTCTTTTGGCCGAATATATTCTGGCCCAAAGACTTTCCGGCGAATATGTTTCGACCAAAGCACTTTCAGGCAAAAGGGGGGTGCGACGTACACGCCACATCACCGGCACTTTTTTTCGGCCAAAACCTATTCGCCCGAACCACATTCGACCGAAATTTGTTCGACCAGAATTATTTGCTAGGCCAAAAGTGTGACACACTATTGTGCTTTTACCCACTCAAAATTGAGCATAGGTTTGACAATGCAATTTTACATGTGAAACTTAATATAAGAATGTCACAGTGAATATTATACCCAAATCCGAGTACAATAAGAACCTACAGAGAGAACACACTTCTCGCACCATGGGTTTCCACGCTAGGGCTAGTTCTTTGATTGCATTCTTCAACTTTTCCCATTGGCTCTTGCAATCGAATTGATGAAAACACATAGGAAACTTTACCATGTTACATCCATGTTATGCCACATTAAAGTAACTCAGAATCTATAAAGGCACTTTATATCAAAGTGGTAACCAAATAAACCATTTCACATAGGACGCTCATGACATAAAAGAATTGAAAAACCAAACAACCTCATATTATCGTACCTTAGGATCTGCATTTGGGGATGGTGCTTTCGATAGGTCAGAGGCACTATCTGAAGAGCTTGCAGAGTTCCAATCTGCAAATAAGAAACAAAACAAAAAACAAAAACCCAACGAAACCAAAACAAAACCCTAAGAAAACAGTTACCAACTGGGGACAATGAAAAACCAACAAAAGCAAACAAAACCCTAAGAAAATAGTTACCAGCTGGGGAAAAAGAAAAACCTAACGACAAAAGCATTTTCCAGCGTGTGATTTTTTGGCATCCACGACTTCCACTTGGTTGTCATTTTAAATGCAGCTTCAAAATGTTTACACATTGCTTTCACTATATAATGCCTTTCAGCATAATTAATGAATATTAAATAATATATCATTTATTTTAATTAACCAAATATATACAAAAAAAATATAAACATTATAAAATAATATACTATTATTATATTTTTTTTTTGGACATTCATATATTTTTTAATGTAATAGTAATTAATTTTGAGATAATATATTAAAATGGTCAACATTAGGGGGAGTCTATGAACAACACTCTCCCAAAATTCTCTCATTTCCCCAAATAAAACTTGGTTTATTACACTTCTACACCTTCAAACAATAAGTATTATAGTTGTAAATAGTAAATATTTCAATTATTATTTAATAATATTAATCAATAATTAATATTATTTAAATCATATTTAATCTTATATGTTATCTTTTATAATTATTAAACTAATAATATATTATAATAAATATTAATATATTCATATAATGAGATATACTATATTTACTAAAAATAAGAATTAATAGTGAATAATTGTTATTATATAATTATTATCATTATTTAATATTATAAAATATATTATCATTCATATTCATTATAATATATTATATTTAGTATCATATATTAATGATTATTTTATATAATATATTTTTATAATGGTTCATACAATAGTCACTATTGACAATAATTAATAATTAATTTTGATTATATAATTATTATCATTATTAATTAGCTAATATATATCCATTAAAAAAATTAAAAGTAGATGAAAATTAGTTAAACAAGATGAATGCAATAGTAGAATATTATTAAATAATAATTTAAATATATTATATCTTCGAATGATAAAACATATACATCTTTAAAATCTACTTCTTTTCCTCGTGGAATTGCAAAATATATATTATATATATATAATTTGTTCATTTAGAATATTATTATAATATATTTCTTGTATAAAATAATATAATTATTATTTAGAAATAAATAAAATTAATTATAAATTTCATTTTTAAAATTAAAGTTATTTAAATATAATTTTAATAATAGATCATAAAAAAATAAATTATACTTATAATTTTATAATTTAAAAACATTTCTTATTTTATTGTATATGTATAATTATGATTATACAAATTAAGATACAATTAAAGTTATATGAATTTATTAATTAAATTAAAATTATAGTTATAGTTAATTATAATATATTATATTAATTTAACCAAGATTTAATTATATTAATAAAATAATTTTAAAATAATTATAAAACATCACAAAAAAAATTTGAATATCAGTGAGAATAATGAAATCTCCATAAAAACTTTTTTTCTCACTTCTTATATAAAAGAATATTTAACACATTTATATATGAAACTTAAAACCTATATATATATACAATAATATAAGCAATAATAAAAAGAAAAATTTGTATGAGATATCTTTAATAGGCTACAAAAAGTTCTTGTTTTTTATTAATGAGGTACATTTAGTTCTTGTTCCAAAAATATTTTATTATATATTTTCAATGATCTTAATATGAAATTACACAATATATTTAATCTATTAATATTTTATTATTATGCTAAAAGCGTTATACAGTGAAAGAAACAAAAGAATATTCATAAACATTTTGAAGGTACAGTGAAAGCAACAAAAAAATATTCCTAAAATTTTTGAAGCTTCATTGAAAATGATAGGCAAGTGGAAGTATGTGCTCCTTAAGAATAACAAGCACATAAAATGATTTTTTTTTTCTATTTTTCGAAAAAGATTTAAATTAAAAGCTTCCCAATAAATAGTTTTTAATTTAAATACTTTTTGATTAAAATTACAAACTAAGATATGTATGCTTAAATAATTTTTTATATATATTATTAATTTTTATTTTATTTTATTTTATTTGTATAGATAAGTGTTACCAAAAGGGGTAACTCCCATGTACATTTAGATTTAGCTTTTACAGTCATAGGATGAAATTACAAACCCCGTTCAATCTATGAGCATGTAAATGGCTGCTAAGATGTCCCCAATCCTAGTCAACCATTGCAAACAGACCGCGTTGAGGCAAGCCAAGTCAGAGCACATAAATTTAGAGAAGGCGTCCATGTTGGCATTTTTTACTCCGGCTCTAAAGAATTCCCATGCGTTGATGTGGAAATTATCTGCTGCTAACTGGCGGGCCCAGGCTTCATCTTCGTCCACTTCTTCCTCGCTAGATTCTGCTTCCTCATTGTCATTATCAAAATCGTCAGTTACCATATCCAGTATTTTTGGGTCGAAATAGTACTTGAGAAGCTGAACCAACCCTCATCACTTTGGTTCAGAATGGCATTGGCTACGGCCTCAGCGTTACCAATTTATATGAATCCATCGAGTTGCTCAACCACGAATTCCTTGGCCTCGATTATGTCCACTAATGCACATAATATGAGTTCATAGATTTTTCCATCGCACTAGTGTTGGTCGAGAGAAAGAACCGTTGATACCAGGTCAACTAGTGCATTCCTTATTGCTCGGTCTGGGATGTTAAAAATCCTTCTACACTGGGGTGTTTATTTTGAGAAAAATAAACACAAGAGTCTCTAGTTTTCATTTAGGTGGTAGCAATTTATACCCTGGGTTTGTGATTCTCATTGATTTGTTGTATTGAATGGTTTCTACCCCTCTCTGCATCAATTTTTTTGTAAAATGCATTACTTACTTTTTCTCTATGTGTGTTTGTGGACATGTAGCATTCAAGGTCATGCTGAGGAAATGATCGAAGCCTCTAAAACCAGAAGAACGTGCAATTAAAAATGCAAGGAGAAGAGAATCAAAAAATGTAGCTTGTGAAGCAAAGGAATCACAGCCCATACAACCACAAATTCCTGTGCAATCTAAGAGAGATGTCAAATTGGCAAAACAAAGGGCACGAATGAGGAAAGTTCGTTGAAGGATAGGAATGGATACAAAAGTTGGGGGCACATCATCAACCATAGGTGAAGTGTAATGCACATCTCCAGTTGAAGACACATTGACAACAACATGTGGTTTTGAAGGTGCATTGGAAATCACATCTCGAATTGAAGACACACCATCAAAAACATTGCGTTTTGAAAGTACATCAGCAAACACATCTCTATTTGAAGGAACTCCACAAACGATATCTCAAGTTGGAGGTACAACATCATTTACATGTCAATCTAAAGGTATGTCATCAATTGCACCTCCAATTGAAGGTACACGATCTATCCCCGATGTTAATGACCTTCCTAATATTGACACAACTTTACATTTGAGAACTCCTCCTAGATTTTTCCATAGAAAACCTACATTTTTGATTGATATTGATTCCAATGTTTTGAAATTGATGCCTAACAAGATTCCAAAATGTACATGTCAAAGATATGCAGAAAGGATATCGAGTTTGTTTTTTGCGAAGCTAAGTGAGGGTGGAAGATGCCAACTATTTGTTGAAATGATGAGGCAACTCAAATTTAGGCCCACCATGAAGCCTCTTGGGCTAAGAGTTTAGAATGACTCAAGTGAAAATTCCTTAGTAAATAACTTGATGAGTGCATACGAGAGCATTGTTCAACCTCACGCACAAAGGATAGTTGTGCCACATGACTTGTGATGACAAAAACACTGTTAAGTAGTCAAAAAAGGAACAAGGTGAACCTTAAAAAGGCAAGTAATTCTTTGAAAATAAGTAGATCATCTCTAATGAGAGCCAGAGGAAGGCATGAAAGAGTGGAGGATCCAAATAGCAATGAGTTTTGGGCATTTTTGGGTAGAGTGCCATGGAAAGACACAAGAATTGCTCAAGGCTTGAGATCTTTAATTGTGAATTATTGGAAGGATAACACAAGGAACTCTCCTAATCAAAGAGATATTGTAAGAAGGATAATTGGTAATAAAAACCATGAGCCACATCCAATGTATTATATGGATACCACTGAAACCCAATTTTTTGCTGATATTGTACAAAAGTTTCCTGAAATTAAAATATGTCAAAGGTATTTTGAAATGCTAAAGCCTTTTTATGTTAAAATAAATCACACATGCACTACTTGTTGTTTTAGGGTTCATATTGATTTTTCTAACCATTATGATGTTTATCGACGTATATGTGTAGATATGCATACTGACAATGTTTTGCAGGAATGTAACATAATGCCTCCACCTAAATCGTCAAGGAAATTTTTGTCTTCCATTTTATGTGAAAGAGAGGATGGTCAATTTTTTTACAAAAAATCATGTTTGGATGGCACATGTGATCATTGTGGTGGCATGCAACATTTTCCAATTTGACAACACATGGCTAGTACACACACAATTGGAGACAAAATTGTGGAATTTGGCAAATATAAGATACTGGCATACCGTCTAAAAGATGGGAAATAGGCAAAGAAGTGTGAATTGGTCAGTGATAAGATTCCAATGTATCAGTTAATGGGTATTTTTTCGTGATCGGTTGGTTTATGATTATGCAACGCATACACACAGAGCACAATGGTTGGACTCATAGTTTAAGTTATGCAAGGACACATTTCCACTTCATCATATCATTTCAGTTGTCGACTTCGCTGAGAACTACACACTACAACAACAGAACGAGGTGCAATCACAATACTACAACTCCATGTAGGTTGCTATATTTGTACATATAGCATTCATTCATGCAAATGATAGTATAGAGGAAAATAGGAAAGTATTGAGGGAGTATCACTTTTGCATCAGTGATGATCACACACATTCTATAGAGTTTGTTCAAGGTTGCTTTAATATGTTCTATGCCAATCTAGCTAGCAAGGGCATATCATTTAGTTTGCATATCATATGATCAGATAATTGTACATCACAATTCAAGAATGCCAGAATGTTTTGCTAGTTGAGTAGGATGCATAGGATTAGTGGTGTTTAGCATATGTGGAACTTCTCAGAGGTCGAGCATGGAAAGGGGGAGCATGATGGAGCAGGTGCATGTATCAAAAGAGCCCTAGCACGAGAAGACTTAAAGTACACAAATAGTGTAAAGTTGACAGATGCAATATCAATTTTCCATTGGTCCAATGGTGATCTATTTAGGATCTAGGAAAATTGCTTATAGAGTGCTTAACGTAAATGATCACTTAATACAATGCTCAAATGAATAAATGAACATAATATAATTGCCAAGATAATGAACTGAAAAGAAAGAGAGAAGATAGAGAGGAGAACAAACGCAATTGATAACGGAGATCGTCCCTAAGGACTACGTCTCCGAGTCCCTCTCCAACGGAGTGACCGATCCGATTATACTCCAAAATCAGTTACAATTGCTTCAATGACTATCTCCTTCAAGCACAGCAGCATAACGTTCCTCTGATGTGCGGAAATGTCTGCAAAATCTCCCGAGCATTCTCTCGTTCTCACCACCTGGACTTGGAAAAACAAGGCCTATACCCCTCTTTTTATACATAAAATTTGCCTTATTAGGCTTAACCACCAAAATAAATACCTAACTCCATTATGATCTCGTATAACATCTCTGATATCTCCATTTGGCTTTTGGTTTAGATTGTTAGAGTTGGTGTTACTTGTTTATGGCTTTATTAAGCCATTTGGTTATGGCTCGGTTAACAGAACCTTAACAAAACAACAATGTGGCCCTATAATTCCAAGGCATGTCACGCGGTCTATTGGCAATTTCAATTTTTACTGGCCGTGGGGTCGGCGGTTCCAACCCCGCCGGCCCCGCTTTATCACCAATACTCGAACCATTTGACAATAAAACAAAACAATGCTATAAATGTTATAGGCCATTGCGTTTGGTGCAACGACTGACGGTCCAGCTGTTTGGGCAGAGATTGCGGGGTCGAGCCCGCTACAACCACATTTTGTTCCACCATTGAATTGCATTCAGCCAAAAACATACGACACGTGTCACCCTCTTATTCGCCGACCCAGATGACGTGTCCGATGACGAAGCCGACTGGACTGCCACCTGGGATACCCGTACTGTACGGATGGCCGCTTGTCATGTTATGATTGGTCCATATGATCTGAGTCACCTGCCACATGTCTCGTACGAATTCATCCATATGGATTCCGTACAGTACGGACTGACACGTCAGTATGATGACGTCATCATCTGTACCCTCAAATTGACTGAAGTTTGACTGCTTCTAACTCGAGCATATGATGTCGGATTTTGATGAAACGAATGCTGTCAAAATCATTTCAACAAGCTCTTTGTGATGGTGCTAGTTTTTTTGATTTCTGAGATGATTATTTTTTCACCTTCTGGATGCCCTTGAAGCCAGTTTGACTGGAAGTTTGACCGACCATAACTTGCACAAACGGAGTCCTTTTCGCCCCGTTCAAGTTGCGTTGGAATCAAGACGTCGTTCTCTTTCTGATGGTGTTGAAATCTGGAGCATTGGGAACACTTCAATTTTCATTGAAAAATGTCCCCCGGATCAGGCCTCCCCACTGGAGAGCTTTTGGACCTCCGAAAGCTTGATTACTTGGAAAGTAAGTGAGGGTAAAGTTCCCTCACTTTACCAATATCCATCCATCTTTCTTTGCTTGGATGCATCCCCTTCAGGCTCACTCTGAGGTACTCAACATCTCCTCTTCGTGAAGTTCTGACATTCCTGTCGAGAATAACATCTTCTAGCAATTCTGACATGTACTCTGGTGAAAGGTCATCAACTGATGGAACTTGAATGTCTGTGACTTCATCTAGAATCATTGGAGGCTCGTAGAGTTTCAAATTCTCAACATTAACAACCGAGTAAATATGCATGTATGGAGGAAGATTGAGGCGGAAGGCATTAGTACCAATCTTCTCAAGGATCTCAAAAGGACCATACCTAATTGGCTTAAGCTTTTTACCTTCACCTTGCATCCTTTCCTTGCTGATATGTAACCAAACTCTGTCTCCAACCTGAAAATGATGATCAGTGCGATGCTTGTCATGGCGAACCTTGTATTTTGCTTGGCTCTGTTCCAACTATGCTTCCACTGCCTGATGAATTGCTTGGACTTTCTGGATGAACTTCAAAGCCTTCTCTGCATCATGGCGTCCATCTTCAACATCATCTTTCCTAAATGCAAAATCCATCGGTGTCTTGGGCACATAACCAAAGCATGTCTCAAAAGGAGACCTCTTAGTAGAAGAGTGTGATGCATGGTTGTAGGCATGCTGCACATAATGGAGACTCTCATCCCACAACTTAGGATGCTTGCTACAATACCCTCTGAGTAAATGCACAACTGTTCTATTTACAACCTCTGTTTGTCCGTCGATCTGCGGATGGAAGGTTGTACTCTTCTTCAGTCTGGTGTCCATGAGTCCCCACAAAGCTGACCAAAATTCCCCCAAGAATCCAGAATCTCGATCCGATACAATAGAAGTAGGTAACCCAAAATGAACCCATACAAATTGAAAGTACATATGAGCTGTCAGTTCAGCAGTGACTTGCTTTTTACATGGCATTAAGATACACATTTTGCTAAACCGATCAACTACTACATACAAATAATCATGTCCCTTCCTAGACATAGGTAACCCCCCAACAAAGTCCATTGACACACTTTCCCATGGACGGGAAGGTACAGGTAGAGGTGTGTACAAACCCAACTTCCTGTCACTAGGCTTACTAGTTGTACACATAACACAACCTCTAATATACTTGGTTACAGTTTCTTGCATGTGAGGCCAATAACAATATTTCTGCAGCTGAGTCAATGTTTTGTTTACCCCAAAGTGTCCTGCAATCAATGAGGTATGTGCTTCTCTAATAACCTGTGCTTGTTCATCCTTTGGAACACATAATTTTCCCAAGTGATATAACAGTTTATCCTACACATAATAATATTTCTCTTCTACATGTTTACCATTCATTAAAGCAGCATAGATATCCTTAAAGTTCTCATCATTAGCATATTGTTCCTGAAAACTTTCATGAACCATAGAACTATTTTGAAGGATTATCAAAGCATTCATCATAGGACATCTAGAGAGCATGTCTGCTACTTTGTTATGGGTTCCTTTCTTATACTTAATAACCAAATGAAACTGTTGTAGAAAACCCATCCACCGAAAGTGCCTACTTTGTTGCAGTTTAGTTTGTGAGTGCAAATACTAAAGTGGCTGGTGATCAGTGTGGATTACAGTTTCTTTCCCCATTATGTAATGTTTCCATTTTTTAACACTCTGAACTAAAGCATAAAGTTCTTTATCATAAGTGGGATAGTTACTTACTGCTCCTGAAAAAGTTTCAGAGTGGTAGCAAACTGGTTTACCTCCTTGCATGAGTACTGCTCCCATGGCAAATCCACTCGCATCTGTCTCAATCTCAAATGGTTGATGTAGATCTGGTAAGGCCAAAACTGGTGCGGTGCTCAACTTTCCCTTCAAAGTGTCGAAAGCCTTCTGTTGTGGACCTCCCCACTGAAAAGTTTCCCTCGTACTGGTTAATGCATGTAATGGTGATGCTATATAAGAGAAATTTGCAATAAACTTTCTCCAGTACTTAACTGCACCTAGGAAACTTCTGACCTCTGTGACTGTACTTGGCTTAGGCCATTTTACAATAGCTTCGACCTTCGCAGGGTCTACTTCCAATTGACCACCCCCTACGACATAGCCTAAGTACACTAAGGATGTCTTAGAAAATTCACATTTAGACATCTTTACATACAATTTTTCTTTTCTCAATACAGCAAAGACTTTCTTTACATGACTTACATGATCTTCCCAATTTTGACTGAATACAAGGATATCATCTAGATAGATTATAACAAAATCATCAATAAAAGGATGAAAGACATCATTCATGACTCTCATAAAGGTAGCTGGTGCATTAAAAAGCCCAAAAGGCATAACCAACCACTCAAATAATCCCTGTTTTGTCTTAAATGCAGTCTTCCAAATATCATCTTCTGCAATTCTTATCTGATGATAACCACTTCGCAAATCTAACTTAGTGAAATAAACTGCATGTTTTAACTGATCAATTAAATCATCAATTCTGGGAAGAGGATACCTGTTCTTTACCGTTATCTTGTTCAAGGCGCGGTAGTCGATGCACATCCTCCAAGTTCCATCTTTCTTTGGAACCAAGACAATTGGAGAACCACAAGGAGAAGTACTAGGACAAATCACTCCTTTTTCCACCAACTCTTGAACCTGCTTTTTAATTTCCTCATTCTGCATAACAGATAAACGATACATGCCGATATTAGGAAGTGGCACATCCTGCTGTAATTGGATCTCATGCTGTATCTCTCTCTTGGGTGGTAACCCCTTCGGTTCCTGAAATATATCATCATAAGCAGAAATAATTTTGACCATTTCAGTTTTATGTTTTGGGTCACACCCCTTGAATGCCTCAGATTTATCATCTTCTTTGGCTTTTACAAGCATTAATACAAAGTTCTTACTCGAGTTGACCAACCTCTTCATTTGACCAGCATTAACTAGTGTAAGATTAGTCTTCATCTTATGTGCCCGTACAATGTATTCTACCCCATCTTTAAAAAGATGATACTTATTCTCCCCCCTATAAAAGATTGCTTTTCTGTCATAAAGATAAGGACTTCCCAACACAAGCCCACAAATATCCAAAGGAGCTACATCTACTTCTACCTCATCAACAAAGTTTGCAGTGATGGAAAATCTTAATTTACACTATTTAGTTACTTGTAGTTGAGCATCATTGCAAACCCATCCGAGTGGATATGGTTTCGGATGAGGTGTTGTAGTCAAATTAAGTTTCTTTACAACTTCTTCAGATATTAAGTTGACTTGTGAACCCGTATCAAACAGAGTATCAACCTTAGTGTGTTTTGTTACAACACGGATGTGAAACAATTCATTTCTTTGCTTATCAACCTTAGGAGAAGATTCTTTAATTGTACTTGCACTGGCATTAGAAAAACTTGCATCAGATGAGAGAGATATACCTTTCCCTTTACCTTGGATTCCGGTAGCAACAATCTTTGTCTCATCTCCGGAGTCAGAACCAAGATCCTGTTGAATCACTGCAGTAGTCTTTTGCTTGCCTTTATTACCCCCATATCTTTTTGGCCTCAACTCAGGATGAAGCTTCCAACATCTTGAATCATCATGCCCCTCTTTCTTGCAATGGGAGCATGTGGGTTTCTCACCCTCTTTCTTAGCTGTAGTTGTCTTCTTCCCTTTGCCTTTATCTTTGTCTTTTTCTTTCCCTTTAGACTTACCCTCGAACTTAGATGGCTTCTTGGAAAAGTTATCACTAAAAGTGTTCTTACCCCTTGACTCTATATGAGTAGCTTGAACAGACACCTCGTCTAGATTATTGGGACTCAACATCAAAATAGTGTGCCTAAGGTAAGAATGTAAACCACCAATATACTTAAGTAATGTGTCTTGGGTATACAAGGGAACATTTAGAGCAATGGCCCATTTTCTAAACTCATGAGTATATTCCTGGACAGACTGCCCCTTACCTTGCCTAAATGTTTGCCAATTCATGGTTAACTGTTGCATGTAACCTAAAGGATAGAATTGTTTCCTAAGGGCAGCAACAAACTCCATCCAAGACATATTAACTTGACCATGGCGAGCAATTTCTTCACGAGTTTTACTCTCCAACCAGGTGAGAGCTGTACCTCCCAATCGAAGAGTTTCTAATTGAATCCTAGAAGCATCTTCTACTAGGCCTTGAGTCCTACAGTATACTTCTACTTGTTGGACCCAATCGTCTAACTTCTCAGCATTTAACTCCCCACAGTATTTAGGTAACTCAAATTTTACATCAAGCTTAATTATAGGCATAGACTTGCTCTTAAATGGATTTATATTAGAAGAAGGAGAAGGAGAAGGAGGAGAAGGGGGAGGAGAAGAAGAGGGAGAAGATGGAGGAGAAGGAGTTTCTGGAGCTTTCTCCTCTATGTCTTTTTGATCTTCTTGCTTCTTGTGCTTCGAAGAACCTCCCTTTCCGCGTTTCTTCTTCTCTACATAAAGTTCTTCCACCATCGCCTTCATATCAAGAAATAGCTTTTGGAAATCCTTTGGATTGAGCTCTGAACTTTGTTCACCTTCTTTTGCTTCCATCTGTGATGATGGATGAGCTCTTCGTATTCCAATCTCTTGATTATACTCTTCAAGTTCTCCTTCACCTCGTTGCAACCTAGATCTTGTTAGCATTCAAATTCTGCAATACTAGCCACACACAAAGCTCTGATACCAACTTGATCTATTTAGGATCTAGGACAATTGCTTATAAAGTGCTTAACGTAAATGATCACTTAATACAATGCTCAAATGAATAAATGAACGTAATATAATTGCCAAGATAATGAACTGAAAAGAAACAGAGAAGATAAAGAGGAGAACAAACGCAATTGATAACAGAGTTCGTCCCTAAGGACTACGTCTCTGGGTCCCTCTCCAACGGAGTGATCGATCCGATTATACTCCAAAATTAGTTACAATTGCTTCAATGACTATCTCCTTCAAGCACAGCAGCATAACGCTCCTCTGATGTGCGGAAATGTCTGCAAAATCTCCCGAGCATTGTCTCGTTCTCACCACCTGGACTTGGAAAAACAAGGCCTATACCCCTCTTTTTATACATACAATTTTCCTTATTAGGCTTAACCACCAAAATAAATACCTAACTCCATTATGATCTCGTATAACATCTCTGATATCTCCATTTGGCTTTTGGTTTAGATTGTTAGAGTTGGTGTCACTTGTTTATGGCTTTATTAAGCCATTTGGTTATGGCTCGGTTAACAGAACCTTAACAAAACAACAATGTGGCCCTATAATTCCAAGGCATGTCACGCGGTCTATTGGCAATTTCAATTTTTACTAGCCGTGGGGTCGGGAGTTCCAACCCCGCCGGCCCCGCCTTATCACCAATACCCGAACCGTTTGACAATAAAACAAAACAATGCTATAAATGTTATAGGCCGTTGTGTTTGGTGCAACGACTGACGGTCTGGCCATTTGGGTAGAGATCGCGGGGTCGAGCCCGCTGCAACCACATTTTGTTCCACCGTTGAACTGCATTCAGCCAAAAACATACGACACATGTCACCCTCTTATTCGTTGACCCAGATGACGTGTCCGATGATGAAGCCGACTGGACTGCCACCTGGGATGCCCGTACTGTACGGATGGCCGCTTGTCATGTTATGATTGGTCCGTATGATCTGAGTCACCTGCCATGTGTCTCATACGAATTCATCCATATGGATTCCATACAGTACGGACTGACACGTCAGTATGATGACGTCATCATCTATACCCTCAAATTGATTGAAGTTTGACTGCTTCTAACTCGAGCGTATGATGTCAGATTTTGATGAAATGAACGCCGTCAGAATCGTCTCGACAAGCTCTTTGTGATGGTGCTAGTTTTGTTGATTTCTGAGATGATTATTTTTTCACCTTCTGGACGCCCTTGAAGCTAGTTTGATTGGAAGTTTGACCAACCATAACTTGCACAAACGGAGTCCTTTTCGCCCCATTCAAGTTGCGTTGGAATCAAGACGTCGTTCTCTTTCTGATGGTGTTGAAATCTGGAGCATTGGGAACACGTCAATTTTCACTGAAAAATGTCCCCCGGATCAAATGGGTTCAGGTAGTGAAGGTTATTCTTTAGTTCATAGATTTTTTCATTTAGTAGATGATACTAACATTGCAAAATATGAGGATTGTTGTACACTAACAAGATCAAGCGAGCTACACTGTTTTAGAAGCTCCAATGCAGGTACATGGACTATCCATACAAGGAAGATGGCATGCTTTTGTTATGCATGTACACTTCAATAATGGAATGATTGTGAGTCAACAGAGTGGGTTGATGAATGGTCTGTAAGAAGTCTAACCCCACTTGACACTTATCAGCTCCCGACGACTCTACAAATCATGGAGATGCAATCATCCATTGACTTTGATCATGTATCAGACCTACTACAACCAAGTAATATATCTTACTTACAAGTTTTATTATGTTGCTCAGTAAATAAATCTAACAAGATGAACATATCAATGCAGGGCATGTTTATGTGGTGATTGCAGATGACGACAATGAAGAGTGTACAAATTATTACCTATGTCATTGTATCGAGGCCAAAATAAAATTGGAGTCCCGAGTTATAGACGGAGAAAACATAGAATATCCTATAAATTTGGTGGTTGTTACTGAAACATGGATTCGAAGGTATCCAATTAAGAATGTTGCAGTTTGGTTGTTTGAAGGCTTTGACACGCATCGGAAAATTATTCACTATTTGAACCTTTTCGTCACCACCAACGTTCATTTGATCAAATATAAGGGTAGACCTGCGAACAAGAACTTGTGGAAAGTGCGTGAGTCTAACCATGAGGCAATACTCGACACAATAAAGACTAGAGCAGATCCATATGGTTCCCTGGATTGATTTGTAAGTATGCACATTGAATTTTTAAAGCCATGTTATTGATCAGTCTTTTGGACCAACACCTTGCAATAAGGATTTTCCACCATTACTGTTTGATGTCATATGCATTTACGACTATCATTGATCCTTTTTTTATTGTGATTGTAGGTAATACTGAAGTTTGTAAAAGTATATAAGAAAAGAACAACATCGGTTGCTGGTGCAAGTGTTCAGTTGTATGAGAAACATTAGTTGGTGCATTTTCTAGTTGTCAATCTTCTCTTTCTTTTCCATCTCCTAGATTTATTAGATTCTTATATGCTACATGTTTTATGTTAAGCCTCTCAGTGATATATTTGAAATTTATATGTACGGTCATCGAGAGATGATAAATTAGTGAAGGGGCACATCACCATTGTAGGACCTTCAATTGACCTCCTTATCTAGCATGCATGAAGGTGATAGTAGGTCTCGTTAGCTATATGACTGACATTATTTTTTTATTTCTCTTTTAATGATTTTTATGTGAGTCTATGTCTAAGATTGAGAGGCTTTTGTAGGTTTTTTGTGGACCAAATTCCTATGATACTACACAACCATAGAGAGGCTACTACCCATGTGTTTCGTAGGGAGCAGGGGATGTACATGTTTTGAACCATTTTGAAATGCAAATAATTGGGCCAGCTGAGTTGGAATGGAAAAATGAAATTGGGAAACAACTCCTTTTGTCCTTTTCTCAAGTACAATATATTTCATGATCTATGTTGGAAATGGGAGGATTATTTCCTTGCATGTATTGCTACAAGTATTGACAAATGGGAATATTTTCAATATTTTATTCCATCACTATTGTAATATTTGTCATTGACTTAGTGTATTTTTTGATATATTAAAATCATGAGAAATTAATACATGCAAATGTGTATATTACATTTAAAATTAGTTCTAATGCTTCATGGTTTACATTTAAAGAGTTAATTGAAGACTCCACATTCATAAGGACGTATTATTGCATACACAACCATAGCCATGTACAGTGACCCTTCACAGTTCCCTTGTGTTCATACATTCATGATGCTTGTCTTAATGAATAACCTTACTTTAAATCTATTATCCTTTGATGAAATGATGATTGTCTTCATACCTCACTTCCCTTGACACTATCAATTGATTGTACATTTGTTTGTTTCCTATCCAATTTCATCTCTCCTAAATTGGATCTTTTCAATACCCTCATAATAAGGAACTGACCGACCTCAAAGAAAGGATATCGAAAAAAGGGTATAATCTTCATTACCACTTATAGAAACTACATAATTTACTATTGCACCCTCCTTGCTAAATGATGACCATGGTTTATTAATCCTTGGTTCTATTTTTATTCCTTGAAAGTGCAGAAGACTAGCAAGAAACACCAGATTATCTAGCCCAAAAGCCACAAATGAATATATTATATTCATCTAAAGACTGTCTAACCTCATTCACAAAACCTTCTGATGGAATTTTGAATACCCTAACCAACTGTTAGTAGTGATCTTCCTTGAAATCCTGAATGGTCCCTTTATCTAAACATCTAGGGTTTCTTCAATCTGTGTTATCTCTTCATGATTTGATATACATGTTGCTTCTATATTTTTCCAATTAACTATCATATTCCATCACTTCACGCCTATGAGAACTGACATTAACTTATTTGTAGTCTTCCATTTGAAAGCTTGTAGCACATTTGACTTCCATAAACGCTTGAAAAATTGGTAGAAGAGACCTAAAGGGTAACAAAAACCTAACGTCTCAACTCAGTCTTTATTAAATTCAATCATAACAAAATAACCTACTCATGCATGTGAATTTGACTCATTCAAGGCATTAGAGACTAACCTCTTACAAATTTTAAAAGAAAAGGTTGTTTTGACCCTAAAGGATTGAACATAGACTAACAATTGTAATTGTTTGGATCTACCAATTCATCCCCCCTCTCAGTTGATTGTGTGACCTTCACCCTTGGCCTTTCCATTATTATCATAACTTTGAAGAAAAATATCAAAAACTACTCCAAGTGCCTAATAATGATATTTCCTCACATTCATCATCCTATATTGATCCATCCACTTTAGCCTCATCATCCACCCCACTTAAATCCTTTCCAAATATCAAGGTCCAAATACGAGACAAGACAAGGGTTGTAGAGATTATGGTCTTAAAGGGTATTTCTATGTAGGACAACTCCCATCTTCTCATAAGACATATGGAAAACCATAACACATAGAAAAAATCCTCTTCTATCATCAAATTTGAACCCATGGTTTTCTCCAAGTGGGGAGAGCTAAACAAAGAGGTTATAGAGGAAGACATCTCCAAATTGTTGTATCGATAAGAGAAAGAGAAAGAAACCCTACCAATAGATCAATGTGGTAAGGGTTTCTAATTTATTAAGAACATGGGGGATTCACATGACATGGCAGCCTTGGTCTACATAAACAAGGAATAAGATAACCCATTTTTTTAGAGAAACGGAAAAAATATCAAGGGCTTGGGTATGGTTCATTATACGTTACTCCTAACATCGAGAGTACCCCTAAAATCATATTGCTTAGGGTTGAAAAGGTAGGGGCAGTATATGCCTCAGATAAATCTATGCAACCTAGGTCATCTCTAACATACCTTAGGGTATGACATTCAACAAAACAGTTCTACTATAGTTCAACCGACTTGATCCCTTAAAGGTGCAAAGTGCAAAAGGGCAACAATATTTGACAAGGTATTACTCATAAACCATGGTGATTACAAAATCTCTCTCTGAATCTATGAGATCATGTTGGAAACCTCTACAATAACCTCTCTTGGTTATTTCTATCTCAGAGGCATTTCCTTGTGGTGGAAAATTTTCACTCGGGGAAAGAGTTATAAAATGCAAGTAGTTGAAAGTTACAAAGTGGGGCAACTTTCATTCTGCAGCTCGTGTGACCAAACGGATTGTTCCAATGTGTCTAAATAGCTATTTTTATGCTAGGAATGGTCCTATTTTGCACCTAAACACAAGGAATCGCTCAGAGCTACGTTCAACCAGATCGATCCCTTAAGGGTCCAAACTGTACAATGGCTACGAACCTCAGCATGCTATTACTCGGACACTGTGATGCTTAGAAACTTCTCAACTGATTCTATGGGATCAAGTTGGGCCCCTCTACAATAAACTTGCTTGTTTTTCGCTATCTCAGAGGCTTTTTCCTATAGTGGCAAATTTTCACTTCAGGAAAAAGTTGTCAAATGCAAGTAGTTGAAAGTTGCAAAGTGGTGCAACTTTCCTTCTACAGCTTGTGTGACCAAAAATATTGTTCCAACATGTCCGAGTGGGCACGTTTATGTTAGGCATGGTCCTCTTTCGCACTTAAACATGCAGAATCGCTTTGAGCTATGTTCAACCAGATCGATCCCTTAAGGGTTCAAAGTGCAAAATGGCTATGAACTTCAACATGCTATTACTCAGACACCGTGATGCTTAGAAACTTATTGTCTAATCCTATGGGATCATATTGGGCCTCTCTACAATAACCTTGCTCATTTTCTGCTATCTCGGAGGATTTTTCCTATGGTGGCGAATTTTCACTCGAGGGCAAAGTTGTCATTGCAAGTAGTTGAAAGTTGCAAAGTGGTGCAATTCTGGTTATGTAGCTTGTGTGATCAAACAAACTACTCCAACGCATTTGAATAGGTATTTTTACTTTAGGCATGGTCCTCTTTTGCACCCAAATACGCGGTATCGCTCTGAGCTACGTTCAACTGGATCGATCCCTTACGGGTCCAAAGTGCAAAATGGCTGTGAACTTCATAATGCTATTACCCAAACATCGTGTTACTTAGAAAATTCTCATCTGATCCTATGGGATCACATTGGTCCCCTCTACAATAACCTCTCTCGATTTTTGCTATCTTGGAGGAATATTCCTGTGCTAGCGAATTTTCACTCGAGGAAAAATTTGTCAAATGCAAGTAGTTGAAAGTTGCAAAGTGGTGCAAATTTTTTTTTGCAGCTCGTGTGACCAAACGAACCATTCCAACGTGTCCAAATAGGTATGTTTATACTAGACATAGTCCTCTTTCACACCCAAATATGCAGAATCGATTTGAGCTACATTCAACCAGATCGATTCCTTAAGGGTCCAAAGTTTAAAATAGTTGTGAACCTTAGCATGCTATTACTCAGACACCGTGATGCTTAGAAACTTCTCGTCTAATAATAAAAAACTTAAAAATCTGCAAAAAAATCTTTTAAAACCTACAAAAAAATGCGAATAAAATCATGTTGATTTTCATGTGAAATAAAACAATGAGACCATAGCTTGTTGCTTACTATTATGATTTGATAGAATTTTTCCAAGCATCCATAGCTTGTTCGAAAGCACCTGTTTTAGGTTTTTAGCTATAGCAGCAAGGCAATGAACTGTTTGATAAAATTCTTTGGTAAATATGTATGAAAAATGTCATAGCATAGACAAGGCAGTGAACTATTTCAAAAAATGCCTCAAAGAAATGCCCTCTCATGGTGATGGAATGCCATGACAATCCATAGCCATATGCATTCGTCGTGGCATTCCATCACCATGAGACCAAATTTCTTCGAGGCATTTTTTCAAGCAGTTCACTGCCTTGTCTATGCTATTGCTTACTATTATGCTTCAATAGATTTTTTCCAAGCATCCATAGCTTGTTCGAAAGAACTTATTTTAGAATTTTAGCCATAGCAGCAAGGCAGTGAACTGTTTGACAAAATTCTTGGCAGACATGTATGAAAAATGTGGTAGCATAGACAAGGTAGTGAATTGTTTGAAAAAATAGCTGAAAGAAATGTGATCTCATGGTGATTATTGTCATTGCATTCCATCACCATGAGACCATAGTTATTTGAGGAATTCTTTCAAAAAGTTTACTTCCTTGTCTGTGGTTTGTAATGCCTTCAAAAGGCTAATTTTTCCAATTTGTATGTTCAAGCCAAAAGGATGTGTCAAGGCCTTGTAATGGCTAATTTGAATGTAATCAAGTCATAAAATAAGTCACTAAGAGGTGAAAATATAAAAAATGCAAATAGTACAATGTTGTTAAAAAGTAATCATGATGTAATTATGCAGCAAGAGAGAGCATAAATCAAGGAAGATTAAGATTGAAAAGGGTATTTTCACCGATGAGAAGTTAGAAAAGTAAGTTGCTAAGAGGGAAAAAGTTATAAAAGGCATTGTAAGGCATACAAAAAGGGGGCTGGTATAGTTCTTTTTACAGTGGGTTTGAGAGTCTAATAGAGCATTTCATCAGTACTCCACCAACGTAGGCCAAATAGATTGGTGGAGTAGGTTAATGTTAGGGTGTTTTGAATGTTTTTTATGATTGTAGGTACAGGGGAATGCAAGAATCCTCAAATGAAGTTGTTGTTACACACATAAATTGAAGGTTTCCACACAAAATTTGATGCTACAGTCATGCATAATGAAGAAATAGAGTTTTCCATGGCTTGAAAAGGGTATAGATGATGTTTTTAATGTGTATTTAAAGGTGTTGGAAGATATGGCACGTTAGTAGAAGATGTGGAAGGTGATATTCCAAGAAACCCTAATTATTTTGCTTGGAAAGCCTATATTAAAGGGTTTTGATATTTAAATATTTTAGTGGATCTAATAACTCTTTAAAATGATGGAATTATGATTTTGGAGGTATGAAAAAAGACTTTTTAACTTTGGCTAGTGATTTGGAGATGATTTGGTTGTAGCCACTTTGCAAATTTGGCCTAATTTGTGGCTGGGAGCAGTGTATCAGACTAATTTTCTGATGTTTCTCTCAAAAGAAGTGGCAATGTTTTTTGTTATATGTCTAAATACTCTGAAATAGGTCTCCAAAACTATATCAAGCTTGTGTTGATGCAAAGATGGTAGAGTTGTATCACCCGATTTAGGGCTTTGCTAACCTACAAGGAAATTGATTAAATGAGTGTTAAAGCATAGGCCACTGGTATTTGTGATTAGATTTGTGATGTAACTGCTTAACCAATGTTTTCAAAGGAATTTCAATTATTTGGGAAAATTTTAAAGGTTAAGGTTGTTTATTTGATGTTTAGACTAGGGTGGAATCTTGATGAAGAATGGTGTTATGACTGTGAAAATCAGTAAATCTGATAACTCAGAGCTATGTGAATATGTTATTGGTTTGTTTCTATTAGAAGCATGATGATTATGAGGCTCTTGTAAGTTTGATAATAGTTTGAAGGTAAGAATGTATGTCTATTAGCCTTGGGGAGTGTGAGTTGTATCAAGGAGGTTTTGGTGACTACCGAAGTATTGGTTGGTTCAATGCCTTTGATCAGGTTTTTTCGTTAAGATTTGTCAATTAGATGTTGATAATGGTCTAGAATATGATTTTAGTGATTTGGGAAACTGACATGTTATCTTGGAGTTTTATAAAACTGAATAAATCGAGTGAATTTGAAGAGAAATTGATGAAAAGTTTAGTAAACAAGTTGTTTGTTTAATTTGATCTTCTCCCGATTTTTTTTGGGATTGAAATCCCTTGAAGAAATGATGGTGTTGAGGATATTTTTATTGATGCTCTGCATCATAGTGGTATTAGAGCATCATGAAGTAGACCTTTTTTCATTTTGTAGGTTGAAGAAGAAGGTGAAGAGGCAAGGTTGCTAAGATGCCTCCAAAGAAGAATGATATGGCTAAAGAGATGAAGGAGATGAAAGATAAGCATGCAAGATAACTTAGAGAGTTGGAAGAGAGAGTCATAGCCTTGGAGACAAATAAAATAAGGGAAGTGGAAGAGACTGAGACTAAAGAAGAGGAGGATGAGGAGTTTGAATATGTGTAAGAAGAGCTTACTCTAGAGGATCAAATAATTGCAAGGTTGTTGAAGGTAGTGAAGGCTAACAACCCTAAGGACCAAGATCAATCTGATTCCAAAGGTGGATGGAGAGGTTCAAGGAGAATATTTAGTGGAGGAAGAGGCTCCTACTATTTCTCAAGAAGATAATACACTTGTAACCAGCCTGGACATCCAACCTTCAAGTGCCCTGAAAAGAACGGCTCAAGTTCCTATGGTGGAGAGAGGAAGAATAAACTAGTGCATGAGGATGAAGAAAGTGTGACCTCACCTATGGTAAACCTTACATCTGAAGTTGGAGAAATTTTAATTATTAGGAGAACATTGCTCAAGGCACCAATCTCTGAAGAATCCCCACAAAGGAAATCACTCAAGGTACAAGGTAAAGTATGTAGGATGGTAGTGGATTTAGGTTCAATTGAAAACATGGTTTCTGGAGAAATGGTGAATAAACTAAATTTGAAAAGAATCCCTCATGGCTTACCTTACAAAGTATCTTCGCTAAGTGATGGCCAATCTATGTTAGTAAATGAGCAATCTATTGTAGATTTCCAGATTGGTGAGTATAGGGATTGTGTTATTTGTGAGATTCCTCCAATGGACTATTGTCACATACTCCTTGGAAGACCATGGTAGTATGATAGGTGTGCCATGAATGATGGGAAAGAAAATAAGTATACCATAAGGAAAGATAGACATACGTTTGTTTTGACTCCACTTCTAGAGGATGTGAAAGGGAAAGCCAAAGTAATCATGTGTGGGAAAAACGAGCCTGTAAGTGTTGTGAGGGAAATGAAAAATTCTTGTTTTGGGAACCATTATAGGTTTGATAATACAGTGGCAATGGATATAAGGACCGATGTAGCAGCAAAGGAGGTAATGACACTAGGTTTGTGTGAAAGTCTTATGGTGGGCACCATAGAATGTCCTACTCTTGTATATGTGAGAGTAAAGAAAGCAAGGTTTGTAACTACAGAGATAGATAACACTGATAAAACAATGAAGAAGCATGGTGGTAGTGTCTTGGGACTAATGATAGGGGTACAAGGACAACTTGTTGTTAAATGGGCAAAATGCTAAGTTTTGGAGATTTCAATGAACCTGACTTGTCTATGGCTTGTCATGGCATTCCATCACCATGAGTCCACTTTTCTTTGAGGTATTTTTTCAAAAATTTCAATGGCTTGTCTATGCTATTGCTTACTATTATGCTTTGATATATTTTTTCCAAGCATCCATATCTTGTTCAAAAGCATCTTTTTTAGGCTTTCAGCCATAGCAAGGAGGAAATTAACTATTTGATAAAATTCTTTGGTAGACATATATTCAAAATGTCATAGCATAGACAAGGGAATGAACTACTTGAAAAAATGCCTCAAAGAAATGTGGTCTCATGGAATGCCATGACAAGATAAAGCAATTGGCAGTTGCTCCTAGTTATTAGTTATGCAATGTGAGGTAATTGAAAAACTTCTTAGGTTGACTTTGTTAAAAAGCTATATTGTAATTGAAAGTTTTTCATCTATCAGCATCTAGTTATTCGTTATGCAATGTGAAGTAATTCTTTGAGTTTGAAAGATGTGCAATGCATGAATTTAAACTACAAAAATCTATTTTCTACATTTCATTAGTTAAACTCTTTATTTTATTTTCTATCTATATGCAAATGCCTTTCGATTTCAAAAAGATAGTTTTTATCTCTTGTTATACAATTTTGTACATATTTTTATCTCTTGTTATAAAAAGGAGTGCAGATATATAATGTTAAAGAAGAGTGAAAGCACAACTAAATTTATCATTTCAAAGGAATTTTTTTGATGCATTTTTTCAAACAGTTCATTTCCTTTTCTATGTTATTGCTTACTATTATGCTTTTGATATATTTTTCGAAGCATCCATAGCTTGTTCAAAATCACTTGTTATAGGCTTTTAGCCATATCAACAAGGCAATGAATTGTTTGAGAAGATGCTTTGGTAGACATGTATGAAAAATTTAGTAACATAGACAAGGCAGGGAACTATTTGAAAAAGTATCTCAAAGAAATTTGGTCTCATAGAATGCCATGATAAGAAAATGCAATTGACAATTGCACCTAGTTATTAGTTATGCAATGTGAAGAAATTGCATAACTGCTTAGGTTGACTTTTTTCAAACTATATTGTAATTAAATTTTTGACATCTATCAGCATCTACTTATTAGTTATGCAAAGTGAAGTAATGCTTTGACTTTGAAAGATGTGCAATGCAATGTAATCAACGACAAGAATATAAACTACAAAAATCCATTTTTTACAATTTATTAGTTAAAATATTTATTGTATTTTCTCTCTATATCTCTATATGCTATGGAAATACCTTGCAATTATATTTAAAAGGCTTAATAGGTCAGTTAGGTGGTATTTACAAAATCAAGTTGTAAATGAATGATAATTAAGAGAAAAATTGGAAAATTGCCATCTTAGAAGTCTAAAAAAGGGTGGTTATGGTGGTTGATCGGCTCAAGGGGTAGTTGGAAGGTGGTATCAAGATATATTTCTGTAATACCCCGAGTTGAGGGTTGATTTTTTTCAATTTCTAATAAGAAAATATACTTGAAAACATTGATCACTGGTTTTCTTTGTTTTCCTGAATTTTATTTGCCTTGCACAGGCCCATACAAGTCTATTATGAATTGAGGCTTTGGATACTTGATTGCATACATTTTTAATCTCTTTGCATCTATTCTGAAGGTTCAAATCCACTATTCATGTGTGTGGGATCAACAAACTTGGTTACTGCTTTGTTTTCTATGTTAGGGGTTTTGAGGGCAACACCATGACACATTAGCCAATCCACCTACTATTTTGACCCTATTGCTTAGTGGATTGGCCCGTACCATGATTATTTTGGTGTATGAATACTTTGGAGGCTAAGAGAATGAATAAAATCAGTGGGGTGTGAAGTTCTAATGTTGTTCAAGGGTGTTTCCACCATGAAAGTAAGGAACTCAAGTACTGAATCTAAGAAATACTAAAAGGAATGGGATTATGAGTGTCTTTTAAGTTAGAGAAGAGGAATTGTGGGGTGTTTGGACCTTTGGAAGGATTGGGGGAGGTCTGGAGTTATGAGTTTCTTTAAACCCCTTTTTTTTGTGAATGTTTAGGACAGTTTGTGAGTAGAGGAATAGAACAAGTTCTTGGGGCTCTTAAAATGGGAGAATCTTGAGTTTGTTTTGCATCCCTAAGACTGTTTCAAGTTTCCTTGGTTTGGAGGTGAGTTTGTGAGGGGGTTCCTTTGGAAATTAGGCCTAATTGTGAAGCCAAGAGTGAGGGAGGTGTATTGAAAGTTAATGTTGGTCCAAAAGAGTTACTATTGGTTTTGGAATATGTTGTGTAACCCTAAAAAGAGTATCTTAATCCACATTTAAATGGTTAGATAGTTTGGAAAGGTTGGGAGAAATTAGGTGTAACACCCCGCCACACAACCCTAGAGGAAGTTGTAATTAACTACACAAACGAGCTAATTTTTTTTTTTAAATATAATTAATATGCAAGTTCACTACACATTGCAACAACCTCTAAGGCTACGAGACTGAGATTACTTATTAACCCACGAACAACATAGAATAATTGAAACCACAACATTTAATTACATAAGAAATTAAGAACACATACAATTCCATACAAGATAAATTCATTAAAGAAAATAAGATACCATGAGATCTCTTTTAACAATAAGGTTACAACTCTCATTCCCCGAATGAGGTAAATCCAAAAGCATGATTACATATTACAACTACCCACCTCGATATCAGATGAGGGGTAGTAAATTACAAGAGCAACTAAAATGAATTAAGCATAAACAGGAAATGGATCCCACGAGCTCACCAACTAGAAACCTCGTAAACATGAACAAGAAGAAATCCCAATGGAGTAAGGTGCATGCCACCAAGCCAAGTGGAACCCAAAGGGCCTCCCCCCGTGCTAGGAGATAGTAACAAAGGTACCATGACAAGACCAACTACCTCTAGACACAGGAAGAACCATAACTGAACCAAACAATCACTTGCACCACACAAGTACAACTCAAGTTCAACGTATGTACAACTAAAATAGATCACAAGTACACCAAGTACAACTCTAACAGGGTTACACTACTTCTAGAAATAACAGATTAGGTATGATAAGAAAACCATACATAGAATGATCAAGTACCAATTACAAGTACACCAAAACATTACTGATATGGATTACACTGCTTTAATTATCACTTGCAAAACTACTTCCAAAGGTTACCTAGTTTACCTCTCACGGCTCTGGCCCCTAACAAAAGTCATTCTTCTACTTGGCAACATACCAGACATAACCAATCACAAGGGAAACCCAAGTGCAAACAAATAGATAAGACGATCGCTCCAACACTAGGAGGAAACATAAGTCAAGCCCTCTCCAAACACTGGATGTAACAAAGATAACAATGCCACTCCTTACAAGGAGCCACAAAACTGCATAATCCACTCCTTCCATAGGAGGTACCAAACATCCCCGTTCATGGAAACCAGGTAAGAACATTGTCATAACTCAAGCACTAACCAAGGGATTAACAAACGGTTGACCTCACAAAGCGACATCCTCCAACCTCTAGGATCCACTGGATGACTTACAATTAATGACACTTAACCCACTTCCTCAAAGATGAACATAGAGGAATCATTCACACAAGCATTTTTGCGAGGAATAAACTAATTTGGATACCTTAAATCCACTTCCTTAATATAACTAAGTAGTTTAATGTCGCAATGAAACTAATTAAATAACGCCTCTTTCAGGCAAAGGAAGACATTTAACCCAAATATTTAATTCCATACTTGCTCTTTCAATAATAATAAAATCAACATTAACTTCATCCATTCCAAATAGGTTGACACATGATACAACAATCCACATATTTAAGACCCTATCAGGAAGACTTAACAACCCTTTTTTAATTGATTTTCCTCAAGCGATGACATAAGGGATTACATTTAAACAAGCAATTTAATCATAATTAAATCTTCTTTGGATTTCCTAAATCCACTTCATTTAATAAAATTCAATAAATTGTTGCCACCATAAAACTGATTTAATCATGTCCCTTTTCAACATAAGGAGAAATTTAACTAAAATTTTATTCCTCAATTACTTGTAAATATTGAAATAGTTATTTACTTTGTCATTTCAAACATACTACTTTCACATCATCTATTTATTCCCTTCAAAATAAATCATTTTAAAAACAGTTAATTCCACAGCTAACACATATGACTTTAAAATCAAATATTTAATCCTTAATTGTTCGCAAATAATAATAATAAAATAAACCTTCACTCCTTCGATTTAAAATGTATCATTTTAAAATATCTACAATTCCTTAATTGCTCTAAATATTATTAAGATAAACATTTACTTGATTTAAGACACACCACTTCCAAAACATCTATTTCTTCTTTCCGAAAATAATTCATATGAAAATCAAATAATTCATCGATTAAAATACATTACTTTTTTTTTTTAAATCCAATATTTGATTTGAGAAAACATATTATTTAAACCATCACATAATTTAACTATTACATAGTAATTTAACATTTTTCCATTTACACTTAAATCATGCCATTATTTAAATCAATATCTTCCTTTGCAAATTAAATTTATATCCACCATTTATGAATATATATTTTATTATTAATTAATATTAGATATATTTCAACAATAATATAAATTAATATTTTATTGTTATGAAATATAATATAAAATGTTATTATAAATATTTTATTTTATAAATCATAATATATAAAATATTATTTATATAAATATATTTTTTTATTTTTTTATTAAAAAATAAATCAAATAGGAAAACCGCGGATGCGTTTCATGGGGATGCACACCAGTTTGATTTTCATGCCGCATTTTTTGTTGCCTTGGGCTGCGCATTTTAGGGCCTGTGGTTTTAGCTAGGTGATGAACGTTGAGGTGGGTGGCGGCCATGTTTGACCCACAGCCGACTCATCCCTGGGCCGACTGTGGGTAACACAGTCGACTCCCCTTAAGGGGCGCCGACTGTGTTACACATAGTCGGACCCTTAGGAAGGGCGCAACTATTGCGAAGGAGGAGGGAGTGGGGAAGTGGAGGCAGCAGGGAGGACGAGGAAGGCATGGGGTACGGCTTCCCATAGCACCTCCCATGGGGGCGGCTATGGGTCGAGCCCCAAGCCCCCACAAAAATTCCCTTTTTTTTTTATTTTTTATTTTTTTTTTAAAAAAAAATATTCTACGGATCTAAAATCTGAAAATTGAATTTTTTTTTTAAAAATAGGGGTTTCATATATTTAAAAAAATAAAATGAAAGCATAAGCCCAATTCCAAACATATATATATATGTGTGTGTGTGTATATCTAAATATCCACATGAGTAATTTGCAAGATTAATTGAAGAAGTAAAGCTTAAAATGGTAATTTTCAGTCCATAATACGATTTTTTTTTAAGACATTTATTTTCAAACAGGGGTTTGTTTTCAAATTTGAAGCAAGGATTAAACTGGGTTTATTTTGCAAATCCAACAGGGTTTCAATAATTTCAAACAGCATAACGAAATTTGGAAAACCTTTCAAAAATGAAACTAATTTAATAGGGAGAAAACCTAATTTCCAAAAGCTTCAAATTTTGATAAATTGATGCAAAGCCTTCTTCACAGATGCAAACTTCTCCTCAGCAGTCCAACTGAGCTTTTCCAAAATCCAAAATCCAAAACCCCCATAACTAGAAAATCCTTCCCTTCTCCATTTTTTCAATTTTCCTCCTCCTCTCTTTTTTATCCAAGAGAATCCCAATAATAACCAAAAATGAAAATATCTCCTCAACCCCAAAGTCCAACTTTTGAAAATATCTCCAAATATCTTTATTTTTCAATTTTTGCATTTTCTAATTTTCAAAAAATGAAATTTAAACCTTTTTCAAATTTTCCAGCTTAATTTCAATTCAAGAATATCTAAAATTTTCAAAATGCATAATTAACTTCATTTCAATATAATTAATTTAATTAATTAATAAAATAAATCGAATCCAAGATTTAATTATTTTATTAATTACATTAAATTAACCAATAAATAAAATAAAAAAATTCACAATATAACTAGATTAATTAATTCAACAACTTAACAACATAGCCATTGATTTAACTTTTCTAACTTTCAATTAAATAAAATCCAGGTAGATTAGACAACATTTAAATCAATAGAACCAGACAAAAACCAACAAAACACCATTGACTAGGGTGATGACTTGACACGAAAAACCTAGCTACTATCTCCCAATCAAATGTCGTTGGCGATGGACACGCTCAAACCTGTGAAACCAGGTGGAGTCGATGTCCTGTACCTATTAACCTGCGAACAATAGAATATCGCACATGTATATTTGCATCATATAAAACACACCGTGAAGAGGGAATCATAGAATCGCAGGGTGCTCGCAAGCGAGTGATGCAATTCCATCCCCTTCACTAATACAATATTACCAAGTGACAAATCTAGCATCAATAATATTATCCAAACATAAAACATCATTAATTCAAATATTCACAGTGCTAATCCAAAGCATGCCATAATGATAACATCAAATAAAATACCATTACATGAAAATATAACAAGCACATCATTTTGTAGACAATGGTCAAATAGAAATTGAGTGCCAAGGTCCAAGCACTAACATAAAATATAGCATAACCATTAGGGCACTGTTCGATCAAAAGAGAAAAATGGAGGGGTCTTACATTAGGCTTGGACAGGGTTTTGAGTTTGGTGCAGGAGCACCTACACCACATCATCAAAAAAATTTTATTTGAATACATCAATAGGGAAATTTTAGTTTATTTAGGTTTATTATGTCTAATAAGCTTTGACAGATCAAGCATAATGCAAATAAAGGTTGTTTTGTGTCTTAGAAGTCAATTAGGAATCATATAGGTTGTAAAATGTTGACAAAGCAACTTTAACACAAACAAATGTAATTAAGGGGCCAACTTATCCCAAGGTTAGTTATGGGCATTGGGGAGAAGATGGTTGTTGGAAAATTATTTAAAAATCCTTACCAAGGCTCGAATGAGAGAGTGGAAGAAGTTTTGTAATAATTTTACACAGTAAACACCACAATTTTGAGCAATTTTCTAGAAAAATGTTTTTTTCTTGATCTTTTTGAGTGTTTTACGGGCACATAAAGGTTCTTCATGGTCTAATAATTTCAGAGGATATTCCTATATGTTTTCTAATTAATTTACTTTTTATTTGGTGTCTTAACTCTTTGTTTGTAGAGAGAACCAACACAAATAGTGGTTGTCCCAATGTTGATGAATCAAGGGTTTGAGGGGAAATTTGTGATGTAACAATCAATCCACCTATTGTTTTCTGATGTATCTCAGTGTATTGATTGAAAACATGTTATAATAAGTGTTTCAAATCATTTTGGAATAAGTAGTCATAATCATGTGGCATTTTTGTCACTGTTCTAAGACTGAACAAGGGTTTTCCAACATGGAAGTGAGGAACCAAAGAGAGGTTTTTAAGAATTAATTCCTATAAGGGTTATGTGAGGGTCTGATGAATCTGTTCACAAGTGTTTTAAGGTGTTTGGGGCTTTGGAATTGTTGAGAGAGGTTTGGAGTTGTATGTTTCTTTAAAACCCTTGATTTTGTGAAGGTTTAGGAGGGTTTCTTGGGTTTTGTGAGTTACAGGATTTGTAGACACAAACTAATGACAAAATTTGAGGTTTTGCACCATGACCTAAGAATTTCCAAGGCTTTTGGATAGATACCTAAAGTTCGAAGGGTGGTCCCTTTGGAAAAAAAGGGCTAATTGTGAAGCCAAAATTGAAGTAGGTGTGCTGAAAGTCTATCTTGATCCAAAAGAGTGACCATTGATTCTTTGGTATGTTACGTAGCCCTGAAAAGGGTATCTCAATCCATATTGTAATTATCTAGTTTTTTGGAAAGGTTGGGAGAAATCTGGCTAAAACTGAGTTTTGAGTACTATAAGAATAACCAATCACAAATGTGAGTTTTGGAAACCTTGATGAATCTGACTTAGGGATTGTTCTCAATTGATTCAACTTTCATTGGATGAATGTTGATGGTCTTTGTAGGGACTTGGTGGAGTCTTGTTGTTCATTTACAAGGTTGAGGAGTTGAGACCCTTGAGGGTGGGTTGATGCCTATTAGGCTAAATCATTATCAAGAAGATTTCTTTATTGAGAATTGGCATTTTCATTGTTGTGAGTTTTCTCCACCTTGGATTTGCATCATATTTTTACAAGGGTGGATTGTTGGGTAAGGTGTTGAATGAATATTTTGGTTTGATGGGTCATTTAGGCTGTGTAGGTTTCCCAAACTAGGTTGTATTAATCTTGTTAGGAGCCCCTTGAAGGCAGGTTGTCAGATTGATTGGGTTTGAGCCTCCTTGCCTCTACATCAGTGAGGCACAACTAATTGAAGCATTCCAAAGGATACAAACCACCACAAATGAAACTTATTTATACAATACACTTTAGATGGGGCTTATTGAGCATTCAATAGTAATTAATTAAGCATTACATGTAAACAAAATCCATGCCTACAACATTCAAGCATACAACTTACACAATACACATTACCATCATTCAATAATGGTAGTAGAAAAATAAGAGTTTCTTTAATCAAAAATCCGAAAGGCTATACAATGATATATATTGATAAAAGTATATAAATATATCCCAAAAAACCATATAGGATTACTCCAAAGGAGCCATTTTGACATAAAATATCACGTATATATATCAATAGTACAAAACATATGTTCCAAAATGCCACATAGGAATACAAAAAACAACACTAATACATAGTCATTTCCCTCTAGGGGAAGGAAATAGATCTCGTGTTGCCTTCAAAATTCGGCTGGATGGAGTGACTGTTGCTTGTCTTGTCTTTCAAACATGCCCACTACTCCTCCTCTCTTCACTCTGGACCTTCAACTGATACAATTAAAAGTGTATACATCCAAATTTGATCACTTCCATATGATCAAAATCGTCTAGTCTATTCATCTATCTCATTAATAGTGATTAAATAATTTATTTAATCATTATTTCATTTTCTGCCTAAGGTTCCTAAAGTATATAATTAAATAATTAAATACTTTACCTTATCCCTTTTCTTCTCTAAATTAAATAAATATGACAAATTATTTAATTTAGTCTTTTAACCCATTTGGATTAAAATCAATTTTTAATTCCCCTCTTTTTCTCTCCTTGACACATTCTCCATAACCCTCTCTTAATCCAGATTAAATTAATTAATCTGTGATTAGGATGTGCATCACTTAATCTTGATTAAGTGTCACATCTTCCATAATCTCCCACTTGCCTCTAATCTCTCATTAATTATCCTAATCTCGTGTTTGCACAACCTTAATCAGAATCATTAACCACATTTAGCTTACCTTTTCTAGTCAACCTTCCCGTTTACCATTTTTAGCCCGGACTCTCTTTCCATGTGAATTTTTTAATTCACTTTTATTTGCCTAAGGTTCCTCTCTTCCTCATGTGAATTTTTAATTCACTTTTGTCTTTCCAAGGTCTTCCCCATCCCCATGCAATATTCTAGAAGACTTGACTTGTCACTTTACATTTGCCATGGACTTCTAGAACCTTGGACTTGTCACATCACCCACATGTAACAAATCTCCAATTTTTTGGAGACCTTCTTTTACCCAATAAACTCTCCAATGAATGTAAATTTTTAATTTGCATTTATTCTTCCAACCACTTCCCCTTTTCCCATGGATATTTTTGAGGAATTTTAAAATCCCTCAATTGTTTCTTTCATCCTCATTTGGGGACAAGAAGTTTCTTTTTGAGGAAATTTTCTCATCCCCCAAGATACCTCAAAGGTACTTGTCCTTCATCCACCTCATGTACTTCTCTTCCACCTCATTTCCACATCATTCCACCGTAGGTCATCTCACATTCCACATGTCAAGATGTGAGGGCTTGTGAGTCCTCAACTCACCATAGCCCTTCATCTTGATCTTGTTGGATCAATCTCAACCGTTGAATTCTCTAGAGAATTCCAATTATCCTATAAATACCCCCTTATTTCTCCCATTTTGGAAGATCAAGTCTTTTGCTACCAAACTCTTGCCAATTTACCATTTGAGCTCTCATCTCATAATCATCATACCCTCATCCATATTGCATATCATCTTGCACATTCAATATAGCTTGTCATCCAAAGAGCACACAACTCTTCAAGAATCAAAGGGCCAACCAAGGAAAGAGCAGCATAAAGGTATAACCAATTTCAATTAATTGTCATCTTGTTTTTATGCTTATCTTGCCTTAGGATAATCATTGAGGTGCCCTTTTATTATGTTATCTCCTCTTATTGCATCATTTTAGCATCTCACATTAGGACTTGACATTTTTATTAGGATCACATTTCTGGCATGCCCAGTGGGACCCACAAAAGGGTTTCTTTCTTTTACGTTTGCTATTGTTAAGCTTGTTTGCAGGTTCAGCTCATAGAGGGGCATATTTTCCCTCCCCGACGCTACAGAGTGGTGGATACACCTTCACAATCCGACGTTTCTGATAGTTTTTACTCCAGAAGTGCGAATACGCCCCCGTAGTCCAACGTTTTGCTAACTGTTTTTCTGCAGAAGTGCGGATATGCCGTCACGATCCGACGTTTCTAACAGTTTTTACTGCAAAAGTGTGGATATGCCCCTACAGTCCAACATTTTTCTAACTGTTTTTCTACAGAAGTGTGGATACGCCCCCGCAATCCAACGTTTTTGCTAACTTTTTTTCTGTAGAAGTGCGGATACACTCCCATAGTCCAACATTTTTTCTAACTATTTTTCTGCAGAAGTGCGGATATGCCCCGCAGTCCAACATTTTTTGCTAACTATTTTTCTGCAGAAGTGCGGATACACCCCCGCATTCCAATGTTTTTGCTAACTATTTTTCTATAGAAGTGTGGATACGCCCCCGCATTCCAACGTTTTTGCTAACTATTTTTCTGCAGAAGTGCGGATACGCTCCCGCATTCTGACGTTTTTGCTAACTGTTTTCTGCAGAAGTGCGGATATGCCCTCCTGTTCCAACATTTTTCACAGCTAACATTTGCTTGCATAGCCTTTATTTCATTCAAATTTTAAAGTTATTTTTCTTATTTTATCTATTCACCTAGCATAATTAGGGGGAAGTAATACTTGTTTGCCGTGTCTTTTTTGTTGTGTTACCTTAAGGGGGGATTGGTTTTTTTTCACCTTCCCCTTTGCACTTTGTGTGGATCTAAGGGGGCAGTTGGAAATGATTAGTGTATTCTTCTTAGAGGGACTTGCTTGGGGATTTCATCACCCCAAGGTATGATCCCAACCACACACACCGGCAGGGTATACAAAGAGGGGAGAGTCAAAGTTGTATCCCAATCCAGTTGCATTGTAATTGGTGGAGTGTCGAAGCTAGGGTGATACCTAGATAGATGTGAAGAGTTGGTCTGAGCCTTTCAGTATCTCGCTGGGGCTCCCGACTCATGCTTGTGATGGACTGGTGTTCATAGTTGTGCCTCACGTACTGAGTGTATATCGAGGACTCCCTAGAAACCTTGTTCATCCTAGAGTAAGACCTTTGCTGGCCATACCCCTTAATACTAATCATAGAATTGTGCTTGTTCAAATTGTCTTTCTATGAGAAAAAAAAACTAGTAAATTTTGATAAGTCAGCTTCATTGAATCATTTCAAGTCCTTGTCATAATCCCATCATCCAAATGACATCACTTTCCATTGTAGAGGGGTGGATACGCCCCCTTGTTTCAGCACTTTTTACTGTAGAAGTGTGGATATGCCCCCCTATTTCAACACTTTTTACTACAAAAGTGTGGATACACCCACCTATTTCAGTATTTTTTATTGCAGAAGTGTGGATATGCCCCCTTATTTTAGCACTTTTTACTGTAGAAGTGCAGATATGCCCCCCTATTTCAACACTTTTTACTGCAGAAGTGCAGATACACCCCCCTAAATGGATAATTTCATCCATTTGACCATTCTAAACCCCCGTTTGAACTCCCAAAGTCTCCATTTGACCATTTGATCATCCTAAACACTCATCTAACGAATTCAAACATCCATTTGACCATTCCAAACTTCCATTTGACCTTTCTAAACATCTATTTATCATATTCTCATTGATCATTCCACCATTTGGGATACCCATCTTATCATGTGACCTAAACATTTGCACTTTCCAAAAGATCACTTCAACAACACATCTTCCATTTGCATTCATCATCATCTCTCAACACCAAATTCCTTAAACCTTATTTTAGGAGTTATCTCCTCAATTGACCAAGGCATTAAGTTTGATCATTATCCTACATATAAATCCTTCTCTTCAACCTAATCAATCTATTTCTATCTTGAGGCAGATTTGTGTTGGAAGTCAACATCATTGGCCCAAATAAATCCCCTTCCATCTCAAGGCGGATTCGGTACCATGATCATTGATTTAGCTAGCTCAAATCGATCAACCAACATCATAAGTCACCTAGGGTGATTTCCAAATCAGGTTTTAGGATCCCCTCCAATCAAATCAATCCTCATCCAAATCATCCAATTGATATATCATCAATTGATCAAATCAAATCAATCTAATTCCAAATCATCAAATTGATATATCATCAATTTATCCAATCAAATCAATCCAAATCCAAATCAATCAATTTATACATCATCAATTGATCCAATCAAATCAATCCAAATCCAAATCATCCAATTGATACATCATCAATTGATCCCATCAATTCAATCCTCATCCAAAACATCCAATTGATACATCATCAATTGATCCAAATAATCCAATCCAAATCCAAATCATCCAATTCATACATCATCAATTGATCCAAACAATCCAATCCAAATCCAAATCATCAAATTGATTCAACAACTTATCCAAACAATCCAAACCAATCTTATCCAATTGATCCAAACAATCCAATCTTTATCCAAATCATCAAATTGATACATCATCAAATCATCCATCAACCAATCCTTATCCAATCATCAAATTAATATGTACATCATTAATTAATCCATCATTCAATCCAAAAAAAACTTATCCTATCATATCCTCTGATCCAATCCCAATCTAAGCTCCAATCCCATTCTAATATGAGCGTTAATCCCATTATCCTAATCTGAGATTTTATTTAATCCCAATCTGATCTTTCATCCAATCCCCATATGAGTTTCCAATCCATCCTAGTTCTCTATCCATCATTTATTCTTTCTTACTAATATGTATCCATCATGAATCTCTATCCCCCTCACACAACCAATAATAGTAGTCAAGGGGAATCCTAATTGCATTGATGACGATAATAAAAATCTTGTTGATCATGAAGATTGTTATAGAGATCCCCTTGACGATATCATTGTTAGCAAGCTCTCTCCAATTGCCTTCCAAAATCCCAATACTTCTTTGAACTATCCCACCATGCCTTAATCCGCATCTAATAATGGTCTTTATGCTACCCTTGACAAGGGATATACAACATCCTCACCATCGACAAATTCATCACGTCCCCCCTCTCAACTTCTATCCTATCCAACATCCATATCCTCCTCTCGTTATCATCATCAACAATCCCAATACCTCTACCTTAATCCCACATCCCAATCTTCCCATCCTAATCAAAAACCTACACCTTCCTATCACAATCCCAATATTCCTCCTATCACAATTCCCCATCCCAATATTCCTCCTATCACAATTCCCCATCCCAATATTCCTCCTATCACAATCCCCCATCCCAATATTCCTCCTATCCTAATACACCATCTCAATCCTCTAATCCTAATCTACCATCCATATCCTCCTATGCCAACCCACCATACATGTCTTCCTATGGTGGTCCACCACCTCAATCTTCCTATTCTAATCCAACATCCACACCTTCCTATCACAATCCCCCATCCCAATATCCTTACATTAATTCCACATCTGCCCATTTTAATCCTTCACCTACATCTTCCTACTATCACTCACCATCCCCATCCTCCCAATCTAATCCATCATCCACATCCTCCTACGTCACTCTCCCTTTTCTTGCATTATATCTTAATCCTCCATCTAATCATAATCATCCATCTCCTCCAACCACTCCTAGTCCCCCATCTAGTCCCATCCACTCACCTAATCATAATACTGCATCTCCTACAACCACTCCTAGTCCTCCATCTAGTCCCATCCACTCACCTAATAATAATCCTCCATCTCCTCCTAGTTCTACATATAATCCTCATCCACACAATCACTCATATAATCCTCCGATTCTTAATCCTAATCCTCCATCCAATCCCATCCACTCATCTAATCCTTATCCACCAATCCCTAATCCTCCATCTGTTCCCATCCCCTCATCTATCTCTAATCCACCAATCCCTAATCCTAATCCTCCATCCATCCTTGATCCCCCATCCAATCCCATCCACTCATCTAATCATAATCGTCCATCTCCTCCTAGTCCTCCATCCATTCCCATCCCTTCATCTAATCCTAATCCTCCATATCCTCCTAGTACTCCATCCAATCACATTCCCACGTCTAATCCTAATCCACCAATCCTTAATCCTAATCCTCCATCCATCCTTGATCCTCCATCCATTGCCATCACTCTACCTAATCCTACATCTCTTCCAAATGTCGCCCAAGGACTCATGATAGAAGAGACACCATGCCCTCCCACTCTATCATGTATTGTCACTAATGATGAGGCCCTCCTCCATCCTAGACCATGCCCTCCCACTCTATCATGTACTGTCACTAGTGATGAGGCCCTCCTACATCCTATACCTATCCCTCCCATCACCATTCCTAACATTGTCCAAATGGTTGAGCCGGTTAAACCCATCGAATCCATTAAATCCCCATCTTCTACTCCTAGATCCACCCAATCCATTGAAGACATCCAATCCCCTCCTCCCAGTCCTAATATTCACTAACTTCAATCCCATAACCTTCATGAATCCTCCATCCTCCTATCTCCCCCAATTGAGGCATACCTCCAACAATCCTCCATCATCATACATCCCACACACGATGATTCATGCAAAGATCTTAATGCAAAGCAGACAAGCATATCCCCTTCTCCAAATCAAGATCCTCCCATCCCATCCACTACATCCCAAGATCATAATCCCCCATCCATCCCATCTCATTATTCCTATCCTCAACCAAGTCATGATCCTATCCTCCCATCCACCCCATCTCAAGATCACACTAGCTCATCCACTTTATCCCATGATTCCCTTTGCATTCAAGATCCAATCACTCTATCTCATGAGCCCTCATCATCCACTACCAAAAATCCAAATCCTATCATCTTCCTTAATCCCTCTCCTGATCCCTTATCACTCATTCCTCCAAATGCTACTATCCCCTCATATCCATTGCATGATCCTTCATCTCCCATCCCAATGCCACTTTTGTATCACCTTGGTCACATTACACTTATCTATGGTGGCCTTCTTACAAAAGAAAAACAACGCGTATACACCACCCTACCTCTTCCACCTACTAATGTGCTTGCATCATGCTTCCAAGAGAATAAGCATCCTACCATAAATTACATGTTACAGAACATGAACTATCAAAGAAAAGATTTAGGCCTTCATGAGAAAGGTACTTTAGAGCCCATCCAAGTCAAAGAACATCTAGGCAGACATGGACTTGGATATATCTCCAAAAACCTACACTCTAAAGATGTTGGTACAACTTTCATACATCCTAAACGATCCTCTTCTAAAGGCACAAGAGGTACTTTCCATCATTCTACCAATTCATTTGATGCCATCCCCCCTCCTCCATCATATTACCTCAAAACAACCATCCATCTTCCTCCCTCGTCCTCTAAATCTATTTTGTGTCCTTATGTCCCTCCATTGACCATCACTCATCCTCCATATACACAGTCCATTTTGGGTCCTAATATCCCAAAATCACCCCCTCCATCTTATCCTACTCATCCTTTCATTACTCCTAATCAGGATCAACAAAGGTACATACCTACACACTCTCCATCTACACATAGTTCCTATAACCCTACCTCCATCGCTCCACATCATCCATCTTGTCGCATTTATCCCCTTGCTACTAGACGCACTTTGGATGCCAAAGCAAAAATGTATAAATCCAAACATCCACATGAATCTAAATCTCCTCATGTCCCCTTCAAAAGACATGTTGAAGAAAGAAAAATCATGTCCAAAACCTAAATCAATCCAAAAGGCCACAAAGGCCCACCAAAGAAAAATAAAAACCATGTTGATCCGAAAGAAAAAAGGTGCCATACCTTCAAATGAAAAATCCATGACGACATCCAAAGTTGCTATTCCGCCACAAAATAATTCACCTCCTCCATCTCCTAAATATATTTTGGGTCCCTACATCCCAAAAATCACTATCCCAACTCCTCCATTATCGCCACCCTCTCCATCCATTCCTCCATCTATATTTTCACATCCACCAAATGTGCCAATGTTGGTCCTAAACACCTTCCCCTATCACACATCCACTCCATCATTCCATCCATACACTTTTAAACACCCCATCCACTATCCCCCCTATCACCCCCATCCAACCCCTTTGATTCATCCTCTTGCATAATTCATTTCTTCTACTAAGGTTGTACCAACATCCACTGGTCACTTTACACATGGGCTCTTATTACCTCATATGGAACTTGATGCTTAAGTCCATCCATATCCTTATCAAATATCCTCCAAATCTGCATACCCATATCCCTATCTTTATCCATGTTCATCCACATCCTAGTTCAGAAAATACAAAATAATCAAAAAATCAAAATAAATAAAAAGAAACAAAATAAATCAAAATTTAAAAAAAAAAAATCAGAAAAATACAAAAAAATAAAAATGGTAAAGTGAAAATCATTCGTCTAATGGTGAAAACTTGGCAAACAAGCGCCTTGGATAAGTACCATGATGAAAACCTGGAATACATGCATTATGCATAAATTCTCCATCTAGTCTCCTTCCACGATTGGGTACAACATCCACTTACGCATTCCTTTCCTCCATCTCCTACATCTACCTATCTTTCACATCTTATTCATCCTATCCAATTTATCCCACTCCCTCCATCTTCCTTGTGATCTTGATAAATGTAGGGGAAAACCTATATACATGCTTTGGACACCTCTTGGCATATATTCCCCTCATCTATACACTATCATATTCCTTATCCACCTCTCTCTATCTTCCATTATTTGTGCATCTTATCCACCTCTCTCCATCTTCCATTATCCGTGCATCCTATCCACCTCTATCTATCTTCCATTGCCCATCTCACTCCCTTATCCACCCATCTTGCTATTCCTCTTGCCTCATCATGCATGACACATCTAGAGTGGGGGCATCTCCTTATTTGCAATTTGGTCCTTGGAGACATCGTCCATCCATTCCACCAAGTAATCGTCTCTATCTCCCCATCCTACCCATCCTTACCTCCCCGTCCATTTATCCATCTAGTCATCCATTCCATCTCCCAATCCTTATCTTCCTATACTCTCATCCACTAGTCATTTTCCATATTTTCATCCTTATCTTTCCATCCATTTATCCATCCACTAATCCATTCCATCCTTCCAATTCCTTATCCCTCTATCCACCTATCCTAGCATCTTCTTATCCATCCATCCATTTCCCTTTATTTTCCTCCTATCTCATCATCCCTTGTCATTGGTATCTAGATCTAAGCTACTCGCATGCAACCCAATGCCATTCACATCCTAATTCATCCCTCCTATCTATTTCCCTCATCTTTCTCATAATTGTTCATCTATACATCCACTCATCCTCCCCATTCATATTCTAATAATCTAGATCACTATCCCATCCCTGAGCTTCACATAACCCACATCCAACATATCAACCATCCCATCTGCATGGCCTATCCTGGCTCATCATATCGGCTCCATCATTTTATCCATTTATCATGGTCATATCATCAACCCTTATCCGTTTTTTGTCATTGGCCTTGTGTCGAACTACGTTGCCCCTACACTTTCATGTAGGCAAGGTTGATCATTTGATCCACCCTTGGGGTTCTACCTTTTGTCTGTCTTGTCCTCTTCCATCATTTGTCTTTGGCCTTGTGTCAAACTACGCTGCCCCAATGCTTTCATGTAGGCAAGGTCAATCATTTGATCTGCCCCGTGGGCATTTGTCCATCTGGTCTTTGTCATCCATCAAGGTCTTCATTGTCCTCTTGCCGCTTTTATCCATGGTATTTTATCGAACTAGAAGGGCTCTGCCCTTTCATGTAGGCACGGTTGATCTTTGATCAACCCTCGAGCCCCTAGGTCTTTAGAGTTTTTTATTGCCTGGCGTCTTGTCATCCTGTCATCTTGTCATCTTCTTGTCATCAAGTATGTCCCTATATTGATAAAAGTATATAAAGATATCCAAAAAAACCATATAGGATTAGTAAAAAGGAGCCATTTGGACATAAAATATCATGTATATATATCAATAGTACAAAACATATGTTCCAAAATGCCACATAGGCATACAAAAAACAATAGTAATACATAGTCATTTCCCTATAGGGGAAGGAAATAGATCTTGTGTTGCCTTCAAAATTCGGCTGGATGGAGTGACTATTGCTTGTCTTGTCTTTCAAACACGCCCACTACTCCTCCTCTCTTCAATTTGGACCTTCAACTGATACAATTAAAAGTGTAGAAATCCAAATTTGATCACTTCCATATGATCAAAATCGTCTACTCTATTCATCTATTTCATTAATAGTGATTGAATAATTTATTTAATCATTATTTCATTTTCTGGCTAAGGTTCCTAAAGTATATAATTAAATAATTAAGTACTTTACCTTATCCCTTTTCTTCTCTAAATTAAATAAATATGACAAATTATTTAATTTAGTCTTTTAACCCATTTGGATTAAAATCAATTTTTAATTCCCCTTTTTCTCTCTCCTTGTAATATTCTCTATAACCCTCTTTTAATCCAAATTAAATTAATTAATTTGTGATTAGGATGTGCATCACTTAATCTTGATTAAGTGTGGCATCCTCCATAATCTCCCACTTTCCTCTAATCTCTCATTAATTATCTTAATCTCATTTTTGCATAACCTTAATCAGAATCATTAACCACATTTAGCTTACCTTTTCTGGTCAACCTTCCCACTTACCGTTTTTAGCCCAGACTCTCTTTCCGATGTGAATTTTTAATTCACATTTATTTTCCCAAGGTTCCTCTCTTCCCCATGTGAATTTTTAATTCTCTTTTGTCTTTCCAAGGTCTTCCCCATCCCCATGCAAGATTCTAGAAGTCTTGACATGTCACTTTACATGTGCCAAGGACTTCTAGAACCTTGGACTTGTCACATCACCCACATGTGACAAATCTCCAGCTTTTTGGAGACCTTCTTTTATCGAAAAAACTCTCCAATGAGTGTAAATTTTTAATTTGCATTTATTCTTCCAACTACTTCCCCTTTTCCCATGGATATTTTTGAGGAATTCTAAAATCCCTCAAATGTCTCTTTCATCCTCATTTGGGGACAAGAAGTTCCTTCTTGAGGAAATCTTTTCATCCCCCAAGGTACCTCAAAGGTACCTATCCTTCATCCACCTCATGTACTTCTCTTCCACCTCATTTCCACATCATTCCACCCTAGGCCATCTCACATTCCACATGTCAAGATGTGAGATCTTGTGAGTCCTCAACTCACCATAGCCCTTCATCTTAATCTTGTTGGATCAATATCAACCATTGAACCTCTTGCCAATTTACCATTTAACCTCTAATCTCATAATCATCATACCCTCATCCATCTTGTATATCATATTTCACATTCAACATAGCTTGTCATCCAAGGAGCACACAACTCTTCAAGAATCAAAGGGCCAACAAAGGAAGGAGCAACATAACCAATTTCAATTAATTATCATCTTGTTTTTATGCTTATCTTGCCTTAGGCTAATCATTGAGGTGCCCTTTTATTATGTTATCTCCTCTTATTGCATCATTTTAGCATCTCACATTAGGACTTGACATTTTTATTAGGATCACAAAAAGTAAAGATGTTAAAACATAGAAATTGAATTATGGAATGGCATATAACAAAATATAATCACTTACCTCATAAATATAGTCATCATTCACATTTAAAGCATCACCATGTCCATGATCTGGCGTGACAACCACCTGTAGAAACCATGAAGATAGAAATTAAACTACATAAAATTATCATGAAAATTTTCTATAATAGACCATAAAAGAGAAAATATAATGTCAAATCGACTAATCAACTAATCTATTCCATACCTATCTCAATGGATCAAAACTGGCTATTGTTGCAACAACTCCATGGTCCATCTTGCCACCAACATCACTAGGGCTATCTCATGTCAGTAGCTGCAAATGAAATAATTGTAAGATAGAATTAAAATCTGGATTAGGATAGATATCTGCAAACTAGAATAAACAATGTTAATATTAATCTAAATCAAACAACAAAGAATGAGGAAATAAAAATAATAAACTAAACAAATTAATGGAAAGCTCTCACCGAATATGCGTTTACCCCTTCAAATTATCTTGATTGCTCTTCTCCATTTTTCCTTTTCAGTATTTTTGCCCTCAAATTTATATGTTTGAATGCAAGCATAACTTCATCGAGTGTCTAAAAAAAATATCAAAGATAAGTTTCTTCTAAAAACTGTATGATTTCGGGAGGAGGAATAATGTGAATGATAGGCCATTTTATAGATTTTGGGTTTTCGAACGATCAGCTCAGATTGAAAGAGAGATTGATGGACGAGATTGATGAATTCCATGCAATGTGAATTCTATGTCAGATAGAACGTGAGCTAGAACATGAGTTAGAAAATACTACAGGATAAAGACCAAGTTAGAATGTGAGTCAGAATACGAGTTCAAGATCTTAATCTTCAAAAATAGAAGAATTAGACTTTGTATGTAAAAGACAAAGTTATAAGTTGAAGAATAATGCATTCGAATGCAAACATGAGTTAATTAATTAAATAAATATATTTAATTAATAAATGCACCATGCATATGATTTGGAACTAGTTAACTGACTAGTTCTGACAGAGAGTTCTCTCGTAGAGACAATCAGATGTTGAATCAGGAGATAACTGGAGAACTAAAAATAGATCTTGAGTCAGAAGGTGATTGAATGATTAGTCAACTGATTGATAGAAGAATGTGACATAATTAAATAAATATTAATTAAATATTAATTTAATTCAACATTCGATAGTAAGAGACTTTAATTAAATAAATAAAGATCATTTATTTAATTTGACTGTTGTAAAGGTGGAATTGAATAATTAAATAATAAATATTTAATTATAGTTGAAATATGACAAAGGGGTAATTAAATAATAAATCATTTAATTAAGAGGGAAGAATTAATTAGTTAGCGACATAATTAAACAAATATGATTTATTTAATTAATCAAGGTTGAATAAATGAATTAATGAATTAGTGAATTAACTAAAAAGGGATATATAATTAATAGAGGAAATATGTATTAGAAATGGTAATTAAATAATAAACATTATTTAATCATGACCATGGATAATAGAAAATTATGTCGAAAGTGGTGTTCGCAAGCCTAAACCAATTTTTAGTGTCTACAGTTTGCCCCTCTTTGATATAGTGTTGTTTCAGTGTTGTGTCAAAGAAAATATGCCCCGATCGTGCCCTAGTATGAAACGGGTTAGCGTATGCCCCAATGAAAGGGAGAATGACGAGGAGGTAGTGGTATGCCCCCTCGAGAAAATAGGTGGGTTCAAAGAACATGAGTGTGCTCTCGAAATGGATAGATAATGGTGGTGAAGATGCAAAAAATAAGAAATGTTAGCATGGATAGTTCAAAAATTTAGTATTAAAAAATAATGGTTATTGATTGAGAAAAATATAATCTTTGATATTTTTCCAAATATGCTATGCTTTCTTTTTATCATCATTGGGTGGGACATGGCACAAATGGATAGTACACACTATGATATGAGATAGACCATAGTGTACAAAGTTATCCACCTGTGAAAAAAAGACAGTCATAGACAAGGAGTGTCTTAACTTAGACTAAGGATAAGATGCCCTAGTCATTTTGTCTTAACAAACCAAAGACAATAGACAAATAAAGATGGGTCATGAGACGACATTTCTCCTCTAAATCCTTGATAGGACATCCTTGAGGAAACTAGTAACATGACTCAAAAACTACTGTTAAAAAGATAGTTGATAGACACCAGCCAAAGAAAAAGAGTCCCGAGACATCCTTGCTTCCCTAAATCTTTCAAGGGACATCCTTGAGAAAGCTAGTAACCGGACTAAATTCACAAATCGATAAAAAGATGAGAGAAAATAAGATATAAAGTCATAAAGCCAAATAAATGTATTCACCAAAACTTGATCTTGTGGGATTGTTTGATTGTTAGATGTTTGACATAGCGTAATGTGAGGGATGACACATACCGCAATAAGACGTTGAGTCTGGTTTTGACTTGGTGACTATCTGTATAAGGCATGAAAAATCTTGGTTTCAGAAAAGGCAAGTGATGTATAAGACGTTGAAGCCTGATAACGTTGATGCGATAAGCTACATGAGCCTATGAAAATTTGACGATGTTTATTGAAAAGAAAGGCATATCTTGCAAATACATAGGTTGATCACTTTGAAAATGTGTTTGATATTGACTTGATGACTGTTTGAGATGCTTTTCCTTGTTGATGCATGACTTGTTTTGATTCCTTGACTGATTAAAAGTGTGTGTGTGTGTATTGACAATGTATGACATGAGATGATACCCTAACGTACTGACCTAATGTGGCTAAAGACATGCATCTAAGTGAACGATATGCAATGTGTGTGATAGTGAATTGAATGTGAATGAACCCTATTGGACTAACCTAGTGTGGTATTGAGAGCTCATCTATTGATTAGCCTTGCCTACATTGTACACGCAGAGACCTCGTAGTTCAACATGACCAGTGACTTTGGATGTACAAAGAGTCATGATTTAATGTGTGATACATGAAAAACCTAGACTAACATACCTAATGCCTCGGGGGCACATCGATTGATGGCCTTTCCTATGTCCCAGTCACAGAGGACACATAGTTTGACTATGTCTACGACTGACTTAACATGACTGACTTGACATGATTGACAAGACATGATTGACTTGACTTTGTTTTTGGGATTTTCTGACTGTTTTGATTTATTTTATTTTTTTTGATGTTTTCTAATGTTTTTGAATTTTTTTAGGACATTTTCAAAGGTGTGACATTATGTACAAGGTGTCAGGGCACAAAACAAGGATCTTCCCCTAGTCGGGAATAAGACTTGCAAGATGGAGTGGGAATGTGACGGAATGGATATTTAGATGTCAATTGTTCCAAGCAATGGATAGGACAACCACTTATTATGAGTGATGGATGATGAAAGAGTCTGACTGGAATGATGGTAGATGGAAGAGCGAGCTTGACTACACATGGTGCCTGTTTGCCTGGTTTTCACCATGGTACTTATCCATAGTGCCACCGAAGCGGTTTTCACTATTGGATGAATTTATTTCTCTTTACTTTTTTTATTTTCTAATATTTTTGGTGTTAAAAAGACACCTATTTGCTAGGTTTTCATCAAGGTAACCATTTTTTTGTTTTTTCATTTTTTTGTTTTTTCTAGACTAAGACACAGATTCCCAGAAGCTAAGCATAGATCCTCTTTAGATGAATACTGTTGATAGGTGAAAAAAGTGGCTCTCCTTCAGGAGTAGAGATTTGGTATGATCCTGATCCAAAGGCTTTGGTGACAATATAAGGCCCCAACCAGTTAGGTTCAAACTCTCCTGGCCTTTCATGTTTAGCTTGATTCTTAGGATTCTCCATTAACACTAGGTCACCAATGTCAAAGTGTCTATTTAGAACTTTCCTATTATAGCTTCGACGAAGATGATTCAAATATGCTTGCAAATGGTCTAGTGCTTTATGTCTTCGTTCATCCAGTAACTCTAGCTCTTGTAACCTATATACATAGTATTCTTCATTGTCAATGTGACCCTTCAAGGATACCCGTAGGGAAGGTATCTCAACCTCAATAGGTAAGATGGCTTCGGATCTGAATACTAGGAAATATGGAGTGGCGCCAGTGGGAGTACGGATGCTTGTACGGTAAGACCATAAGGCAGGATTTAGCTGTAGGTGTCAGTCATGACCAGTGTCATTGACAGTTTTCTTCACGATTCTAACAATGGTTTTATTAGATGCCTCGGCTTGTCCATTACTTTGCGGGTAATATGGGGTGGAAAAATGATGCTTTATATGGAACTCTTCACATAGATCGCATAATTCTTGGTTCTTAAATGGGCGACCATTGTTTGTGATTATAAATTGGGGTACACCATACCAACAAATGATATAGTTTAAGATAAAATTGGATATTTGTGTGCTGGTGATGTAGGTCATAGGAATAGCTTTGATCCATTTGGTGAAGTATTCGGTGGTAGTTACGATAAATTTATGGCCATTGGATGATGGAGGGTGTATCTTACCTATGAGGTCAAGTCCCCATTGGGAAAAAGGCCATGGTGATGTAATCAAATGAAGCTCTTGTGTTGGTGCTCTTATCAAATCTCCATGTATCTGACACTGTCTACATGTCTTTACAAAGATGTATGAGTCTTTCTCCATTGTAGGCCAATAATAACCTAGTCTCATAATCTTATGGGCTAAAGTAGGACCACTCGAATGAGATCCGCATATACTCTCATGCACCACTCGCAAAGTTGTTTGTGCTTCTTCACCATCGAGACATCTGATTAGGGTGTTATCTAGGGTACATCTATACAAGGTTTCTTCGATGATGGTGTACTTAGCTGACTTTCAGATGAAGGTTCAGCGTTGGTTATTGGACAAGTCTAGAGGTAAGGTTTGGTCAGTTAGATAGTCAAATATGTCTTTATACCAAGGAGATGTAGGACCAACAATTGTACACACCATTGCAGAATTGGGGACATCATAGGCGGGGACCAAGAGTTGTTCAACCAGAAACTCAAACTTAGGCACGTTACTCCGAATATCCAACAAGGAACCCACGGTTTCCATAGCATTTATAGCTCTATTCTGGATACGTGGTATTTGTTGAAAAGTAATGTGACTGAAATACTGCTTGAAACTATCAGCCATACGCTTGTAGGGGGCAAGCTTCTCATCCGTAGTCTCATAATCATCATTTACCTGCCAAATTACCAGATGAGAGTTTCCAAAAACATGTAGGCTCTTAATCTTCCATTGTGTTTCCATTTTTAATCCTGTCACTAAGGCCTCATACTCTACTATGTTTTTGGTGTAAGGGAAATCAATCCTGAATGATTTAGGAATGGTGTCGCCTTGAGGTGTCACAAATAGAATACCTACTCCTAAACCACGTTGTGTATGTGACTCGTCAAAGTATAATTTCCAATTTGTTCTAGTGTCAATGTTAAAGATAAATTCATTAGGAAAATCCACCACTAAAGGATGGTCTTCCTTCATGGGTGCATCTACAAACTGATCATAACATTCCTTAGGCTGATGTAATAGGCTGCTCTCTCATGACCTTGATCATCGTGTTGTGCGAGAAGAGCCCCTAATGCCGACTGAGTTGCTGAAATGTATAGTATCAATGGTTTTCCCTCTGTAGGTGGCATTAAGACTGGTGGATTAAGAAAATAGTCCTTGATTTTCTAGAAGGCTTCCTAACATTTAGGTGTCCACACAAATGGTACTCCTTTCTTGAGTAGGTGTTGAAATGGGTGTATTTTATCTTCCAGTTGTACTATGAAAAGCCTAATGGACTGTAATCTTCCTTGTAGGGTTCTGAGTTGACCAATGCTGACTGGAGGATGAATTTCTATGATAGCTCTTACCTTCTCTGGATCTACTTAAATGCCTCTTCTCGAGATGATATACCTTAACAGTTTCCCTAATTTCACTCTAAAGACACATTTCTTCAAATTAGCCTGATGTTGTAATTCTCTAACCTCTGGAATATCTTGTCTAGAACCTTTAGATGATCTTCCCTTGTTTCTAATTTAGCTATAATGGCATCTACATAATCTTCCATTAGAGTATGTACAAAGTCATGGAAAATAGTAGTCATTTCCTGTTGATAGGTAGCTCCTGCGTTCTTAAGCGCAAATGGCATAACATTCCAATAGTACATGCCCCATGGACATGTGAAAGTTGTCTTTTGTTGGTCTTCAGGCACGATTTTGATTTGGTTATATCTAGAGAAACCATCCATGAGGGATAGCATCGCATATCCTACTGTAAGATCCACTATCATGTCTATGTTTGGCAAGGGGAAGTCATCCTTAGGACATGCCTTTTTGATGTCTCTAAAGTCTGTGCAAATGTGAATGCCCCCAATTGGTTTAGTCACTGGCACAAGATTTGAAATTCAATCTACATAGTCTATTGTCCTTATCAATCCTACATCCAGGAGTTTCTTAAGTTCTGCTTTGACTAGTAGAGCGATTTGCAGATGCATTTTCCTTAACTTCTATTTGACTAGCTTAATAACTGGCTATAATGGTAAATGGTGCAATATTAGGTCTGGATCCAGCCCAGGCATGTCAGCATATGACCATGCAAATTTTATATGTCTCTTTTTGAATAAGTCCTTAAACTCATGTTGTTTTGTCTCTGTTAAAGAAGCTACAAATTATACTATCTGAGGATTCTCTTTTGTACCTATGTTGACTACAATGGACTCTTCTACTAGCATCAGTGACTTTTCTTGTTCAACGGGGAGAATATTTAAACCTCTATCCTTAGGTGCCTCAAAGAGTTTTTTACCCTCGGATACGTCCTTTATTTTGACTATTTCTTCGTCCAAAGATGCCTCTCGATTTTCACCTAGGGACTCAGCATTTTTCTCTTTTTCATCTTTTTTCTTTTTATTCTCATTTTTGTGACATAGGTCATATCAATTTTTAGACGTAGTTTGCATTACCCCTTTTTGAGCAAAATTTTCATGGCCAAAACAACGTCTAAAAAGAAACATAAATCAATGATAGACCCTAATGAATTCATCAATCCATTTGGAAATCAATCATTAGGAAGTAAACGACCACACAAACCTTTGCTTGAAAAAAACGTCACTAGAGACACACATGGACAAATTTACATAGAAGACATAGACGTAGTTGTAGAGTTTGCATCATTTATGGATGATTATTTGGCAAATGATCCCCAATGCTATCTAGCAAAGCTGCTAGCAGAAGGTGCCAAACTACCCATAGGATTTGATATTCATACTTTGCAAACACCGTTGATTCAACCAACGCAAATTGTCACGTCAAGTGTGTATATTCCCCAAATTACCGCAGCAATACCAACTAGCGTGTCTACTCAAACATCGTCAATTTTAAGCACAATCCCTTTCAACGTAACACAAGGCTTACAATTTACTGCGGGGGAAACTTACTCCAACCCCTTTGGCACCAACACGACCGGTAAGAGATCCAAAGCTGGCGGGAATATACCTATACCAAATCAGACCATTCATATAGGAATCATTCCTATATCGAATCAGACTATTCAGATAGGAAGCATCCCCATACCAAATCAGACCATTCAGACAGGATATATCCCTATACCAAATCAGAACACTCTAACAAGATATATTCCCTCGCCAAATCACAACCTGTCACAGAACATGGCATTTCAGAATACCTACATTGATCCATACAACACAAACAACATGTCCTTAACATGAGTAGATTTCCTTCAAAACCAAATAAAAACTCTTCAACAACAGATGAACAACATGTCTATGTCAAGCAAATGAACTATCTCAGCGCAAGACCTATGTCCATGTCCATTCAACAAAGCACTATATATGACACCTTTCCCCCATGGATACATTATACCGAATTTTCCAAATTATAATGGGAGGAAGAATCCTTTGGAACACATTAGAGAATTCTCAATGGCATGCATGGACATATCATATGACCCCACATACTTAATGTGACTATTTCCATGAAACCTCATAGGGATAGCGTTGGAATGGTTTTCTAAATTGTCATATGGTATATGATCCTGGGGTGAATTAGCTGAGAAGTTTTTCGAACATTTTTCCTTTAACATAGAAAATGAAGTAACCATAGCAACCTTGTGCCATATGACACAATAAGACGGCGAGACATTCACCACTTTCTTCCAGAGATGGAGAAGTCTAGCTAGTCGATGTCCAGTCGAAATACCCAAAAAACAAAAGGTCACAATATTCCTTGAAAACATCAATCCAAAACTGAGAGGTGACTTATGGGTACACTATTGCACTTCATTCCTTGACTTGGTACAAAATGGGATCGTCCTTGAAAAGGGCCTTATTGACAAAGGTGAAATAAAAGTACCAGGCAGGAGCCCAATTGTCCAACATCCAAACGCGTTGAATGTTAGAAACAGATTTTGGTCTTGGAACAAGAATGTCATGAATGACGACATTGTTGATGCTAAACACATACATACTGGACCAATTATCACACTTAGAGGATACAACCAAAATGCAGACATGATGAGCAATCCAGATCAAATGGCTAATTATGTCCAGAACTCGCAACAAAGACCCCAAAGGAGATTTCCTACACATGAATTTGCACCTTTAGGACAACCAATCGAGCTAGTTTTCAAAGAATTGGTCAAGCATAATCTCATCAAACCTTTGGAACCAAGAGAGTATCATCCTGGATAGTTCAAACCTTCATGGTGGGATGATAACACTTTTGTGACTATCATCAAACAAAAGGGCACAACCTACAACAATGTCACCAATTAAAGAATATCATCCAAGCCTTTGTTGAAAATGGATCCATAGAGGTAAACGGGAAGAAAATACTAAGAACAGTGATCATAAGGTCTTCACAGACCCATTACATGACCACACAAAGGAAACGCCTCCGGTTCGAGAACCAAGAACAATCCCTCTGCCAATTACGCAAACTCTAAGTATGACTATGGAAAAGGAAAGACCATATATATCCTCTGAGATTCAAACAAACATGTTGATACCGTCATCATTAAGAAGCATCTGGAATGTAATGTGAACACATGCAAAACTAAAATAATTATTCCAGGTCCTTCTTCTGAGCCACCTACACAGAGGTCAAAGTTTAGATACAATCTCCTCAATCAATTGAGCAAAACCCCTACACAAATATCTATCTTGGAACTATTGGCTTTGTCACCAGAACATCGAGCCATACTTGACAAAGCATTGTAGAAAACTACTATTCCCACCAACTTGGATGTTAATCGCTTCAAAGAAATGGTGAGATATTTCACCAACTCGCATCATGCCACATTTTCCCAACAAGAATACTCAACCGAAAAGTCTGATCATAATGACCCATTACATCTTGAAGTCCTAGTCCATCAAACCAAATTCAGATGATTCTTGGTAGACAGAGGAGCAGGTTTGAACCTGTGTACCCTAAAATTGGTTAAGGCATTAGGATTCTCATAAGACTACATAGACACTTCAAAGAGTATAGTCATATCCAAAGGAGTTGTCACACTCCCTATTAGAATTGGCCGAGCAATTATGAACACCAACTTCCAAGTCTTGGATCTCACCCTTCCATACAACTTGTTGTTAGGTAGACCTTGGATACATGCAATGAAAGTCGTCCCTTCAACATACCACCAATGTATTAAGTTCCCTTATAATGGCACCGAGATCATGATTGATGGTGATCCAGATCCTTTTCAATATTGTACAGACCTAAGGGAAATTTGACAATGACAAGTACTTGTTAACCAAGAAGCTTCTTCATCCACTTTGTCCCTATACGTTGACCCATCATGTCTTACCAAGTCCATTTGATTCAAACCACCATAAAACACTCCTAAGGTTGAGATCCAAGATAAGGGTTGTGGCGAATATCACATAAAGGCATCATACTGTGTCATTCAACTGATTCCACCTAAAGCTTATGGCTTGCCCATGGCAGATAGAAGATAGTCAGTAGTCACATTCCATGTTCCCCCTACAATGACATTGACCAAATGGGGAGAGTTAATTTGAAGAAATTGTGGACAACGGTGATATTACCTCCTAGTTATATGAAGAAGACAATGAATACCCCCATTGTCTATTCAAATAGCTAAGGAACAATATGGAAAGGGCTTTAAGATTATGCAAATGAAGGCTATGACGGGTACAGTGGGTTATTACTACATCAAAATGGAAGGAAAAAACTGATCACTGTCTCACCATGACCAAAATACCTAGGGCTAGGGTGTCAGCTACTTAGAATTGGGTTTCCTTGTACTTCGTCACTATTTCAAGAGGAAGATTTTTCTTATACAAGTATCGAGACATCTCACAAACCACTTCCCCCAGTCTACGACAAGTCTCACGAACCACTTCCCCTAGTCTATGATGAGTCTCATGAACCACTTCCCCCAGACTACGACGAGTCTCATGAATCACCTCCCCCAGTTTATGATGAATCTCTCAAATCAAGTGATGGTGAATGGGATTCTCTTTTCTCTACTAGTACCATGAACATAGCTGATCTCTTTGGAGAATCGGACCTAAAGGAAAAATCAGTACCAAAATCATCTAGTCCCCATCTTAGGAAACACATATCTAAAGAAGAATGGAATAAACACTATTATTGGAAAAGCCTCGATCGTGCATCTTGGGCACCTACCGAACCATCTTCTGACAACTCAGCCCTTATGATAGTCCCACAACAAGATATACCTGCCCATAGGAAGAAGAACAAGAAGGAGTTAGTCCAAAACTTCTATGATTATGTCAACCACACTCTATTCACCTTGTTAGTTGCTACCTTTACAAACTCCAATGATGACATGCCCCTCATATATCCTGAGCTTATCAATTGGGATCAACAAGGTACACCCATCATAGATACATTCAAGAATGACAAAGCAATTGTTGAGTTTATGCGACTTAGAGAAGGAATACCAAGAGGGGATCATAAAACTGGTTTTACCATAGACTTGGACAACAAAAGAATATTTTGGGGAGTCTATTTATGCCTCTAGTCGCAAAAATGAGAATAAAAGGAAAAAATATGAAAAAGAGAAAAATGATGAGTCCCTAGGTGAAAACTGAGAGGCACCTTTGGACGAAGAACAGTCAAAATAAAGGACATATCCAAGGACAAAAAACTCTCTGAGGTACCCAAGGATAGAGGTTTAAATATTCTCCCCATTGAACAAGAAAAGTCACCGATGCTAGTAGACGATTCTGTTGTAGTCAACATAGGTATAGATGAGAATCCTCATATAGTATATTTTGCAGCTTCTTTAACAGAGACATAACAACATGAGTTTAAGTACTTCTTCAAAAAGAGATAGATAAAATTTGCATGGTTGTATGTTGACATGCCTGGGCTAGATCTAGACCTAATATTGCACCATTTACCATTACATCTAGGTATTAAGCCATTCAAACAAAAGTTAAGGAAAATGCATCCACAAATCGCTCTACTAGTCAAAGCAAAACTTAAGAAACTCTTGGATGTAGGATTCATAAGGACAATAGACTATGCAGATTGGATTTCAAATCTTGTGCCAGTAACTAAACCAACTAGGGGAATTCGCATTTTCATAGAGTTTAGAGACATCAACAAGGCATGTCCTAAGGATGGCTTCCCCTTGCTGAGCATAGACATGATAGTGGATCTTATAACAGGATACAAGATGCTATCCCTCCTGGATGGTTTCTCTGGATATAACCAGATCAAAATCGCGCGTGAAGACCAACACAAGATAGCTTTCACATGTCCATGGGCCACGTACTGTTGGAATGTTATACCATTTGGGCTTAAGAATGCAGGAGCTACCTATCAATGGGCAATGACTACGATTTTCCATGACTTTGTACATACTCTCATGGAAGATTATGTAGATGAAATTATAGCTAAATCATAAACAAGGGAAGATCATCTGAAGGTTCTAGAGAAGATATTCTAGAGGTCAAAGAATTACAACATCAGGCTAAATCCAAAGAAATGTGTCTTTGGAGTGAAATCAGGGAAACATTTAGGGTATATCATCTCCAAAAGAGGCATTGAAGTAGATCCAGAGAAGGTAAGATCTATCATAGAAATGCCTCCTCCAGTCAGCATTGGTCAACTCAGAACCCTGCAAGGAAGATTACAGTCCATTAGGCATTTCATAGTACAACTGGAAAATAAAATACACCCATTATCAAGGACTATTTGCTTACTCCACCAATCTTAATGCCACCTACAAAGGGAAAACCATTGATACTATACATTTTAGCAACTTAGTTGGCATTATGGGCTCTTCTCACACAACACGATGGTCAAGGTCATGAGAGAGCAGTCTATTAAATCAGTCGTACCTTGGTAGGATATGAATTAAACTATAGCAACATAGAACGTGCTTGTCTTGCGGTAGTCTTTGCTACTCAAAAGCTACGGCACTATATGCTCAATCTCCAAAAAATGTTGGCTGCAAAGATTGATCCTCTCAAATATCTCCTAAGTAAGGCAACACTAACAAGCCGATTGGCTAAATGGGTTATGCTACTTAGCGAGTATGATATCCAATATGTGGAAAGGAAGGCTATAAAAGGACAAGTGATTGCAAATCAGTTGGCAGATGCACCCATGAAGGAAGACCATCCTTTAGTGGTAGATTTTTCTGATGAATTTACCTTTAACATTGACACTAGAACAAATTGGAAATTATACTTTAACGGGTAACATACACAATGTGGTTCAGGACTAGGTATTCTATTTGTGACACCTCAAGGCAACACCATTCCTAAATCATTCAGGATTGCTTTCCCTTGCACCAACAACATAATAGAGTATGAAGCCTTAGTGACAGGATTAAAAATGGTAGCACAATGGAAGATTAAGAGCCTACATGTTTTTGGTGACTCTCAACTGGTAATCCGGAAGGTAAATGATGATTACGAGACTAAGGATGAGAAGATTGACCCCTACAAGCATATGGCTGATAGTTTCAAGCAGTATTTCAATGAAATTAATTTTCAACAAATACCACGTATATAGAATAGAGCTGCATATGCTATGGCAATCGCGGGTTCCTTGTTGGATATTCTGAGTAACATGCCTAAGTTTGAGTTTTTAGTTGAGCAACTGTTGGTCCCCACCTATGATGTCCCCGATTCTGCAATGGTGTGTACAATTGTTGGTCCTACATGTCCTTGGTATAAAGACATATTTGACTATGTAACTAACCAAACCTCCCCTCTAGACCTGTCCAATAACCAATGCCAAAGCTTCATCCGAAATTCAGCTAAGTACACCATCATCAGAGAAACCTTGTATAGACATACCTTAGATAATGCCCTAATGAGATGTCTCGATGTTGAAGAAGCACAAACAACTTTGCGAGTGTTTCACGACGGTATATGTGGATCTCATTCGAGTGGTCCTACTTTAGCCCATAAGATTATGAGACTAGGTTATTATTGGCCTACAATGGAGAAAGACTCATACATCTTTGTATTTTCTAGACTAAGACACGGATTCCCAGAAGCTTAGCATAGAACCTCTTTAGATGAAGACTGTTGATAGGTGACAAAAGTGGCTCTCCTTCAGGAGCAGAGAGTTGGTATGCTCCTAATCCAAAGGCTTCGGTGAAAATATAAGGCCCTAACCAGTTAGTTTCAAACTTTCCTAGTTTTTCACATTCCGCTTCATTCTCAGGATTCTCCATTAACACCAAGTCACCAATGTCAAAGTGATTATTTAGAAATTTCCTATTATAGCTTCGACGAAGACGATTTTGATATGCTTGCAAATGTTCTAGTGCTTTTTGTCTTCATTCATCCAGTAACTCTAGTTCTTGTAACCTAGATACATGGTATTCTTCATCATCAATGTGACCCTTCAGGGATACCTATAGGGAAGGTATCTCAACCTCAATAGGTAAGATGGCTTTGGATCCGAATACTAGGGAATATGGAGTGGCGCTAGTGGGAGTACAGATGCTTATACAGTAGGCCCATAATGCAAGATTTAGCTGTAGGTGCCTATCACAACCAGTGTCATTGACACTCTTCTTCAGGATTCTAAGAATGGTTTTATTAGGTTCCTCGGATTGGCCATTACCTTTAGGGTAATATAGGGTGGAAAAATGATGCTTGATATGGAACTCTTCACATAGATGGCGTACTTCTTGGTTCTTGAATGGGTGACCATTGCCTATGATTATGGATTGGGTTATACCATACGGACAAATGATATAGTTTAAGATAAACTTGGATTATTTGCACCCGAAGCAATGTGACAGTAATGTTTCAGACTCAGTTTGTGGTTTTCAAAGTTTTATGTTGATAGTCAGATGCGGTTAACCTAATAGTTGTGGTTCAAATTTCGACAGATGCAGTTTACTATGATGCATGCAGTGATTGGACTAAATGCTTGTTTCAGACATTCACAGAGTTTGGAATTTTGAAAAATGCATTTAAGTTTATGACAGATGCAGTTTTGAAAAATGCATGCGGTTTTTCTGATAGATGCGGTGTTTCTTATGACAACTGCGGTTTGTAATATGCATGCGGTTCTAAATATGGCCTCTGTAACCCGAATTTAATTACAAACACTTGCAGCTTGGAAATTGATAGATGCGGCTTGCATGCACGCATGTGACTCAAAACATGACAGTTGCGGCTGGAAATATCCAGACTATAGAAAATGAAAATATTTGATAGACACATGCGGTGTTTCCCCTAACAAATGTGACTCACTAGGAAAAATGCAGTGTTAAAACTGACAGTTGCTACTTAATTTTTGACAATTGAAGTTTTTCCCAAAAGTTGTTTTGACCAACTCCGATTTTGATCAAGATTTTGGAAGAATGCAGCAAACACAAGCACATAAATCAATGTATTTTAAGTTTTTTATGAAGGGACTGTTAAGACTGAAAAAACATTTACAACCTAGGCTATGATAGACAATACTTGTTGAGTTTTTAATTGGATTTCTCTAGCTATGCATATTTATGGCAGATGACTAGTAGCTTGACCCCACTGGCTCCCCTCCATGGCACTAACTTATATGGGGCAGCCAAGCTAATGTACCCATGAAACTCCCATGAAATACATCTCACCTCCACATATAAACCATAAGAATGTAAGACAAACTCATAGGGCGGATTCTGCTACGCCAAAAAGTAGGTAGGATTTTGGTAACTCTACAACAAGGTATTTAATAAGGGCATTCCATTCGTGGGGCACTATCCAATGTCCGTGAGAGTCCATTTATGTCCATCTCTTCGGAATAGTGTGTGATTCTTGGGTTTCTTGAAGAATCCTCTTTTATATATTAGCTGGAAGTCACTTGGCATCTAGCGTGCTACCGGTCTGAGTCATCTTGGGGTGAGTATTTGCGTTGGTTGAATCAAAGGTGTTTGCAAAGTACGAATATCAAATCCTATGGGTATTTTGGCACCTTCTACTAGCAGCTTTGCTAGATAGCATTGGGATCATTTGCCAAATGCTCATCCATAAAGGATGCAAACTCAGGATCTTGTATAGTTGCATCTATGTCTTCCATGTAAATTTGTCCATGTGTGTCTCTAGTGACATGTTTTTCAAGCAAAGGTTTGTGTGGTCATTTACTTCCTGATGATTGATTTCCGAATGGATTGATGAATTTGTTGGGATCTATCATTACTTTATGTTTCTGTTTAGACCTTGTTTCAACCATGAAAAAGTTGCTGAAAAAGGGGTAATGCAGACTACGTCTAAAAATTGATATGACCTATGTCTATGCTTTTGGATTTTTTTGACAATAAATGATGTTGCTAAAATGATTTCTAAAATAGCGTATTCTAAGATGACATATGATAGGATGGACAATATGAAAAATATCGAGTAGAATAGGACGATAAATTATTCTAAGATGGGTATAACGTACCACCTATGGAATAAATGCATGAAAGGATTTGTGTTTGACCAAGGAACCTGATTGTAGGACAAGGACTGTTGACAAGGTGAATTTCCCAAACTAGACTGTTGAGTTGGAAAGATTCACAAATAGGACTAAGTGACTAGGTTCAATGACTTGTGACAAATTGGAACATGAACGTATCCAATGACGAGGAAAGTTATCTCTATTTTGTGATATGAAATTTTCTAGGAAGTATCTATATGCATGCAACTTAGGATGACTATGATCAAGATGTTGACTAAGACTAAGATGTATATGACACCTAATGATGCAAGGTTTTGAGCAAAATTTTGAGTTTCTGTCCAAGGTTGATCTTAAGAACCAGAAGCAATGTGACAGTAATGTTTGGGACTCATTTTGTAGTTTTCGAAGGTTTCTGTTGATAGTCAGATGCAGTTTACTATGATGGATGCGGTGATTGGACCAAATGATTGTGTCAGACACTGACAGAGTTTGGACTTTTGACAGATGCTTTTTAGTTTATGAGAGATGCGGTTTTAAAAAATGCATGCAGTTTTTTTGACAGATGTGGCGTTTCTTATGACAACTATGGTTTGTAATATGCATGTGGTTCTAAATATGGCCTCTGTAACCCAAATTTTATGACAGACACTTGCGGCTTGCATGCACGCATGCGACTCAAAACATGACAGTTGTAGCTCGAAATATCCAGACTATGGAAAATGAAAATTTTTGATAGACACATGTGGCATTTCCCCTAACAAATGCGACTCACAAGGATAGATGTGATGTTAAAACTGATAGTTGTGACTTAATTTTTGATTGTTGAAGTTTTTCTCGAAAGTTGTTTTGACTGACTCCACTTTTGATCAAGATTTTGGATGAATACAACAAACACAAGCACAAAAATCAATGTATTTTCAGTTTGTCATGAAGGGACTGTTAAGACTCAAAAAAAATTTACAACCTAGGCTATGATGGACAATACTTGTTGAGTTCTTACTTGGATTTCTTCAGCTACATATATTTATGGCAGATGACTAGTAGCTTGACCCCACTAGCTCCCCTCCATGACACTCACTTATACCAGACAGCCAAGCTATTGTACCCATGAAACTTCCATGGCATACATCTCATCTCCACACATAAACCGTAAGAATGTCAGATGACTTCACAAGGCCCATCCTACTATGCCAACAAGTAGGTAGGATTTTGGTAACTCTACAACAAGGTATTTAATAATGGCATTTCATTCATGGGGTACTATCCAACATTGGTGAGAGTCCATTTCTATCCATCTCGTCAAAATAGTGTGCGTGATTCTTGGGTTTCTCCAAGAACCCTCTTTTATATAACGGTTGGAAGTCGCTTGGCATCTAGCGTGCTACTGGTCTGAGTCATCTTGGGGTGAGTATTTGTGTTGGTTGAATCAAAGGTGTTTGCAAAGTACGTATATCAAATCCTATGGGTAGTTTGGCACCTTCTACTAGCAACTTTGCTAGATAGCATTGGGGATCATTTGCCAAACACTCATCCATAAACGATGTAACCTTAGGATCTTATACAACTACGTCTATGTCTTCTATGTAAATTTGTCTATGTGTGTCTCTAGTGACATGTTTTTCAGGCAAAGGTTTGTGTGGTTGTTTACTTCCTGATGATTGATTTCCAAATGGATTGATGAATTCGTTGGGGTCTTTCATTGCTTCATGTTTTTTTTTAGATCTTGTTTCAACTTTGAAAAAGTTGCTCAAAAAGGGGTAATGCAAACTATGTCTAAAAATTGATATGACCTATGTCTATGTTTTTGGATTTTTTTGACAATAAATTATGTTACTAAAATGATTTCTAAAATGATGTATTCTAAGATGACGTATGATAGGATGGACAATATGCAAAATCTCAAGTAGAATATGATGATAAATGAGTCTAAGATGGGTATAACCTACAACCTATGGAATAAATGCATGCAAGGATTTATGTTTGACCAAGGAACCTGACTGTAGGAAAAGGACAGTTGACAAAGTGAATTTCCCAAACTAGACTGTTGAGCTGGAAAGATTTAGAAATAGGACTAAGTGACTAGGTTCAATGACTTGTGAAAAATCAGAACATGAACGTATCCAATGAAGAGGAAAATTATCTCTATTTTGCGATATGAAATTTTCTAGGAAGTATGTATATGCATGCAACTTAGGATGACTATGATCAAGATGTTGACTAAGACTAAGATGTATATGACACCTAATGATGCAAGATTTTGAGAAAAAATTTCAGTTTCTGTCCAAGGTTGATCTTAAGAACCAGAAGCAATGTGATAGTAATGTTTTAGACCCAATTTGTAGTTTTCAAAGTTTTCTATTGACAGTCAGATGCGGTTAACCTAACAATTGCAGTTCAAATTTCTACAAATGTAGTTTACTATGATGCATGTGGTGATTGGAATAAATGCTTGTTTCAAACACTGAAAGAGTTTGGACTTTCAATAGATGCATTTTAGTTTATGACAGATACGGTTTTGAAAAATGCATGTGGTTTTTCTGATAGATGTGGCATTTCTTATGACAACTGTGGTTTTTAATACACATCCGGTTCTAAATATGGCCTCTATAACCCGGATTTTATGAGAGCCACTTGCGGCTTGGAAATTGACAGATGCGGCTTGCATGCACGCATGCGACTCAAAACATTATAGTTGCAGCTCCAAATATCCAGACTATGGAAAATGAAAAATTTTGACAAACATATGTGGCATATCCCATAACAAATGTGACTCACAAGGACAGATACAGTGTGAAAATTGTCAGTTGCGACTTAATTTATGACAGTTGAAGTTTTTCCCGAAAGTTTTTTTGAGTGACTCTGCTTTTGATCAAGATTTTGGACGAATACAAAAAACACAAGCACATAAATCAATGTATTTTCAGTTTTTCATGAAGGGACTATTAAGACTCAAAACAAAATTACAACCTAGGCTATGATGGACAATACTTGTTGAGTTCTTACTTGGATTTCTCTAGCTACGCATATTTATGGCCGATGACTAGTAGCTTGACCCCACTGGCTCCCCTCCATGACACTCACTTATACGGGGCAACCAAGCTACTATAACCATGAAACTCCCATGGCATACATCTCATCTCCACACCTAAACCGTAAGAATGTAAGATGGCTTCACAGGGCCGACCCTGTTGCGCCAACAAGTAGGTAGGATTTTGGTAACTCTACAACAAGGTATTTAATAAGGGTATTCCATTCGTGGGGCACTACCCAACATCGGAGAGAGTCCATTTATGTCCATCTCACTGGAATAGTGTGCATGATTCTTGGGTTTCTCCAAGAATCCTCTTTTATATACCGGCTAGAAGTTGCTTGGCATCTAGTGTGCTACCAGTCTAAGTCGTCTTGTGGTGAGTAATTTTTCCCACCAAGAAAGGCCCAAGTTCTAGACTTGGTAACCGTTTCTCTTGCACCGAGGATCGCATGAATGTGCAAGGGGAGAGGATACTTCGGTGTACCAAATTGTTAGAATTGGCTATGGATGCCAAGATCTATGGACCAAATAGAAAGCACAAAGAAGAGGGAAAATAATATGACAAGAATAAACTATATTCAATGTCAATGATAATTGCTTCAATGTGTACAAATGTAGTAGAGACCCCTTGGTTATATAGCCAAGGTGAGAACATAGGAGTGCATAAGATTATGACAAGTGTCGTAATCTTATGACATGAGACAACAATGAAAAGCTATCACTCCACCTAAAGTGGAAAGTGATAATGTGATAACCACCACAAATAGTTTATCTACTACAAAAGGTGGAACCCTAATCACATGATATGTCCATGAAAGGTGGAGGTGATAAAGTAATAAGAAGATAAGTCCACCAAAGGTGGAAATTCTCCAACAACTCCTATGTGGTCCCTAAGTAAACTTAACTAAGGTGTAATTATGACCTAGGACAAGGTACAAAACATTTAATTACACCAACACCCCCCCTTAAATGCAACTTAGGGAGAATGTACACAAATGCAAACAATGCAAGATGGGTCCCGGCAACTAGGACATGTTAGGTACCCATGTACAAATGCAATGCAATCTCTCACAAATGGAGAAAAGGAGAAAACCCAGTGGGACAAAACTCCTCCCCAAAAGAGAGATGAAATACAATATAGAAATTCTCTCAATGATGCATGAGAAGGTAAAAACTCCATGTGAGGAAAAAGACCCCCCCATAAGAGAGAAGTAGAAGAGAGACAAGGCAACCCCCCCTCAATGTTGAGTCTCCTACAATGATGGTAGAAGCTTGACATTGAATGCTGAAGATGATCCAATTTCGTCGAACAACATTCCTCCCCTTAGGAAGAAACAAAACCAAGGATGTATGCAGGATGTATGATGTCTCTGAAGCATGCTCAAGTGTCTCCATGTCGATGCTGAAAGATGACACACTCCAAACAGGTGTTCTAGGCCACACTGCTGAAGAGTACAATCCAACATCTAGTAGAGAAGAATGTAGAACATGATCCAAAGAGAATGATATCCCCTCTAAAGAAAAAGAAGCCTCCTCCAAATGTTGTCCAAAAGTATCCACACTCATGTCAAATTGCAAAGGATGATCATGTAGCGAATGAACAAGAGGGTCAGAGTGTTCCCTCACAACAACTAAAGAAGGAGCATCTTCATCAAAGAGAAGATGGATGTCATCAACGATGTCCCCCAAATCTACAAGATGAGACTCCACAAACAAGTCTGAAATACCTATCAAGAAGCCATCCAAAGTAGCCATATCTAGAAGACAATGTATATCCTGCTGCACTAAATCACAAAGAACCCAAACTATGGAATCACAAGCATCATCAACTACAACAATAGATGGAGGATATGAAATGCATGGCTCAGGTACTGGATCTGATGTGAGAACTCCCAAGTTCAAGTAGCCAAATGTCTCATCTGAATCATGGTTCACACTAGAAGTGTGATCAACAATTGAAGGAACAATGTCACCATCAAAAGCAAAATCTGCAAAGGTATAAAACCGAGATGAATGATTAACCACCCCAGTAGCAATGATCTCTCTACTCTCCAAGTCTCGAATGATGAATGAATCAGGTGTGAACTCCACAGTTCTCCCATTTCCACCATGTGTAATATGATATATGGAAAGAGGATTGTTCGTCAAATGAGGAACACACAAAACATCCTGAAAAGAGTTGTCCCCAAAACTAATAGATCCCTTCACTATTACACTCATGTATGTATTGTTTCCCATCAAGATAGGAGACATAGAACAAGGCTGAAATGAAGAGAATATAGACTGCAAAGATGCCATATGATGTGATGCTCCTGAATCTAGAAGCCATCTACCGGATCCTAGACTTGAATAAGCACAAAGAGCTTGACCTTGATTTCCTGATGTAGATGAAAAATCAGCAAGACCTTTTCCCTTAGACTGTTTTGTAGAAGAAGGAGAAGAAGATTCTGTCATTCTAGAAGGCAAACCAATTTGATTTCTTTTGAGAAGATTTTTCAACTCATCAATATCCTTCTTATAACAATAATGTTCTTCATGTCCATCCTTCTTGCAATATGCACAAAAGGACCTCTCCTTCTTAGATGATTTCTCTTTTGAAAATGAATTTTTATGTTCTTCTGTGGATTGTGTGTTCTTTTTAGGCTTGTACTTATTCTTTTCTTTGCCACTTGAAGACTTCTCATCTCTTACAACCAAGGCATGTGATTTTGAAGACTTCAAAGTACCCATTTGAATAAGCTTATTTTTCTCTCGAATCAGAAGATCTGTGAGAGCCTCAAAAGATGGTGATGTGAAATTGCTATTTGTCAATTGTTGAGTCTGAAAACTTGAAACAAAGGTTGCATACTTAGCTGGAAGCTTTTCCAACAAGTTAAAGACTAATTGATCATCTTCTTTCTCAATACCACAATCTTGTAGTTGTGCTCTTAGCTCATTTTCTTTAGTGACATAATCTTGAATAGTGTCCAAATTCTTAGGATCAAGGCTTAAGAGATCATTTTCAAGTTTGTATCCCTTAACCTTATCAACCTTGCCATACAAAGTAGCAAGCTTATCCCAAGCTTCATTGGTTGAAGTACATTTATCAACATGAAAAATGAGATCATCTAAAATGAACTTTCTTAGTGTACCTAATGCCATAGAAGTTTTAGTGAGCCAATCCATATATGCAGTTGGATCTGCCTTAGGATCTGTAGGTGCAGTTATGGTTCCATCAATGTAGTGAATTAAACCTTTTTCCATTAGTTTACTCCATACACGTACTTTCCATGTAGAATAATAATGTGTAGTTAAGAGTGAAACTTTAGATGAACCCATGATGGAATGCAAGAGCACAAAATAGTCACAATCACACAAAAGACACCCCCTCAAATTCACTCAATCAAGAGACCCCCCAAGAAATATCTGAGCTTGGCACTTTATGAGTAGTGAGTTTACAATTGCCACTGCCAAAAATAGCAAAGTGGACTTTGATCTTGGTACATGCAAATTGCCAAAATAGGCCTCAAACTAACAATGAAACAAAATATAGTAGATGAGATAAATCTGACCACACCACTGGAAAGTACAGGGAAAATCATGCACTTTAAAGAAAAACGACACTCAAAAATGTTACCGTAGGAGCAAGTTATGAGCTCCCAAAGTTTCCAAAATGAGCACGGAGCAGCAACACTTGTGAGAATCTGCAATTTCTGGAAAAGCCAGAAGCCAAAACCAAAAAATGATTGCGCCACTACGGAGAGCACAAAAAATTAGCTCAAATAAAAAAAAAATTCTTGAAAAAAGGAGCCAAAATGACTGTGTTATGAAGCTTCAAAGTCGGAGTGCAAAATAAAAAACTCCAATGGTGGGATCAAAAAATTTCTTGAAAATGTTGACGTGGCGCTGACGTCATCACTCTCGGAGGTTAAATTTGATGACCTAGGGCCCGTCAAAATCGCCGTCGGCCCTTGCCGGTGTATTCTTTCCCTGGCCGGATATCCTGAAACCGAAATTCGCCATCGGTTATTTTCTTGTCACCCGAAATTATTTTTCCATTGCTGGAATATTCTCTCCACGTCGGAATATTCGGCCCCTGATTTTTTTGCCGGTTTTTCGTTGCCGGACCGTCGATGTAGGGGATAGGGGACCCACGGGGTTGCCAGCGGGAGGAAAGGCCGTCGGAATGATTGGGTCCGCAACCAACTAGTGGCCTCCTGCCACGGGGCAGGTACGCCCCTGTACGCGGGTACAGTCCGCAGAAAAAAAAAAAAAATTGCTCTTTTTTTAAATTTTTTTATGTTTAAAACTTTTTTTTTCTTACAATAAAATTTTTCAGAAAAAAACACAAATGTTTTTTTTTCCAATGTTTATAAAAAATTTCAAATTTTTCCGAAAAGAAAATATTTTTATTTTCTGAAATTTTACCGTCGCATAATTATGACGCCTAGGGGTCGTACGGTTCTTCGGGTAAAAAAATTTTGCCTCACCAAATGACTTGCTCCGATTTGGATGATTGGACAGTCGATCTTAGGGTTTTTGGCCCTTCTGGACGCGATGGCAGGGTCGGATTTGACCCAAAATGCTCCAAAAATGCAGCTTCAAACCCTCATAGATTTGGCCTCATATGTCCGATTTGGACAAAATTAAAGGCAAAATTGACTTTTTCGAACCTTCCGGACGCAATGGTGAGCTTATATTTGCACCTGCAAGCTCCGATATAAACCTGCAATAAAGAGCCAAAAATGGAACCTCCCCAAATCTGGTACTTCTCTTCAGAAAAAGACTTTCCAATGGCACCCAACCTGCTCTAATACCATGTTAGAATTGACTATGGATGCGAAGATCTATGGACCAAATAGAAAGCACAAAGAAGAGAGAAAATAATATGACAAGGATAAACTATATTCAATGTTAATGATAATTGCTTCAATGTGTACAAATGTAGTAGAGACCCCTTGGTTATATAGCCAAGGTGAGAACATAAGAGTGCATAAGATTATGACAAGTGTCGTAATCTTATGACATGAGACAATAATGAAAAGTTATCACTCCACCTAAAGTGGAAAGTGATAATGTGATGACCACCACAAATAGTGGATCTACCACAAAAGGTGGAACCCTAATCACATGATATGTCCATGAAAGGTGGAGGTGATAAAGTAATAAGAAGATAAGTCCACCACAGGTGAAAATTTTCCAAAAACTCCTATGTGGTCCCTAAGTAAACTTAACTAAGGTATAATTATGACCTAGGACAAGGTACAAAACATTTAATTACACCAACACAAATCATAAGGGTGACAAATATGTGCTTTCACACCAAAAAAAGAAGATAGTGATTCTTTTTATTCTAAATGAAAGTTATCTATCTACTAGACAAAAAACATGCTACATAAATAAAGACAAAGCATTAGGTCCTCCATGCAAATTGATCAGTAGTTCATTGTTCTTGTCTTTGGCTTTCGTCCTGCAAAAAATATTGTCTTTCTTTTTTTATTGTCTTCTATGCTTCGTCCTACAAACACTACATTATTTCCCCTTTACACAGCTGAAACAAACATTAGCAAAAAATGAAAAAACACACAAAATTGATAAAAGAAAACACGGATGTACGAAAGTCAATAAAAAAAGTGAAAACAGTTTACCAGCTAGATGTGGCTTTTTGAGCCATAGATGTGGTTCGACGTTGACAGGTGGATGCAGTTTGTGAATTTGTTGACAGGCAGATGTGGTTCAGGACATCGCGGATTCAGTTGAGGATGATAGATGCATTGCTATTTTTATCAGATGCAGCTCGTAATACAAATGCGGTGCGTCGTATGAAAAACTTGGACGAAAGAAAAATGGAAAGACGAAAAGATGTGCGAATTCTGAAGCATGTTCACATTGGGTTCACCAAATGTAAGATAGAATTAAAATCTGGATTAGAATAGATATCTGCAAACTAGAATAAATGATATTAATCTTAATCTAACCAATATTAATCTAAATCAAACAACAAAGAATGAGGAAATAAACATAATAAACTAAACAAATTAATGGAAAGCTCTCACCGAATATGCGTTTACCCCTTCAAATTATCTTGATTGCTCTTCTCCATTTTTCCTTTTTAGTATTCTTGCCCTCAGATTTATGTGTTTGAATGCAAGCATAACCTCGTCGAGTGTCTAAGAAAAATATCGAAGATAAGTTTTTTCTCAAAAGTGTATGATTTTGGGAGGAGGAATAATGATAATGACAAGCCATTTTATAGATTTTGGGTTTTCGAACGATCGACTCAGATTGAAAGAGAGATCGACGAACGAGATTGATGAATGCCATGCAATGTGAGTTCTGTGTCAGATAGAACGTGAGTTAGAACATGATTCAAAAAAGAGTGCAGGATAAAGACCAAGTTAGAACGTGAGCCAGAACACGAGTTCAAGATCTTAATCTTCAAAAATAGAAGAAGTAGACTTTGTATGTAAAAGACAAAGTTTGAAGTTGAAGAATAATGCATTCGAATGCAAACATGAGTTAATTAAATAAAGATAGTTAATTAATAAATGCACCATGCATATGATTTGGATCTAATTAATTGACTAGTTGTGATAGAGAGTCCTCTCGCATAGATAATCAGATGTTGAATCCGGAGATAACTGGAGAACTAAAAACAGATCTTGAGTCAGAAGGTGAGTGAATGATTAGTCAACTGATTGATAGAAGAATGTGACATAAATAAATAAATATTAATTAAATATTAATTTAATTAAACATTCGAAAGTAAGAGACTTTAATTAAATAAATAAAGATCGTTTATTTAATTTGAGTGTTGTAAAGGTGGAATTGAATAATTAAATAATAAATATTTAATTATAGTTGAAATATGACAAAGGGGCAATTAAATAATAAATCATTTAATTGAGAGGGAAGAATTAATTAGTTAGCGACATAATTAAACAAATATGATTTATTTGATTAATCAAGGTTGAATAAATGAACTAATGAATTAGTGAATTAACTAAAAAGGGATATTTAATTAATAGAGGAAATATGTATGAGAAAGGGTAATTAAATAATAATCATTATTTAATAAACATTATTTAATCATGACCATGGATAATAGAAAATTATGTCGAAAGTGGTGTTCGTAGGCCTAGACTGATTTTTGGTGTCTATAATAATATCTCAAGTGTCATGTTGATATAGGAGAAAATATTGTGACACAAACAAGGAATACTTGAATGCAATGTTTGTGTTTCTCATCAATTTTTTAGATTTGTATGTATGCAAAATTATGAAAACTAGCTAACATAGAATTACAACCCTATTAATGAATAAAGGCTACCTGAGTGTACGTTGTTTGAGGATATGAATCATGAGGCATGGAGGAAGAAGGTGCACCAGGAAACTGTTTGAAATCCGAAGCATGTTATGAGACAAACATTCAAATATAACATTCATCTATTCAAATGCAATAATAATATATCTAGTACTAGTTGCATAACTATGGACTCATCGTCGAGAATGTATAAGGGTCTGTGGGAATAGTGAATCCCTCATGAATAGTGCGACCCTGAAATTTCATCATATCAAAATTCTACTAATTTAGTTATTCTTAAATTTCAAAATATATATTTTAATAAACAACATTAAAATAACTTGCTAAATTTTACCTTAGTGTCAATGTTGAATGTATCATTCAGAATATCATCTGTGAAAGCCATCACCTCTGCAACTGACCTAGGCTGTGTAGCTACATCACGAGCACCCTCATAATCGTACGTGCAAACAACACCACAACTGCCACAATGGTGGGGTGGAGCTCGGGGCCTACATGTCTCCTCCACACCAGGCTCTACTAGAGGACTCACACACTGTAAAATGGTCTGGGTGAGTGAGCCAATCGACTTCATCGTGTCCACCTCTACACTATCCCTAACAATGGAAAGAGCAACGACATGCTCCACCATGGGTCTGCCCAAGGCTCTCGATGCCAACCGTGGATTACGTCCTGCAATAGGTCTATCATGTGTGGAGCCCCCACCTCTACTCTGAAAGTCTAAGATGTCAAAATAGTTTAGCATTTTATTAAGGACAAAATTGCAATAGTGTTTCCTCAAAAACTATTGTGGCACCTCATGGTTATTGCATGGAGGTTGGTCAAATACCATCCACCATCGCTCCCAAAATTTGTTTCTAATTAAATCATGGTGGCACCAATGGATGGGGAACTTCTTGCATGCATGGGACAAAGGTTCATTAGTTTTTGGCTCTTTAAATAGGGCACACAAGTCGGCTTTGATAATTTTTAGTTTTTTGACATCTGCATATGACAAACCATTAGCATAAAATTGCCTCATCTCATCTCTCTTAGTTCACCAAAAATTCATTTGCTCGCTCATTTCTCCTACATGATTTAAAATTGACTTCAATGATTCAACAATCCCTCTCCTATAAGTGTGGGTTTCAGCATGCTCAATTAATCTTGCAATTAATTGTTGAATGTCTGTTTTATTGTTTTTAATTTGATTTTGAATATTTTCTTGTGTTCCTTGAGAGTGCCTATGAATTGATGGAGGGGTTTCGGGTTGTTCTTGTATAGGAGGCTCTTGATGAGGGGTGATTGTGAATTCTCAATTTTTTGAGGTGGAGATTCATTCCCTAAGAATTAGAAAAAAGTTTTATTATAAAAATCTACTTAAAGTTGCATTCCAAATAAAATTCAAAATAAATAGAATAAAAATACACACCTCTTTGCAATCTTCGAGCTCTCCAACGTGTTGGCGGCATCCTCATGGAAAATAGCAAGCTAAGGATGCAAAGAATGGAAGAGATTTGGTGAGCGCGAGTTGCAGACCTGAAATCTTCCTTCTCAAGCTGTGGGTTGAAGACAAAATGAGGGTTTCAAACCCAACTTTTTCATTTTATGTCTAAAAAGACATTTGGCATGCACCAAAGGCCTTATTTCGGGGTGTTTTTTAATCATTTTTTCAATTTGGCACCTAAACTGTGTCACAAATTGGTGCACTTACCCTGTAGTTGATTACTTTAATGCCATACTCTGCTTCCAATCTCTCAATATCCTAACCCAAGTCGAATTGGTCAGAAAGGCTCCTGTATCCATTCCAAGATTCAGTCCAAAACCTTGCCTTTTGACCATTTCCTATCTTCCAGGAGACATGATTTGTAATCAATGGACGAAAACTCTTGATGAACCTCCACATGGCCGAACCCCCCTGAAGATTGTCAGTTGTCAAGATCTTTGTAGGAGAGGGTTTGTCTAGATATTTGTTTTGGAGTATACGACACCATAACTTCTCTAGTTGTTTGTACATTTTCCACACCAACTTGGCCCCTATTGCGATATTTTGGAGGATGATTTTCCTTAGTCATGTACCACCTTCACTTTTTGGTTTACTTGACATTTCCCAACCAATTAGAGGTATCTTTTTTTCACCTTTGGAGCCTTCCCATAAGAATATTTTTAGGATTCTTTCGAGCTCTTCCTCGATCTTCTTAGGGGCATCGTACCATGCCAATGTGAAGATTGGAATGGCTAATAATACAACCTTGGCCATGGTAATCCTGCCTGCCAATGTCAACCAATTGTTTTTCCATGACATGGCTTTGTTTTTACAATTGGCCACCACCCCTTCCCAGTGCTTGGCTCTACATGCTCCAATTGTAACTTGAACCCCAAGGAATCTATCCAGAAGATTTTCCATTTGGTACCCCAATAATGAGGATATGACCTTTTGAACTGACAACTTGGTGTTAAAGAAGTATATTCTTGATTTCTCTTTGTTCATTTTTTATCCTGACTACTCTTCGTAATCTTATAGCGTTGCCTTTATACACCTTGCCTCTCTAATGCTTGCTTCCTCGAATAATGTGGTGTCATCTGTGAATTGAGAGTGGGTAATCCATTCCACATTTGGAGCCACATTTACACTGATCCATTCTCCTTGTTGTTTTCTCGGTCTAATGACACAGCCTAAAGCTTCTACCATAATCACAAATAGTGAAGGTGACAATGGGTCCCCTTGCCGAAGACCATTGGTAGCCGCAAAAAATCCATGTAAAGACCCATTTACCACTACCGAGGATCTTACAGTTGATATGCAATATTTGATCAAGGAACACTAATGACTATTGAAACCCATGTGTTCCATCACTTTGAGCAAGAAGTCCCAAATTACCTTGTCATAGACCTTACTTACGTCCAATTTGATTACCATTCCTACCAGGTGATAAGCTTTTAAAGAGTGTACTACTTCACTATTGAGCAGGATGCAATATGATATTTCTCCCCCTGGTACAAACCCGTTTTGCTCCAATGATATGATTTTCCCCAGGATGAGTTTGAGCCTATTTGCAAGAACTTTGGTGATTACTTTATAAACTATATTGCATAGGGAAATGGGCCTATAATCACTAAACGATTTGCATTCCGCCTTCTTGGGGATCAGGGCAATGACTGTGTTGTTCAAATATTTGACAAATCTTTTTGACTTTTTGAAGTCCTCCACCACCTACCAAAGGTTCGTCCCTACCTAGGTAGCTCCAACAATTCTGAAAAAGCCTTGTCAGGACACCATCTGGCCCCAGAGCCTTGTCGGGATGCAACTGAAATAGAGCAGACTTAACTTCTTCCATCGAAACAGGTTGACACAACATCTCATTTTCCTCATTTGCTACTCTTCTTTCAATTGTTTCTAAGATGCCCGCTTTAACACAGCCGCCCTCCTGTGCTACCAAAATATTTTTGAAGAATTCAACTGCAACTTGGCCTACATCTGTACTACCCTGCTTACGGGAACCATCTTTGGCCTAGATAATTTCAATCTTGTTTGTAGCCCTGTGTGCTAGGACTGAGGCATGGCAAAACTTTGAGTTGGAATCCCCGTCTTAGAGCCAAACCTCTCTTGTTTTTTCCCTCTAGTATATTTCCTCACATTTCAACACTTCTGTCAGCATATTTTTTAACTCCTTCTCTTGCCTGCATTCCTCATTCCTCATACCATCCCTTATCACCTTCTCATTCAATGCTTCCAAGTCGCATTCTATCCTAGCATTTTCTGTGAAGATATTCATGAATTTTTCTTTGTTCCAGTCTTTCAACTTGTTTTAGATGTTGGATTTTTTTAACGAATCTGAAACTGTTTGAACCCCCCACTCATAACTCATTCCACCATTCTTTCAGTAGGCTCATAAGCCCTTTGTCCCTCCACCACATATTCATGAATCTGAATGTTGATTTTGTCTGCTCCACTCCTTGGCCAAGGGAGAGTTCGACAGGGAAATGGTTTGAGATAGAGAACAACAATATTTGTGCCTCAATTATTGAGAAAAAATTGCGCCAATCCAAAGACAGTAGAAACCTGTCCAACCTTTTCGATATTGTCATAAAGTCCTTATGCCTATTGGTCTAGGTGAAGACACCATTTGAAATCTGGCAGTCTTCCAATCTTGACTTCGCCACAAAGCTCCTGAAATCAATTAGTGCTTGGGATTCACTCCTAATCCCACCATTCTTTTCTGAGAGATCCAGGACTGCATTGAAGTCGCCCCAAATGATAAAACTTGACCCCTCATGGCTCCTTATGAAGTTTAGAACCTCAGCCCAGAGCCCAACTTTCTCTTCTGTTTGAATTGGGCCATCGATGTTGATGAGTATAAATTTGATATTGAGTCTCATTCTGAACACTTCCGCTGTCAACCAGTTTGTGTGTGAAAACTGTATTTTCACCAATGCTTTTGCCTCTTTCCAAAGCAACCCGATTCCCCTTGCTGCTCCCACTGAGTCTTGGAAATGACCATTCCATGAACGAATATATTGTAAAAACACACTTGATTTTGTTTGAGATAACTTGGTTTCTTGTAGGATAATTATGTTGCTTTTGCACAACTGTAGATGATGTCTAACCAGACGTCATTTTTCAGGGGCCTTCAGGACCCTGACACTCTAAGAGGTCAGCTTCATTGCTTCCCAAGGGAGGCCTTTCCTCCCTTGGTACTTAATATTTTTTTGATGCTAGGGTAGTTTTTGGCAGCCGAGTATGTGCAGGATCATCATGGAAAAACTAGGTCCTTAAGTGGCAATAAAAAGACATAAAATCAGTGTTAGACAACTTGACATAAAAATTTGAATAAGTTATCTATATTATTTCAAAAAAAATTTAAAATAGAATCAATAGAAAATTGAATGTAGTTTCTAAACTACAAGACCTTTATTTTTAAAAAAAAAATCTACTTGGTGAAAATTTTAAATTTCAATGTAGTAGTATTTAAATTTCAGGGTAAAAATAAGAAGTAGGTGTCTGTCTGACCACCCTAACCACAATAAAATGATAATATTTTTTTATAAGATTTTTGATACAATTAGAGGACTCATGTCCCGATGTGATGCATATTTTTTTATAATTTGTTTCCAAGTAAATAATTAATTATGATTTTTTTATTACAACTTTTAAAAAATATAAAATCTCATCTATCTAACCACCTTAACTTGGTCAAAAATTCATGAAATTCGATTTTTTTTTTTAATCCTATAGTATGCAAAGCATAGAATGTGGCACATGTTTCAGATTAAAAAAACGTGATAACATTTGAAAGTTATAGATATTTTTCAATCATCCTATCAATTAGGACTTTATTCGTAATTCTAGTAGAAAATGAATAATAATTATTTATTAAATTCAAAGTAAAGCATAATTTGTATTTGTGGAAAGTTGAGAATCTTCTCTAAAACCCTTTTCATTTCATTGATTTTGGGAAAAAACAAAGTCGTCAACTACATGGGTCATCATATGGCTTACATATCACCACTTTTTGGCCCATCATGATCCCGCACCATACCCAACCACTTCCTCTTCTCTCTATTTTTTGAAAGACTTCCTACCTCTGGCCTTTTCTTTTTTGTCGAGTTTACCCATACCCAAGTGTTTTGCTGCAATTTGAGTTATATACCGCTCCTCCCTTATGTCAAGCTCGTCCCCCAAATCCCTTTCCAAATCTGATATGTCATAATAAGAAGCGACCTCTTCCATCATTGAATCCGCTAAGTTTGTCATACTGGGGTCATTTTGGTGTGGGGGGTCCACCTCTTGTGTCCCTACCTCAGCTTGCTTTGCTTTCCAAACTTCCTGGTTCTTTATATTTGAAGCATTTGAATCCACTAAGTGTTGTTTTATCACACAGGGGATTATTTGTAATTTAGACACCACCTTTCTTTCCCTACTCGCCTTTTTCGGGTACTTTGATCCTTGCTCACTTTTACACTCTGCCTCAAAGTGATTCCTTGAACTGCATTTGACGCAAAATTTCTTATCCTCTTCCACCTCAATCTTCTGAACCCAATTTTTTCCTTCCAACATTAGTATGATTGACCGAGGGATCGGGTTGATTGTCGCAATCTTGAGCCTGACATATTTATATAGGTCCCCATCTATAATCTCCATGTCGATATCTACCAAAGTGCCTAGAGATCATCCAATCTTTTCTAAACAGTCATTGTTCCAGTATTTGAATGGAAGATTGTATAATCAAATCCAAATCGAGTGGTCGTAGGGCTGAATTTTAGTGGGGTCAAAAATTTGGCACCAAGGTTGCATAAACAGGGGTAAATTGTTTGTATGCCAAATCCCACCTTCTGAAATTCGCTTCCTTGATTCCATGTCAGAAAAACCCACTATAAAGAGATTCTTTGGGAGGAATCTGAGTAATACTTATGTCAACCACTTCTCCATAATCCATTTGTTTATTGAAGCCCTATCTGGGGTGCCACCGATAAAGTGACACAAAAAACTGAATTCATTTAGAATTTTTGCATCATTATTGATTTCTTATGTCATATCAATCTTCATTATTTCCTCTTTCTCCAGCTTCCTAGGGTTTCATACTTGATTTAGGTCACAACTCGGCCTCTATTGTTCCGACCAACTATCGGTGTTCCCTTCAATCCCATTTTTTTTGAGAATATGGGGCTTTTGTTTCCAATTAGGTTGTCGCCATGGAGGCTGCTCTCACCTTGACC